>CM018050.1:33493190-34093190 GCA_008638375.1 Nyssa sinensis
AGCCAAAATACGTCTTTTACATCCAAATTGAATGACCCAAGAATTAATACAATTGAAGCTAATTACAAGATTAGTGGTGGATTCAACACCCTAGGAATTCTCTTTTAATTTGATTCCTCATTAATTCAGTTAAATATTTGCTTTAAGTATAGTTTTCATTTAATTTTAGGAAAAATCAACAACAATCACTCTTTGTGAATTTCAATTAAAATTAATCTCAACTTTAGTTTTTAAATAATTAACAGTCTCTGTGGGTTCGACCCTTACTTCTCTACTATACTAGTAGTTTAGTTTGGTAATTTTATTGATTTCCACGACAGATCACTTATCTCAAGTTCTCCCTCCCTCTTTCTTGAGCGTGCATGCGTGTTTATCTATATGATCTATCTCAAGTTCTCCCTCCTCTCTTTTGTGTGTGTGTGTGTGAGAGAGAGAGAGAATATATATATATATATATACATCATATTTATATAGACACACACACACACACACACACACACACCAGATTTAAGGTATGGTTTTAGGGAGAATTTAAATCAAATTTTGAATTTGATTTTACATTTTATGAAGCATTTATATATATATATATATATAAATTTGATGTAAATCTAATGCAAGCACGTAAGTGTGTGTGTGTGTGTGTGTGTGTACACACATTCAATCTCCCTTATCACCGTGACGTTAGAGAAGAAACAATGGCGGCAGTAGGAGAAAGAGATGGTGGCAACAAGGGGGGAGGGGGAGGTTTTATCTCATTCCTAATTTTTCCCTGATTCTTAACTTCAACAAAGAGTATAATGAGAATTTTGTGTAAAAAATAATTTAAAATCCATCCAAAATTACACATGTAATACCTAAAATACACGCATCCTGTATTTGGACGAAAAACTTAACAGTTTCACTTTGATCTTAAATTCAAGAGAGGTTAAGTGAAAATGAGACTAACTACAAGGGGGCAAAATGTAATTTTCCATACAAGTAATTATACATGCACAAACTTATGTCTTTTAATTCTGAATCTTAAAAATTTTAACAATCCAACAAATTACCGCACATATATATATATATATATATATATATATATATAGATAAAGCCCAAGCCCAACCTAACGTTAGAAAGAAAAAACAAAACATTACAAATCTTCTAATGAGGTGGGGAAAGTAAAAATAGAATTTATGACTTCTCTTAAAGAAAAAAAATCATGAATTACCAACTACGAAAGTATGTCAGGAAATTTTTAAATTTTTAATTTTGTCCTTAATACAAAATCTTAATAAATTTTTACATAAAATATTTATTGAGTGTCAGAAAATTATGATAAAACTAACACTTTTTGTTAACCAAATATCTTTAGCATATCAGCGTAATTTTTAATTTTACAAAAAAAAAAATATCCATATTTTTTATAAACGTACGAAGAAATTAGTATAATTTATCATTCAAAATGAAAAATTAAGGGAGAGCTATTTCAACGCCTTACCTTGTTAGGAAGTTTTTAGAAAAAAAATATATATTTAAAATAAAAGATAAAAGAAAAGGAAAAATGTGTTTATTCTTATCTTATTTGAATTTTTTGATAAGAATTAGAAGAGAGTCATTATTTTATATTTGAATAGCTAGTAGAAAAAAACTATAAATATTTATTGACAACTATAATTTTTCTATTTATGAATTTAAAAGAAAAATTATCATGCACTTAAGAGCATATTTGGTATTTAAAAAAATTTCATTAAATGAATTTTGTCTCCGATTGGATAAATTAACTTAATCAGTCAAACTTTCTCTCTTAATCTTATCTTTTCTATTCTGTCATAAAAATTCAAAATTCGACTCTTTTTCTTCTTTTTTTCAAATCATTTCGTCAAACAAGTTGTAAAATATATATTATTTAATGGCTGAATATTGCAATTTTTGAAGTGCATCTTGTGGAAATTTGAATATGCTCTCAAAATAATTCACTAATTATGCTACTATCACTTGAGTCTCACTTGTAACTATTATGTTTTTGTCATGTGAATCCCGTTTATGAGAATTGCAAATAGTTAGTATATATTTAAATGTATTAAAACTCGCATTAAAGATGTGTTTAATACCGTAATTTGGTGTACTATTAATTAAAACTTAAAAAACTAAAATTGGACAAAGAATAAAATAAAACAAATACACTAAAAAGACAGAAGCTTGTAATCCACCTAACTTATAACATTTTTCTTCATATTGGGGCATTGGGTTGAAATTGGGTTGGGATTGTGGACCGTAGATCCATTTAAGTTATATGAAAAATGAAATCATAGACTGGATAGGACTTGTGTGCATGACATCTGCAAATGACTAATATATATATTGATATGCCATAAAGTGATAGACCAATCTCCACATGACACGTGTGCCTATAGAATAGCCAAAGCTCATCCATCCAGAGCAGGTTTAAACATATAGCCTTTAGAGCTTATGGATCGGAAGCCCATGCAACCCTCAGACTCACCTCAAGCTCGGAAGGCGCTATAGAGGGTTCTCAGCCTATTGCTCCTTAAGTACCCTACCGAGTAAAGGATAAGGAAAACAGTATTCAACAGGAAACTGCCACCTACAGATATCATTCAAGCGTAGTGTTCAACATGGTAACTGCCATTCTCTGGTGATCAAATCCTTACTTTCACGACTCCAAATCCTAATTAACTTAGAGATCCACAACCTATAAATAAAGCCCTAAGGTGCGCTTTTTATTTTCATGCTCATTCAATTACTTTCAATTGCAGTCTTTCAATTCAGTTTATTGACTTTATCATCGGAACGGCTACCACCGGAGCCAACCCGGTGGCCCACTGATCTCTTTCTTTGAGTGTTCGACAAGCGACAGAGATCGGAGCCCCTACCGACCAGAAAGTGCAGCATCAGTTTGGCGCCGTCTGTGGGAATTGACGATCGTTTCTTACTAAAAGTTCTTTTCTTTGCAAACAAACTCGTTGTCCTTTTCACCAGAGGATCATGGCTCCCAATCTCTATCCGAGAAAGAACGCTCAAAATCCTCCAAACCGGCCGCCTTCCGGAAGAGGAACGGGACAAGCATCTGATCCCATGTAGCAGCAACTCGATTGAGTTCAACGACAGAATGACCTAATGCAGGAATAACTTCTTGCCTTCTCTAAAACTCTGGCACTACTTACCCGGAGCTATGGAAGCAACCCCCTACATCCTCCCATCGGTGTGGCTGATGCAGGGGCACAGCCTTCTGCCACCACCATGGGTGGAGGGTCCCACGAAGAGACTCCCATTAAACCACCGTTGTACCCCCAAGACACCACCCACGTGGGAGGAGACCCCCAGCCGTCAGCAGCCGTAGGCAAGGGGATATCGACCTTCAATTTGGCCGTCCATTACTAGAATACGACAAGGGTTCCAACTCCAGTGGCTTCAGGGGAAAATCTGGCGCCACAAGAGTTCCAGCCTCAAATGGCACCAGTTCCCTTAGCTCATAAAGACCAAAATCCTCTTCCTACCATGGGTCATGGCTGTCCCATCTATATAGGCACTGAAACTGCAAGGCAAGACTCACAACAACCAATACCGTCTAGGGACCCACAGAGGGTTAAAGAAGTCGCGGACTCTATGAACCACATTGCTGTTACGAGAGGCGCTTACATCCTTCCAGAGCAGGACGAGCTATCCAAGGTGCTCAGAAGGCTCGCCACACCGTTTATCCCTGTTATAACGGCCGAGGAGCGGCCAAAGAAATTTATTGTCCCAAAGTTCACTCTTTACGATGGGACTAGGGACCCAGGGGACCATATTTCTCATTATCAGCACATCATGGTGCTGCTGGGGCCACTGACACTTTCATGTGCCATACATTCATGACCAGCCTCAAAGGCACTATTTTGAAGTGGTTCCACCACCTCTCTAAAAACTTGGTCATCAATTTCTACGAGCTCAACAGGCATTTCCTCGATCGGTTCATGACCAGCAAAAGGTTGAGGAAAGGCCTAGAGTTCTTGTGAAACATTAAGCAATCTAAAGGAGAGTCACTCCAAGAGTACATTGCGTCCTTCAATGCCGAACTTACAGAGATCACAGATTGCAGTTTGAGCTTTTTGGTAGCCGCTCTGACCTTTAGACTTGCTCAGGGGGGCTTCTAGGATTCTTTAACAAAAAGCCCTCCCGCTAACATGGCAGTACTCATGGAACGAGCCAGGAAGTATATAAATTTGGAGGAAGCAAAGAATACCTCCCAAAAGATTAAGGAACAAGCCTAGAAGGATGATCAAAAGAAGGACTCCAGTGCCTCCAAGAAGAGGGTCAGAAGCCCAGACAAAAGGACGGCATCCAGAACTCCAAGCAACATTGGTCCAGGGGTGTTCGCCACATACACTCCTCTGAACACCTCTCTAGCTCACATACTTCGACAGGTCCAAGCACGTGAAAACCTAAAGAGCCATTAAAGGGCAACCCCAACAACAAGGACCAGAATAAGTATTGCGATTTCCATAAGGACCATGGGCATACGACTGACGAATGCAAGACCCTTAAACAAGAAATCGAGTAGCTCATTAGGAGAGGATGGCTATAGGAGTTTGTTAGGCAAGACGGGAGGCAGAACGTTTGAAATAACAAGCCACTACAGAAGAGGCAGGAGCAGAGGCCAGAACAAAGGGATGGACAGAATGAGCCCCAGCAGCAGAACAATCAGGTTATCTTCGTCCTCCATGCGAACACCCAGGCCACAGGAACGTCCAACCGAGAAAGAAAGCGATATGCTCAGGAGGCCAGAACTACTCCTAGCATTCTCCAGATTTTCGATGTCGAGAAAAGACTGAAGCCAGAACATGAGATCCAGTTCACAGATCAAGATCTTGTAGGAATACACTGCCCACACAGTGACACCCTAGTTATTTCTCTCAAAATTGCTAATTTTGAGATCTGAAGAGTCTTGGTGGACATAGGGAGCTCTGCCAACGTGTTATTCTACGATCCCCTTAAACAGATGAAGCTCAACTCCAATAACGTCAAGCCCACTGCCACAATAATGGCAGGATTTGATGGGAACCTCAGTAACCCACTGGGGAGAATTGACCTACCCACCACAATAGGAGAATGAGATGGACAAAAGACCACAATCTTAGAGTATATGGTCCTGAATTCCAAGTCCCCTTATAATGTTATAATCGAAAGGCCTTGGCTCCACCAAATGGGTGCGATCACTTCGACCCTCCAACAATGCCTGAAATATGTGCACAACAATGCGGTCCATTCCATTAGAGGCTGCCAGCCAACCGCCTGAGAATGTCACGCTCTCGAGCTCAAGGAAAGGGCCCCTAAATAGCAATTACTGCACTCTCATGAAGGTAGGGGCCTAGACCTTTCCCACCATCATGAGACAGAAGACTGCCCATCCAGAATTCATGAGCCTCTAAGCCCTAGAGAAAGGGACAGTAAGGCCAAGCTTATGGGAGACCCTATTAAGGTGCTAGTTAGCTCTGAAGAACAAAGGCAGTACTTGCAAATCGGTCTAGACCTGACACTATCTGAGCAAGAAGAGATGGTAGAATTCCTAAAGAACAACCTCTCAGCGTTTGCTTGGGAAACTAAAGATATAGAGGGGATAGATCCAGACCTCATCACCCATAAGTTGATGACCGACCCTGACCACCCTCCGGTAAGACAGAAGAGGAGGATCCTTACCCCAGAACTACACTAGATCATCAATAAAAAAGTACAGAGGTTGATAGATGCCAAGACGATAAGGGAGGTATTCTATCCAGAATGGCTTGCTAATACTGTTCTTGTCGAAAAGAAGAACGACAAATGAAGGATCTGTGTCAATTACACAAACCTTAATAAAGTCTGCCCCAAAGACAGCTTTCCTCTCCCAAGGATTGACCAGCTGATCGATGCAACGGCAGGACACAAACTCATGAGCTTCATGGACGCCTACTCTAGATATAACCAGATCCAGATGTACCCTCAAAACTTGGAAAAATAGCTTTCATAATCGAACGAGGTCTCTATTGTTACAGAGTGATGTCATTCAGTCTGAAAAATGCTGGGGCAACATTTCAACGTCTGGTCAATAAGATGTTCAGTCCTTTGATCGGTAGTACAATGAAAGTTTACATAGATGACATATTGGTCAAAAGGCTACGAAAGAACAGCCATATCCAGCACTTAAGCCAAACGTTTGATATCCTGAAACAGTACAAGATGAAATTAAACCCCTTGAAGTGCACCTTCGGTGTAACCAAGGAAAAGTTCTTGGGTTACCTTATTTCCTAGAGGGGTATTGAAGCAGACCCTACTCAAATCAAAGCCTTGATTGAGCTGGGATCATTGAGGACTAAAAAAGACATTCAGGTTCTGAACGGGAGAGTTGCGGCTTTGAATCAATTCATTCCCAAATGAAAACCGATCGCTGCCTACAGTTCTTCAAAGCTTTAAAGGGAAACAAACCATTGCAATGGTATGAAAAATGTGAAAAGGCCTTTCAAGTGTTGAAGAAGTACCTAGTTTCCCCTGAACTCTTATTAAAGCCAATCCTATGGGAGAAACTGCTCCTCTATCTTGTAGTCTCTGAAAAAGAAGCCAGTTCTGTACTGGTCAAGTAGGATAAGAAAGTCCAGAAGCCCATATTTTATGTAAGTAGGGCGCTACTAGACGTAGAGATAAGATATCTCGAGATTGAGAAGTTGGAATTTGCTCTAATAATCTCTGCACGGAAGCTTTATCCTTACTTCTAGGTACATCCCATTGAGACCCCAACCGCCTATCCATTGAAATCGATACAACGGAAACCCGAAGTTTTAGGGTAATTGGTCAAGTGGTATGTGGAATTGGGGGAATTTGACATATCCTATGTTCCACGGACCTTCATCAAAGGGCAAACATTGGCAAATTTTGTTGCTGAGTTCACCCCAACACTACACGATAAGGCACAACTTAGTAAAAGTTCTACTACATGGCAGCTTTACACTGATGGATCATCCACAGACCGAGGTTCTGGCGTTGGCTTAGTGTTACGATCCACTGAAGGACTTGCAACTGAAAAGACACTAAGCTTAGGATTCAGAGCTTCAAACAATGAAGCCGAGTATGAAGCCCTCATCCTTGGGATGAAGTTAGCTATGGAATGCGAAGCCCAAAACCTAAAAGTTTTCTCTGACTCTCAATTGGTGGTAAGCCAGGTTCTAGGAGAATTTTTCATCAAAGATGACAGAATGGTCCGATATTTAGAGCTGGTAGGTTTACTAAAGCGCTCCTTCAATGAATTCACTATCTAAAAAATCGAGATAAGTCAAAATTCCAAGGCCGACGCCTTGGCAAACATGGCCTCTCATCTCAAGCCAAAAAGAGATTCTACTCTGAAGATCTCCCACTAGCCGAAGACAAACATCGAAGAAGTTTAGACTTACCAGATTTTCGAACAGACCCAATATTGGATGACTCCCACCTTCCAATACATAGAAAGAAGATTTCTCCAAGAAGACAAAAACGTGGCCCGAAGAATTCGAATCAGGGCAGCTCGGTACCTGGTCTTAAATGGGAAGCTCTATCGCAGATCCTACTCTCAACCCTTGTTACAATGCCTAACCCTAGAAGAATCTCAATATGACCTGGCAGAGATACATGAAGGAATCTGTGGCAACCATAATAGGGGTAGAACTATAGCCCACCAAGTTTTAATACAGGGCTACTATTGACCTAGCATGCTGAAGCAGGCTAAGGAGTACGTCCAGAAATGTGACAAATGTTAGCGATTTGCTCCATACCAGTACCAGCCCCACCATGAGCTTATTCTTATCACCAGCTCATGGTCCTTCGCTCAGTGGGGGATGGACATTATAGGGCCATTGCCGAAGGCCACTCCGAACAGAAGATACCTCTTAGTTGCCATTGATTATTTCTCCAAATGGGCAGAGGTTGAGCCCCTAACACATATCACAAAGGCAGAGGTAAAGAGCTTCACTTGGAGAAATATAGTCTGTAGGTTCGGCATACCTCGCGTCATCATTTTAAACAATGGTACACAGTTTACTGGGAAAGTTTTCAAAAAATTTTGCGAAGAGTTGCACATCAGATACCATTTCGCCTCACCAGGGCACCCCTAGGCCAACGAGTAGGCAGAAGTTACCAACTGAACAATTCTTGATGCCCTTAAGAAGAGGTTGGAAGAGGCCAAGAGAAAATGGGTTGAAGAACTTCCTGGTGCGCTCTGGGCTTACAGAACCACAAAGAGAACGCCAACCTCTGAAACCCCATTCTCACTTGCCTATGGCACGGAAGTAGTAATTCCTGTTGAAATTGGTATGCCGACCTTGAGGACAGAAGTTTTCGACCAAGAGACCAATGATCAGCAGCTTGTAGAGAACTTAGACCTACTTGAAGAAAAGTGAGACCAAGCTAGAATCAGGATGGAGGCATATCAACACAGGATGGCCAACAATTCCAGACAAGGGATAAGGCCCCTCCGTTTCAAGGTTGGGGATCTCATCCTAAGAAGAGTGTTCCCAAACCAAGGATCCCACTATGGGAAAACTATCACCCAACTGGGAAGGCCCTTACAGGGTAACAAAAATTGTCAGACCTACCACATACTGGTTAGAAGACATAGCTAGGAAACCTATACCCAGGCCATGGAATGTAGAACACTTAAGGAAATATTATCAATAAAGACTTTTTCTTTCTTAAACACTTTTAGAAAGTGCTCTCATCTCAATGTTCAGACCCCTAAAAACCTTGCAGCCTGTGCAAGAGTTATAGGTCTGGTCCATCTCAATGTACAGACCCCTAAAAACCTTGCAGCTTGTGCAAAAGTTATAGGTCGGGTCCATCTTACAGCCTGTGCAAGAGTTATAGGTCTGGTTCATCTCAATGTACAGACCCCTAAAAACCTTGTAGCTTATGAAAGAGTTATAAGTCTGATCCATCTTAATGAACAACCCCTAAAACCTTGTAGCCTGTGCAAGAGTTATAGGTTTGGTCCACCTCCATGCACGAATGTCTACAACTCTTCAACCTGCTCGGTTATTTCCAATGCTGAGGGTAGAAGACTTGTTCAATTACTTTACTACAAAATTACAGGCGTTTTTGTTCAATCATTACCAGTTCTGGTTTAATTATCATTACAAGTCTTCCTGATTCAGTTATTATCAGTCATGGTGACAAAAGTCCTGATTATGAGAGATTTGTTCGATTACCGTAATTGATTAATTACAAGTTTCTCTGTTCAAAAGACATCATTCAGCTCATTCTCATTTGAAAGATTGAAGGGGAGATCTAAAGTATATTCAATTCCTGAACATTTTTGCTTAATGAAATTAAAGCTGAAGGGTTGGAGCCCAAGCTTATACTACAGAACGGTGATGGGTTAGAATAGTGCTGAAGTCTACTTGGCACATTGTTAACGTCCACAACAGTTTTCAAAATCTACAAGTATAACTACCCTGAAGAGACAATTCATAAAAGTACTCCGAAATATGAAAAGACACACAAGTTCAGAAAAAAGTCAATTTTCATTGATATATAACACAAAGTACATCAGTTCAAAAAAGAAAAAAGAAAAAGTAGTACAAATAAAAATCCTAAACTACTGCTTTAGGGTCGACTAGGGCAGGCACTTCTGCTAGAGAAAGCTCGGAAGGGGCTCTTTCACCATCCTCGTTCAGAATCTCAGCCTAAATCGAAGAGACTTCAACATTATCAATCCCTGACAGATCGAGCTTAGGATACTTCACGAGGAGCTTGTATTTGAAGGTGTCATACTCATGCTAGATTAGATCCTCACCCATCTCTTCGACCTTAGCCTTTATTTCTGCTTTGGTTTGAGCCTTGGCAGATTCGACTGCTTCCTTGATCTTCTGGATAGAGGCAGCTTAGAAATCATTGGACTTCTTCTAAAGCTCTTCCAACTTCTGAGCGAGGGAATCCCTCTCAGACTCCATAATAGAAAGGGAATTCACCGCCTCCTTCAGCTTCTCTTCTACAGCAGAAGCATTAGATTGGGCCATCCCCAGCTAAAGCCTGACCTCATCCAACTCATCCTGAAGGTTGTCAATCACCTTCGGGCCCACTATAGAGTCCATGAGGGTAGCAAGGCCATGCATGGTCTGCAAAACGCAAAATAAGAAAATCAGAGCAAAAAAGGCGAATAAAACATAAGAAAGGAAGAGAGCACATGAGTACTTTCAGTTGAAGAGCCATCAGCTCTGTGATGGTCTTATCCGCCTTCTGCCCCTTGTATCTCTAGGGGCCAGCAGCCCAGAATTCATCAAGGGCCTGCTTCGCGACTAGGTAGCCATCGGGCATCTGGAAAGGATCAACAACTGCCCTTCCCTTCCTCTTTTTCAGGACTTCAAGAGTCAGAGGGGGGAGGCTCGGCAATGACAATCCCTTTTTTAGCCGGAGCCTAGGCAAGGGAGTTGAAGTGAAGCCTCCTCCTCTTCAATTGAGGATGATCAATAGGGGAAGAGGTTTCCCCCACCTTCTTCTTCTCCGGAGCCCACTTGGTCAGCAATGATTTCTTTAGGTTTTCTGCTCGACTTTTTTTGGCTCCCATCAGATTTTCGGGCGTGAGAATGGCAGTGTGCGCTCTGTTGCTGGTCTGAAGTAGCCGGTGATACTTGTCCTGAAGATCAACCCTAAAGATTGACCTCTTCCACGCACTTTTATCTGCACAGAGGTCATAAACACAAGGATTAGTCAAGAAATAAAGTAAAGATAAGCAAAAAAACAGACATGTTCAAGAATGAGGGTCTCACCCTTAATCCCGGTGCATCGGGAAAATGTCGATATCTGATCTTGGAAGTCCTACATCTCCCATCCTCCTCCTACGAAGAAGTACCACTTCTTTCAAGTTTTGTTGGAAGTTGGCACTAAGGAGAGGGGTCTGAACGTTTTATCAAAAGACATATAAAAGAGGCATTCCGACCATATGTATTTCAAATCCATATTGCTACGGATCAAGTCAAAAGTCACCTCGACACCATTCTGATACTATAAACCCTAACAAATGCCTCCAACTATTAAGGTTGAGGTCGGCAGGGCAGATGTTGAACTAGGTGAAAAACTGTCTAACTAAAAGTGGAAGAGGGAGTCTCAACTACATCTCGAACCATGCGAGATAGACACAAATCTCACCCGCAAGGACATCGAAGGGGCAATCTATGGAACTAGGGGCCCTACAGGTGACATTTTTTGGGAAGTTAAAAGATGCCCTCACACCATCTAACATGGCTGGGGTAACAGCGCTCTATCCTTCCTCTCTTTGGGAAGGCCTGCCAGAGGCCTCCTCTACTATGTTCCTAGGCTCGATAAATGCATTTATGATCCTAACTCCGAGGCTAGAGGGGGACCCTACTGACCTATTTCTGGTACCACCAGAAGAATTACTACCTACAATATGAACTCGGGATGACATAGTCGTCCCTAAGGAGTTTCCTGTGCCATCTCCAACACCGGAAGAGGTAGTGGAGGTTGACATTTCAAACAAGAAAAAAAAGAAACAAAAAGGGAAAAAGAACAGTAAGTAAATGAAAAAGAAAACAAACAGGGACCAAAATCGAACCTGAAGATGACTAGAGATGGGAGCTTCGGACGACGGAGATCTTTTCAAAGTTCTCTGGTTGCTCTAAGTCAATGGCGGCAGTATATGTAAGGCAATAAGAATGATGGAGAGAAAGGCGTACACTTGCCCCTTCCCTCTTTTATATAGGTTCGTAGAAGTGGACGGTAGTTGAGGCCAAGATGGCCTCAAAAGCCCAAACGATGGCCTGTACAATAAATGTCACATCAACGGTCATATGGGGAAATGGAAAGACAAGACGCGTGACATTACGGAAACCCTCATCCCTAGTTATGAGCATTACTAAAACTAAGGCTCGGGGAGGGAGTAGCTGATATGCCATAAAGTGACAGACCAATCTCCACATGACACGTGTGCCTATAGAATAGCCAAATCTCATCCATCCAGAGCAGGTTTAAACATATGGCCTTCAGAACTTATTGATCGGAAGCCCATGCAACCCTCAGACTCACCTCAAGCTCGGAAGGCGCTATAGAGGGTTCCGAGCCTATTACCGCCTTAAGTACCCTACCGAGCAAAGGATAAGGAAACAATATTCAACAAGGAAACTGCCACCTACAGATATTGTTCAAGCGTAGTGTCCAACATGGTAACTGCCATTCTCTAGTGATCAAATCCTTACTTTTACGACTCCTAATCCTAATCAACTTAGGAGATCCACAGCCTATAAATAAAGCCCTAAGGTGCGCTTTTTATTTTCATACTCATTCAATTACTTTCAATTACAGTCTTTTAATTCAGTTTATTGACTTTATCATCGGAGTGGCTACCACCGGAGCTAACCCGATGACCCTCTGATCTCTTTCTTTGAGTGTTCGACAGGCGACAGAGATCGGATCCCCTACTGACCAGAAAGTGTAGCATCATATACATATATATATATATATATATATAAACACATATATATATATATATACATATATATATGCCATAAGGGGACTGGACGAGCCAATGGGACGTAAATGGAATTAAAATAGGCGTAAGGATATATAACTGAAGTGCATATGCATATGCAAGGGGAGGCAGTATAACCAGCCATAAAAGGAATGGGAATGTAGTGATAAATTATGAAGCTTAAAATATGCAACTTGAAATTTAATGAAACTGGAAACTGGAATATATAAATAATAACTTACAATTAACTTAAAGGCTAGAAGCCTATTTTACTAAAAAGGAAAATAAAACTGAATACATGATGAAATCCAGAGACATATTATGAATGGTTGCTCTTGTTAGATCTGTTAAGTATTTTCTAAAGGGTGTCTTAGACTGGGAAGGGGCGATCCTTTTATAGAGAAGGGAGGCGCCGAGTGAATGACTGACTCGATTGGCTGTATCTAGCAGGAGTCTTACTATTCATATGGTGTTTGCAAGAATGTGACTGATGCTACAAGAATCTCACTATTCATCTGGTGCTGCAGGAATCTTATTGTATCTTTATGAAGCTTTATTCACGAGTTTACTGAAAGACTGGTAATATAGGAATCTGGCTGTTACTGCATGATGCTTTCTTTGACTACTCACTGGTCTGCTACGGTTATGATGACTGAAGAGCTTCAGATTTTCACGAGCTTGTCACATTTGCTGAATAATTTACTGATGATATTATTACTGTTTTAAATTTCAAAGTCACTGTCTAAAGCATATGGGTCTTGGCTGAACTTATCATTTACGGGATTGTGAGGAGGACAACTGGATTCAGCATCTAATTGGGTATCTTGGTCTTTACCCATCTGTGATACATGAATCATTAACTGCCTGGCTAATTCTTTAAATTCTTCTTTGGTCTGTCCTTGGATCAAGGTTTGGTCAATACTGGAGGATGACCAAGTCCTGTGAGCAATGGGCTGAGGCTGAGGAATTGCTGGGGGAAATTCTTCATTGATGAAAGAAATGAACCTTTCATAATTAAGTTTATCCCATCATTTTATTGAGAATTCTCTGATTACTTTATTTTGATTGATTGCATAGTTCCATTTAGTAATCCATGAAATCTTATATTTACTGGCCATTAAGAGGATTATGGGAAACTGGGCCGTGTGCTGGTCGGTTTTATATACTGAAGTAAAGTATTGCATTGCCATCTTAAGAGGGGGTGGAAGTATTTCTGGAACAAGTCCAAATTTATTCCACCATTCACTGAACCATGTGGGAATCTGGCTTTTGAACTTTTGATCAAACATGAGAAACCATGAATGATTATTGGACTCATTCTGCATATAGAGGGCCCTGGTAAATGCTTGACTGTAATCATAATATGAGTACTGGATGGAAGAATTGGGAATATATCGGAGCTGAGAGGGGTGAGATCCCCAAGCTTTTTCAGAAACGAAATGGACTATGATGAATTTCTGATATAGAATTTAACTAGGATCTTGTTTACTAGGGATATCTTCAAATCTAACTGATCCAGAATAGAGAAGGATGGCTTTGTACCATTTAACTGATTTAGATGGATGGACAGGAACAAAATGCCATCTAGGAGGAAAATCACTGGTGGCTAGAGCCCATGGGTCTTGGATGTTAATTTTGTCAGGCTCAATGAAAAGATGTTGACCGTGTATGGTTTTTTGAAATATAGGGATGAAAGAGTTTTAACTAGAGGCTTAGCTAGGATGATCCTTTGTTCTTTAGAGGGGTCAAAGAGGTCTGTAATTTCATAAAGACTAGGGGGTAACCTGACAAGGGTTGAACTGTAACTAGGCTGACTGGGTCTTGGTAGATTGTAATTGGGGCGAACAGGACTACCAAGGATAGAGAAGCGACTACCTTGGAAGAGGTTGTTGGGGCTCGTAAAGAGCTGGGAGTAATTGGGATTATTTTTCCTGCGGAGGGAGTTGATTGAGTTGACTGTGGTTGTTTGTCTTTCTTCTCGCTCATTTTTGGGCTACAAAAATTCACGAGTAAAAAAATCAGGGAGACTATTATCCTTACCAGGTATGTACTGGATATCAAAATCAAAAACAGAAAGAATGGCTTGCCATCTTGCAAAAATTTGTTTAGAAGCAATGTTTTTAACATATTTTTCCAAAACATGTTTGGCACTTTTACAATCAATTTTAATTAAAAAGCGTTGATTTAATAAATCACTTTGAAATTTACTGATGCATAAAACAAGGGATAAAATTTCTTTTTTAATAGTACTATAATTTAACTGGGTAGAATTCTAGATTCCGGAGTGATAACAGATGATCTGTTCTGGAGAATCAGGACTTAATTTTTGACTAAGAATGCCATCATAACCAATATCAGAGGCATCTTTTTGAACTATTTTGAAAGTAGAGGGAGAGGGAATACCAAGACAATGAAGGGTCTTGACGTATTACTTGACTTGCTGGACAATAGTTGTATGAGCAGGTGTCCATGGAGGTGGATTACTACGGAGAAGATCAAATAAAAGTTTACACTGAGATCGCAGATTGGGATAAAAATCTGAAATATAATTAAGGGATCTTAAAAATCGTTGCAACTGGGTTTTATCAAGGATTTGATCTGGGAATTTATCAGCAAATTGGATTGACCGATGAATGGGTTTTATTTGACCATAAGAAATATCAAAACCTAGAAATCTAACTTAAGTTTGAAATAGCTTGAGTTTAGATGCTGAGAGGACTAAACCATTGCGTTTAATTACATTCAGAAAAGAATATAAATGTTTCCAATGTTGATCAATGGAATCTGAGTAGATGAGGACATCATCTATGTAAATTATAATATGACTGGAGAAAGGATTGCATATGTCATTCATGACATTTTGAAATTCACTAGGAGCATTTTTTTAATCTAAAGGGCATTACATTCCATTCGTAATGACCAAAAGGGGTTGTGAATACAGTTTTATATCTATTTGATTCATGGATCTGGATTTGCCAGAATCTACTTTTCATATCGAATTTACTAAAAATAACTGCTTTGTGTAACTGGTTAACTCAGTCTCTCTTGTTTGGAATAGGATACCTAATCCATTCTAAGACTTTGTTTAATGGTTTGTAATTAATAACTAAGCGAGGGACTCCTCGTTCAATTTCTGCATTTTTGTTAACATAAAAAGCAAAACATGACCATGGTGACTTAGAAGGCCTAATGATTTGTTTACTCAATAATCCTTTGATTTCTTCTTGGCATAATTCCATGAGGGTTTGACTCATTTGTATGGGCCCTGCTTTGGTAGGAATATTGTTTTCACTAAAACCTTTAATATAGGGAAGACGAATAATGTATTGTTTCCTATGGCAAAATGCAGTGGGTAACTCAGAACAGACTTCTTGTTTGAGTAGTGACTCAAATTGACTAATTCGTTATTGAAGTATAGGGTTAAGTAACTGTTGTTCAACTCTTTTAAACTGAATTTCTTCCAAAAGAAAGTCAACATAGGGACTTTTTCTTAGAAAGAAGATTAACTGAGCATCTAATAAAGAGATCTTGTAATGAATTTATTTCTCTGGACTGAGGATTTTTGATGAAGTTAAATCTAACTGTTTGGCCTAAAGGTTTAGTGGTAATTCCTTCACTATCGGTGATGAAAGGGTATAATAAGCATATGAATGGGTTACCGAGGATAACTTTATCAAACATGTTTTTGACTAACACAAAAGGAGTTTTGAAACAACTTTATCTTGGCACACATGTGCATTGGATAATTTGTATTGGATTTACATGGAACTGCCATTAGCGGATTTTAACTTTTCTCTGGTTTTTTCAAAGTATTTAGTAGGGATAATGCCTTCTTGGATACAATTAAGATCTACGCCTGAGTCGATGAGAGCAATGGCCTCAATTTCAAACTCTTCGCAAACTATGATCTTGATTGGGCATCGCCATTTTTGGAAGTTAATTCTAGTGATTGCGGTTAAGAAACTAGTGTGATCATCTTGATTTTGGCTGGAAGCTGGTAACTCGGGGGAAGTAGTGATGTTATTGGTTGGACTAACTTCATCACTTGGGGATGGTTGAACTGGAGCAAGAGGGAAAGGAAATAGGTGACTATTAATTTTGCTTTCTAAAGAATCATGGTCGATTCTAAGTGTATAAATTAATTGTTTTAATTTGGTGATCTCCTTTTTGGTTTGGTTCACCTCATATTGTAAATCTTAGATGGTAAGTGGTTTGGTGTTACTAGTAAATCTATTAAAGATTTTATTAAATTCAACTTAAGGGCTAGAAGGGATAACTGGAAACGGTTTAGGAGTGTCTGTGACTAATGTCGTTTTAAATTGATTTAAATATTGGGATTTCGTTATCGGGTCTTCTACATTATTAATTAATTCTAGTAGGAGTTCTTCTTGTTACTTAAAACATTAATTGTTTTACAACAGCTGCGGGTGCAATTATCTATGCATCCTATCTTAACTAAAGGACTATCTGACTGATAGTGAGAACTATGGTCAGAAGATTGGTCTAACTATTCAATTTCGTTTTCATTGTCACTTGAACTATAAGAGGAGGAACTAGAGGATTCACTATTTGTATTTCTAAGATTTAGAATTTTAAATAACTCTTGTTTGTGATTCTGGTTTCCTTGGAGGGCATTAATCAATTGTTTAACTTTACAATCTGACTGGAAGTGGCCTGGTTTTCCACATTTAAAGCATACATCAATACATGTTGCCTTGCGAGAAGTGTGTTTATTAGTAGGGTTTTTCTTTCTACGATTGGTTTTGTAGTAATTACGTGTTTGTTTGTTACTAGACTCGCCTTGGTGATGGGTTTTTTTGTACTTATGGCTGCGGCGGTGACCTTGGTGGTGACTACCATGGGTGCAATGATACTTGTGGTGGCTTTCTTGGTGATGTTGACGGGAGCGTCGTTTTAAGGGTGCTAATAAGGGTAGGCCATATTGGACACAAAAATTACCAAGCTCATATTTGGCTCTTTTCTTGTTCCTAGCGGCTTAATTACTAATTTTCATGTCTATACACATCTGCATGCCTTCTTTGTGAACTATGCAAATGATATCACCGTATGTAAGACTGGGGTAATCTATGACTCCTGTGTCTTTACTAAGGATTTCTCTAATCTTATGGGAAAAAAGACTAGGAAGTCTATTAATGAACTTTTCTTTCCAGAACGGAGAATTACTATCATCTCTAAGCATAACTCTAGAGCAGAAGACATCTGCATACCATTCAAAGTCACTAAATATAGGACATTTAAGGTTACTTAACTGATCATGAATCCTAGCGGTTACATGACTAGGGGGTTCCTATGAAATGTTTAGTAATGGTGTAAATGAGGGTGTTAACTCCATCTGGTACTCCTTGTCCTATTGTTTCGTCAAAGATTGGGTTACTGTCAAGGTCTCTTTTAACTGCATGAATTATAGATTCTTTGGTTTCATCAGTAAGGTGTTTATCCCACTAACTGATAAGCTTTCCTGTGAATCCAAGAACCAAGAGTTTGACTATGTCACTTTGAGGACTGTTGTTCTTTTCGTGATAAAACTTGGCTGTCATGGCCATGTGACTTAATTTATTCAAAATTTCTTGTTCTTAACAACCGTCTATGTTCCATTCGTAGAGGCAATCAGAAGCAATTGAGAATTGGCTTTGTAGTAGTCGTTCCTCGTACTGGAGATCAGGAGGTGTGGGGCGACTATACCTATTTTGGTGATGCTGGTAGGGTTGAACCTAGGTCTATGGAATTTATTTACTGTGAGGCCTTTAAGTTGGTTCTGTAACCGATCTATTTCTTGATACTGGTTTTGTAAGGCTTTCTCATCTCCAGATGATGATGTCGAACCGTATGGGGTGTCTAACTTGTCTATGGTGACTATTGTTTTAGAAGAACTGGATTTTTTGGGCTTAACTAGTACAACTAATTCTTGGAGCATTTTATTAACTTGTTCTAAAGCCGTTGTGGTCTTAGGGAGAGATTTTTGAGATAGTTTTAATTCTGGTAACTTGATCAAAGGTTTTTCTAACTGGGAAGAAGAGGAAGGTCGAGAAGAACCAGGCTGTTTGTTGTCAACTATTTTTCTATTTTATCTAACTGGTTTCCTATTGTGATTAAACATTGATTAGTGTAGTTGTTTTGTTCAACTATCTTTCTAGACGTCTCGTCTGTAGGAGTCGCTTTGAAAGGTGAAGCAACTATTTCTGATCCTAAATGTTGTACTATGATTGTTTCTATGGGTGGATGACTAGATTGGACTGTGGATTTATCTTCTTTAATCCATTTAACTTTAGTGAGGGTGTTACACTTAGAGTGTTGTTCGTAATGATTTTCAACATAACTGAAAAATGGGATGTTTTCACACTGTTCTATCATGAATTCTCTCCATGTAGTGTAAATGTATAACTTTTTTTCTTTAGTATGACTAGCTCGATAATATTCTCGTTTGGCTCTATTAGCTTCTGATTCAAAATCGACTCTTAGTGCGGCTAAATCAATGATGAACTCTTTATTGAGTGTATTGAGTTGATGATGGACTTCTTGTGTCTCAAAGTCTGTAAGACTAGAGGATGTGACTGATTCATCTTCGGTGTCTAGGACTTGAGACGAGATCTGTGACTGTGACGTATAACACGGAGTGTTAGTTTGGGATTTTAACTTTAAACCTTAAAGATTTAGGTGTAAGTCTCGTCTTTGCCTGAGTATTAACTTTTCAGATCTAGGTGTTGAAAGTTCAGATCTAGCGTGACTAAGGGTAGACCAGGAATTTAGGGTTCAGGTTCTAAGTCTTTGTTCATCAAAACTGATTCTAACTGTACCATTATCGAATTGTTAGATACATTCAACGTTGGTTTCGGAATGTAGGGGAAGAGGGTGATTTTCATTGTCAATGATCCATTCAGAAGGAAGAGTGACGTCGGACTATTGAATTGACTTTGGAACCTGTACATTGGCTCCTTCAGTATATGACTGAATAAGGATGGTTTTATCCTTAAGACTTTTATTTATTGCAAGAGCATTTAGATTGGTTCTAAAGCACTTGTAATAGATACGATAAATGAGGGCTAACTGTTTTGCGTTTTCTAGCATAATGGTGCTAGAAGTTTGAATGTTAAGAGTGAGAGTTTTCAAGATATGGGGATCATGAAGGCTTACTGAAAAATTTGGAAAACAATCAAAATGAACTGGACCATGATGTAATGGTGACTCCATTAGTCCTAAGAGGTTGTCATGCCCTTTAACATGACGGGCATCCCCAAGGGCTAAAAGTATTGAAGCGTTTAATCCTTGTCTGACAAGAGGATTAATACCTATTTGAACTGATCCTAAGTGAAGGAAATTATATCCTTTCTTTATGTGATCTTGGATTGTAGCTTGGGTGAGTAATTGGCATTTAACTTGTTCTTTGTCAAAAGCATAGGTTTGTTCTACAGTTTTGACATTGAGGGTACTAGAAAAAGCTTTAGTTCTTAACTAAGAAGATACTTGATAAATTTGGTTAACTGGGACCTTAGGCATATTCTAATGAGGAAGTGGTTGACTATCATTACTTACTTGATAATCTTCACTGTTTACTATATTAGGAATAGAAGAGAGAGGAGAAGAAGTAGAGGCAAGTGGAATTGGATCTAAATAATCGGCCCATTCTAGAAATAATTGTCTAAGTTACACAAAATTTTCTTTTCTTTTACTGTTTAGGTGTACTGTTGTTTATCTTCTTCCTAGGTGATTGTTTTGACATACCTCGACCCAGCCATTAAGGACTTTGATAAGACTATTGCCCTAAATGCTCTCTTAGCTCAACCGGACTTACGACGTCTCCTATAGTCTATGGACTTCCAAGGAGGTGCAGAGTCAGTCTAGGATGGAAAGATAACTAATGGGTACAGATAAACAGGGAAAGAAGAGAAAAATGAGCATAATTTAAAGAATTATAACTAAAAGGAATGGAATCATTCATCGCCAATTTCACCATTCTGTTGATCACTACAGTGTTCATGAAGAATGTAGTTTATCTCAACTCAAATGGATATATATATATATATATATATATATATATATAGTTGGTCTTCTAATGGAAGATTGGATGTGGGGTTAGGGATTGTGCATGGCATATCATCATTAGTTGATGAGTCTGAGGTTATAGAAGGACTGGCTTTTCCTACTGCTGTAACTATATGAGAAGAAGAAGCAGGTTTTTCTTTGACTGGATCTGGGTTCTTAAGTTCCTGAAGCATTTTCTTATTTTGATCTAAGGAACAGAAAAGTAATTAAAAATTAAATGCATATGCAGGGAAAGGAGGTAAAACCTTCCATCAAGGAATGGGATAAATAATATATATATATATATGTTTGATAAACTGAATTATATTAATCAAAATTAAACTTACAACAGTATGTGGCGTTTAAGCCAAACTGTATGAAGTAAGAAAAGGAAGAGCAGGATGGGGATACATGAGTGAACTAAGAGATATGAGATGCATTCTCTCTAATTGATTTCGCTCAAGTATATAACTGTTGGTTTCCGTTGTTGAAAAACCTGCTGAATGCTGGAGAAGAGGCATCATTATATAGGGGAGAGGGCGCCTTGGATGCTTGAGAAAGGAGTTGGATTCCCGGCGGAAAGTGCACGGGTGAATTTGCTTTTACAGAAGTAAAAGTGTGATTTCACTGTAGACGAATAGTACTGTTCACACTTAGGACAGGTTCTGCTGGACTAATGGTTTCGTCGAAGACTAGAGTACCATCTGGGTCACGTTTGACTGCATGTATGATGGAGTCTCTGGTTTCCTGAGTGAGGTGATTTTCCCACCAAGTAAGGAGTTTACCTGTGAAACCTAGAGTAAGGTGCTGGACGACATCGTTTTGAGAGGTTCCATTTCTCTTGATGTAAAATTGGTGGTCATAGCCATATGTCTGAGTTTGTTGATAATCGCACAGAGCTGGAATGGATAAGAATGGCTTTGTACCACTTGACGGATTTTGAAGGATGGCGAGGAATAAAATGCCAACCTGCAGGGAAATAGGATGTGGCAAGAGTCCATGGATATATATATATATATAAACACACACAATTGTCAAATTAGCTAAACAATCCTAGTGGATAGATGTAATTTACTGTTTAAGCGATTGTCTAGCCAAAAAAATATAATACAAAAGCAATATAATCATTAATTTAATTTATAATTTCACAAAATTCATGTTATTTATGAAATGTTAAATCAATAAAAAAATATTTTTATTCCTACATATATATATAAAGTACAATAATAACTATTTATTAATATTATTATTTTATACTTAGGTTGTTAGTAAATAAAAATACAATTTTGAATTTTAAAAAAATTATAACAAATAAAAATAAATCAAATAGACTGAATAATGCAAAAGAAAGCATTTAAATGAAAGTATTTTTTTTTTTTTTTATGACAAAGTTAACTCACTTAGATAATAAAATCTGTTGATAATTCAAAAAGTAACCTACACATACATTCAACCCTTTACAAAACAAAAAAAAATAATAATAATAAATATAATAATAAAATAAAAACTAATTATGTATTAAAATATGGAGTTTAACTAATGATAGAAATTTGTTAATCAAAAAAATTGGATGCCTAGACGACCAGACAACCGTCTAATTATTTGGTGGTATTGGGCGAGGTATTGTTTAAACAATTTTTGTAATACTAACACCTAGGTGCTCAGGCGGACACCAAACTATTTAGTATTAGACAAGTATCGCTTAAACCATTTTCTTATGCTAGAACATCTAAACACGTAAAAAGAAGCAAATTTGAAGGTTACGTCAATAAGAGTATCTTGTAACTATATATGTGATTTATTATTTTATCGTTGAGACTATTAGAATTGATTTATTAATAATTTTTTTTTAAGGAGAGTCTATAACAACTACGTTTGTGTGTGTGCGTGTGTGTTTGTGTTAACATTTATAATACAAATTTTTTACCAAACTCACATTGTTTGGATTTAATTTAACAAGACTCACACGTTTTTATTTATTTATCAAATTTATGTTGTTTTACAAATACAAATTTAATGATAATTTTTTTTAAAAATCGTATCTTTAAAATACAAATTTAAAATAATACTTTAAAAATATAATTTTGAAAGTAACGTTAGTTTAAAAAATAAGTTGAAAAAGACATACACTAAGTGTGTGTAAAGTTAAATAAAAAAAACTTCCATAGACCATGTAAAAAATTCTCTATAATACAATAGTACAGATATCACACTTAGGCAACAAGATCTTAATATGCAAGATTAGGGCTTTTTTTTTTTTTGGGTTGACATTTGGAGCTTTTAGCATTCAGTGAGATTTATTTAAAAATTTTATTAAAAGTATTTATTTTTATGAATTATTAATATTATATTAATTAAATATTATATTATTATATGATATGATATTTAATTAATATAATATTATTATTTTATAAAAATAAATAATTCTTATAAAATATAAAGATAAGACTAAGCATATTACTCTCATTACCATTACTCTCATTCAGACTCTCCATATGAGCATTATCTATGAAGATTTCCCAAATTATTTATTCATTTTTTTCTTGTCACTATCGTTTCGTCAGTCAACGTTGGCGGCTGCGAAAGCTTTCTCTTTATTTTATTAATTTGTATGCATATAACTATATGTATATAGATGTGGGCATAAAAAAAAATCTATATATATATATATAAATCTATTATATTATTATTTTTTATTGCCCTTTTTTCTGTCGCTGGTGCGCCATGCCTTTTTCTCCTCAGTGATTTGACTCCACTATTAATCAGAATTGACTCATGTCTGAAGTCCGCTGGTACGCGATTTTAAACTCTCGAACTTCTCAACTCCGACTCTTTATATTTGCGGACTCCAACTCCACCTTTCAATCCACTTTAATCGACCTCGGACAATTACGCCCACGCGCGCAGTCACTGCTTGTATCGGTCACCTTAATTGTCCTTACCCACCAAACCAGTAGCCTTGGGGACCTTTCCACCTCCCTTACCGGTTTCTCAGAAAAACTCCTGACAGTATATGTCTGTTTGCGGGACCACCTGCAACCACTGACGTGTTAGGTGTTTATTGCACGAGTACGTATTAAATTCGTCTTTTTTCAAATGCCTATGGACATTTATGGAAACGAATATGGAAAAGCAGGAAACGGCTCGTCAAATAGGAATAAATTCGTGTTTTATCCAAAATTATCTCCCACGTCATCACAATGTATTTGATTTCCTATGACATCAGTACAGTAGATTCTTTGCCTTCCAAGATTTATTCCAATTTGGACTGAATTTGAGTAAATTTTTATGGAATTTATTATTAATTGGATTAATTTCCTTTTCAGTATGGTTGAAAGCATAACCAAAAGTCTCTGATTAAGTCTTTCCAGTAGTATGCACCTTGTCAATCTTAACCAATCACACCATGCCACATCACTATAAAATACAAAATTTAGCATTATTAGAATTTAAAAATCTAAAATATTATTTAGTGCTGCTAAAATTTTATTTTTCACTTATTTAAAAAATAATAATTTATAATTTTCGTATTTGGACATGATAAAATTAATGTCTTATTTAAATTCTTGGTATTATGATATGTTTACGTGACTGAAACGTAAGTGTTGATATAAGCACTGTTAAAAATACTATCAATTCAAATATTTAAGTAGTCGGTATGGCATGAGAGTTTCATATGACTATTTTTTTCTTAATCCATATTTTATTTTTAAAAAAAAAATAAATAATCACACTGATATTTTTTAAGTTATCGAAGAATTACCTAATTTTTTTTATATTTTTTAAAATTATACTGATTTCTTTTTTATTATACTAATAATATATAAATTTCTTTTTTCATATAAAATCATATCGACAGTTTTCAGATTTGAATTAGATTTTTTTATATTGTCAAAACAACTTTTATATATTACACAAATCTATTCTATCTTTAAGATACTACAAATGCAATTTTCGTAATTATCAAATATTATAAGAATTGTCAATATTTTTATTCATAAGAATATAATAATAAATTTATATTTTTTTTTATTAATCTCTTGTTTTTTTTCCAGACAATCTGACATAAAAAAATTCAATACAAAAGATATAAATAAAATTTTTATAAATTATTAGAAAACTCAAAAGAGAATTCCTCTCCTCCTTGTATGACTTTCAATTTTATTTTACTTTTTGAAAATAAGATATTTAAGAATTAATGTCGGCCTTAAAAATTGAGCTGACAATAATACCCTTCTTTGTCACACAAGGCATATTATTATTGTTGATTGTAGATAAATTGTAGAGTTGACGGCAATACATGATTCGTATCCGTACTTCAAAATTACTTTTTCAGCCTCTTCTTGTTTCTATTTTTTTATTAAAGTTATTTCTAATCCTGCTATTGGATAGGCGTTAACTTAGAGAGAGAAAGAAAAGTTTTTGATAATTCTGTTCAGAGAGAGAGAGAGAGAGAGCATAGGAAATGGCGATGAGAAGAAGGAGCTCTCTGCTGCCCGGCTGATAACTTTCGCGTTCACTTGATTCATCACTTTCTCTCTCTTTTTTTCCCGCCTTCTTTCTCTACTTTCTATTTCTAGATCTGTGAAACTCCACAACTGGAGCCCGTCTCCCTTTGTTCTTATTAGCTGGTACATCCGGTAAGATTCGCTTCCCTCAAACAAATACTTCTACTGCTTTCATGTGTTTGTTCATTCTTAAAATTTACTTTGGAGAAACGTTTTTTTTCCCTAATTTTGTATCATCGTTTTGTTTTTTGTGTTGTGATATTATACTTTTGTTTAATCTTATCTACTCTCTCTGCTACTGTATCACAGTAATCTGTAAGATTTGCTTTCAATTATATCTGTTTCTCTCTCTCTCTCTCTATTATATATATATATATATATATATGTATTCGTACCATTGTTTGGTGATTGCGTAGCTTGATTTTGATGATTTATTAATTTTAATCCGTCTTGAGTATTTGTTTTGGGGTGTTCGAGTGCTTTGTTTTATGTTGCCTGTGAAGGTAATTGTTGATTCTATTTTATTGATTTTTCTCTTCACAATCATGTTGATTTGATTTTCTCTTGACTGTCTGAACCTGTCGTATTCTTATTTATTTATTTATGTATTTTGCAATCTTTGGATGATAAGTATTATGCCTTTGACTTTCATTTTATGTATGAAGCTTTTATCATTTGTCAGAATTGATTTTTCTTTGCACGCTGTTTGGTTACGAAGAAAATGAAAGGAAAAAGAAAAGAAAAATTTTCAATCTTTATCTTTGTTGTCATTTTCTTCCCAAAAATGAGGGGGGGAAAAGGAAAATTTGCTTTTATTTTTTAATGGATCACAAAAAAAAAATGGTCCGAAAAGACCCCTCGCCTGTCTTGCAATTTAAGTTTGAGTCCTATATTTTCTCGTACTCCGTGTTATTATTTATTTCCACTCAATAACCCTGATTTTACTGAGATTCGATTAAAAGATAGGATTGTTTCTTTATTGTCCAAAATTAAATAATCTCCTTGTACAGACATTAGTCCAAATCTATATAACAAAGTTATTTTCTTTCCAAATTTCACTTCTCATATATTCTCTATTAATACCCAAAAATTTTCAATCATTACGAATCATAGAGCTAGTAATTTATTTTATTTTATTTTATCTGTCGTTGAATTTTGTTGTTAGCCTAGTTTCATATTGTTTCTTGGACCTCCTCTCGATTTGGGTTAATTTGGATATATGAATGTCTCTATTGGTGTTATATTCATCTGTGGGTTTATTTGTGTTCTGGCCGCTCATGTATGGAGATTGATGTTGTTATTCGGTTGGTATCTTAATCCATTTGTTATTTTGGTTATGTAAGATGCTTTTTTGGAATTTGATTCTCATGATGGTTTTGTATTTTCCTTTTCTCAGTTAGATTTCCAGGAAATGAAAGCATGTGCTTTGGTTTTGAACGATTAAAAACCAGATTGTTTCCGACGCCATCATCTCTTTATTCCTTTGACCAGAGTAGGCTTACTAACACAGATATGAATCACTTGACTGTTGAGACAGAAGATAATTTTGCCAGTTTGCTTGATTTTGCTGCTAACAATAACATAGAGGGCTTCCAACGATCAATTGAGAGTGATCCATCTGGTATTGATGAGATTGGATTATGGTATGGCCGACAGAAAGGCTCAAAACAAATGGTCCTTGAGCAGAGAACCCCTTTGATGGTTGCCGCAACTTATGGTAGTATCAATGTTTTGAAATTGATTCTCTCTCTACCTAATGCTGATGTGAATAGGTCATGTGGTGTTGACAAAAGTACTGCCCTTCATTGTGCGGCATCTGGTGGTTCAGTGAATGCGGTTGATGCTGTGAAACTGCTTTTAAAAGCAGGTGCTGATCCGAATTTGGTTGATGCCAATGGTCATCGGCCAGTTGATGTTATAGTTGTCTCTCCAAAGTTCCAAGACTTGAAGACTGCACTTGAAGAACTTCTTGCAACAGATGGTATCAGTGAGTGTAACCTAAGGTTGTCAACAGTCACTTCGAATTCAATTTCTCCCCCACTATCACCATCCCCAGAAAATAAATCCCCATCATCTGATTCAGATTCAAGTTCTTCGCCGAAGAGTTTGAACTTCAATGACTTCTCCATTTCTTCTGCTTCAGAGAAGAAAGAATACCCTATTGATCCATCACTACCTGACATCAAGAACAGCATCTATTCAACGGATGAGTTTCGAATGTTTTCGTTCAAGGTACGGCCTTGTTCTCGTGCCTACTCCCATGATTGGACTGAGTGTCCATTTGTTCATCCAGGTGAAAATGCTAGAAGAAGGGACCCAAGGAAGTACCACTACAGTTGCGTACCCTGTCCTGATTTTCGAAAGGGGGCTTGCAGACGTGGAGATATGTGCGAATATGCTCACGGGGTTTTTGAATGCTGGCTCCACCCAGCTCAATACAGAACCCGGATTTGTAAGGATGGTACAAATTGCAATAGAAGAGTATGCTTCTTCGCCCACACACCTGATGAACTCCGACCCTTGTATGTCTCTACTGGTTCTGCTGTTCCCTCTCCTCGCTCGAGTTCATCTGCTGCTAATGCAATGGATTTTGCCACAGCCATGAACCTGCTACCCGGCTCTCCTTCATCAATCCCTGTCATGTCCCCTTCACCATTTACTCCACCCATGTCTCCATCTGCCAATGGCATTTCTAACATGGGCTGGCCCCAACCAAATGTCCCAACATTGCATCTCCCAGGAAACAATCTTCAGTCTAGTCGCTTGCGATCATCTCTTAATGCAAGAGACATTCTAGCAGAAGACTTAAACTCGTTGCCAGATTTTGATGTGCAACAACAGCAGCTCCTAAATGAACTATCCCGCCTTTCTCAACTGAGTATTACAACTAATTCTTTGAACCGTTCTGCTCGTGCAAAAACCCTAACCCCTTCCAACCTTGATGATCTTTTTTCTTCTGAGACTTTATCTCCCCGGTATTCTGATCCAGCATTGGCTTCAGCTGTTTTCTCCCCGACACACAAATCAACAGTTCTCAATCAGTTCCCTCAGCAGCAAAGCATTTTATCTCCTATCAACACAAATTTCACTCAAAAGAATATTGAGCACCCTCTACTGCAGGGCTCTTATGGGGTTCCATCTTCTGGGAGAATGTCTCCCCGAAGTGTTGAACCTATCTCACCAATGAGTTCCCGGGTGTCCATGCTAGCTCAAAGAGAGAAACAGCAACAATTCCGCAGCCTAAGCTCACGTGATCTTGGCTCCAGTTCTGCTGCTGTAGTTGGCTCCCCTGTTGAGTCTTGGTCACAATGGGGTTCTTCCAATGGGAAGCCAGACTGGGCCATTAATGCTAATGAATTTGGTAGTCATCGCAGATCATCATCATTTGAAATTGGGAACAAAGTGGAGGAGCCTGATCTATCATGGGTTCAGTCGCTTGTCAAAGAATCTCCACAAGAAATTAAAGAAAAGTCCGCAACGCCTGTTTCATGTGCTGCTGGAGTTGCTGCATCCTCCAACGAGGACTCAAATTTGAACTCTCGGATTGAACCAATTGATCAATCGGTGCTGGGTGCATGGCTTGAGCAAATGCAGCTTGATCAGCTCATGGCTCAGTAAAACCTGAACCATTTTTTCCCAGACCTGAGGTCATGAAATCGGTTTTGGTAAATAATATATGTTTTCAATTTTTGAATTTTTTTGTTATTGGGTGTTGGAAGAAGAGAACAATAACAAGGGGCGAAACGAGGAAGAAAAGGAGCTTAAATTTTCAGAAGAAAATCATTTTTATTGTCATTTATTATTACAGCTGAAGTTAGAAAATCTCTGGGTTTCTTAAACAAATGGATCCCAGATTCACCCAATATTTTCAGATTCTAGGTCTCTGTAATTGTCATTATATTTCCTCCTTTAATGAGCTAAATGTTCTATTGTAATGAAACTCATTATTATCTTTAAGAACTAGCTAGTCATTAAGTTCTCGTATTGAGATTCTTTTACATTTTTATGTTCTGGTTTTCTAATTTTTCTATACTACTGTTAGTAAGATCTCCTAGTTTAGTGTTTTTAAGGCCTCTATTTGTGTAGTTCATAATTTCACCAGCAATAGTTTGATATTGTTGTTGTAATGAAAGCTTGCTCAGGGAGTAGAGAGGATGCTTCATATGTTGGAACTGGGAAGTTAATAATGGTGGGTGCCGGAAAAAAAAGGATTAGTCCGATGTACGAGTTTTCTGGCATTGCGAGGTCTTTGGGAGAGTTGAGAGTATGATTATTGATGTAACATTGAACTGGAATTTTGGTATTCATGTGCCTTTCATTTTTCTACTTGTATTCTTCCCATGGTTTGCATTTTTTCTCCTTTATATTTTTAGTGTTTTCTATTGCATTTTGTTAATCTTTCTCTTACATTGGTGTTGATGTTAATTAAGTGGGTTATTGCTGGTGGATTTGGGATGTTGACTGGGGAAAAGCCTTTTTTATATACAGGGGAATCCTATTGGAACCTCAATCTCATTTGATACGGTATTTTAATCGTTGAATATTTTGGAGAGGAGTCTTTTTTTATTACAACTAGTTTATCTATTTTGGAGATTGAGGTTTTTTTTTTTCTCAAGCCATTTTATTTCTAACTTTTAGGTCATATAATAGTTATAACATATGGCTCAAGTATTGGTTTGGATGAGTGATAAAAAGAAAAAAGTATGATTTGAAAAAAATTAAATTTGAAATTAAGTTTAAATGATATATAGTGTTTTGTTAAAAGAACTAAATGTGTTATATAAATAAAAAATATATATATTTTAAAAATGAGAATTTAAAAAAAAAAATTTAACAATTTCTTGGTATTTAAATTTTTAAATAAATGTCTAAATAAGATATTTTGAAATATTTAATAAATATTTAAATATTAATTTTTTAAAAAATATTTCTGAATATTTTGTAATTTATTTTTAAAAACTTTAAAAAACACTTAATTTAGAATCTAAAACACCTGTTTCGAAAACCATCCAAACATATCTTCCACCCATCTTTATGGAGATCAGATGCTAGGTGAAAATTTGTATTGCCTTGGGAGTGGAGAATTTTTGGCTTTTATGGTAAGTAATAATGATATTCTTCATTTGTTGTCATATTCCAAGTGTGGGTTTCATTATGAGTGAAAAATGATTCCTTTACCAGCCACCCACTCAGAAAAATGAAGTCTGGTCCAACGCATTGGATGAGTCTTGCTTAGATTTTAGTGTTTATTTGGAACTCACCAATTTTATACAACTAGACATTTTCTGTCAAATTATTAAATCAAACTTTTTTTTTTTAATACATGTATTCGCGTCTAACTAGGCTGTTATCAGATATCACAGTAGAATTAAGGGGTAAATATTATTTGTATAACCATTTTTTAATACATATTAGTTTAATCATGGATTCGCACAATACAAGAGAGTTGTACTCACAATTCAGATTAGATTATTAGTCATCACTAGAGGTACGTCCTACCTATCTTTTTTGCACTTATTGTCTAGGAGGCTAGCCCCGAGATTTCGACGCTAACTTTAATGCTGATTTTTCAGCATCTATCTAAATACACTAACTCACAAAATTATGTTAACTCGAACTTGCATATAGTTTGAAGATAGGTCAAACTTGCAATCTCAAAGTACAATACCCGGAATTTTTTTTTTATCATTTTGAGATTCTTCTAAAACTTAATTGCCAACATAAGATTTTTTGAAGTTATTTATGAAAGTATGATTATTTTATAAAAACATCATTTATAGAGACACTTTTATGTTGAAAGCATTTATTTTAAGTGACACTTTTAATTGAAAGAATTTCTTCAACTAATGCTCTCACATCAAAGTATTATTTAAAGTAACATTTTTAAATGAAAGTGTTATTTGAAGAAATGTTTTCATAAAAGAACTCTATTTTGATTAATAAAAACGAAGTTATTTTATGATTCTTTTAAAATTTAATTACCAAAATTAGATTGTTTTGAAGTTATTTATGAAAGTAGAATTGTTCTATAAAATCGTCACTTACATATACGCTTTTATGTTGAAAGCTTTCTTTAAGTAACACTTTTATTTGAAAGTGTTTGAGACACTGATACTTCCACTTAAAAATGTTGTTTAAAGTAGTGCATTTAAAATAAACGTATTGTTGAAGAAATATTTTAATAAAACAACTCTATTTTGGTTAATAAGATTAAATACACACTAAATTGGTATTTAAACTTTTTTAATCCCTACTCTCGCTTTAAACTCGTATTAACTCTTAAGCTTTTCTATCTCGCTAGCATCGGGATGTAGAAAGGACTAGTACAGTGTCCATAGATAGCTAACATTCGAATGTAAAAACTAGCATCTAATTCTTAGATGATTGCATGTGAAGTAGTGTTATCATCAGTCACAAAATTTTAAACTTTGTAATATGATTAATGCATGTATATAATATAGATACGTGATGTGTGTGCGTAATTGATCCTCGTAATTCTTTTGGTGACATACATTCATATCATTTGAAATAAAAATTTGAAAAGAATAAAATCTCATCCATATTTTTCTTTTATTATTCCTCTAATTTGGGTGGAGAGAGTCATCCACTCCAAAATTGGATGTGCCATGTTGCTGGGTTTATGTCTTGGAACTTTGAATACCAATTAGTAGGTTTCTGTTATTGAGATTGATTTCCATAATTGGTGTTGAATTATGTATTACTTGTTGCTTAGGATGTTTACAATGCTAATTTATCACACACGAAAAAAGAAGAAGAACTTAGTCGAAAGATAGAGAAATTAAGAAGACAACTATTGCATCAAATAATATTTCTAGCATAAAAAAATACTCTTAAGAATCCTAATTTTATCCTAATTTTCTACAAACTTAGGTCTTGATGATGATTTTTATTCATTATTTAAGAATCCAAATTTTCAATTATTTCCGACTATTGAGAGTTAAAATAATTAAGTCAAGATTATTGGTATTGGATGTATTTAAACTTTCAAATATCACATTATTTTAATTGGTTATTTTTAATAGAAATGAACCTAATTTTATAAAAAAAAAAAAATTGCCTTTCTAAAAGGCTTTATTGGATTAGGAAGAAAAGAAAACTAGAAAATGAAGGTAATATAAATTGAAGTGAAAGAAAAGAAAAAATAAAGGAAAATAAAATTTTCTCCTTGTTTTTGGTTAGGATAAATAATTCAAGGGATCAACTGGGTTAACTCAGTTGATTATTCATGTCTTTTCTCAAAGAGGAGGTCATAAATTTAAGTTTCACTCCAGCATTAAGAGAATATGAGTATTTATTTTTACTCATCAATCATGAGCTAAGTTGGATTGAGTTATCTGTCCAGATTCATATTTGAGAAGTTTTTACTGTTGTTAGATAGTATATAGTATTCATTCAATTGATTGTAATACATGAATTCTAATACCCTTTTGCATAAAAATTTAAAAATATACAATATCACTTTTACTAGTAAAATCTTAACTTCTATTTTTTTTCCCAGAAAAATAATGGTTTCTTTTTGAAAAATCCCAACAATTATTGGAATTTTATTTTCAATTATTTTTCCTTTCTCATTGGATTCTAGGATTTTCATCTACCAAATGGTTGTTTTGGAGGTGTTGAGGAGAATGTGGTTGTGCTATATATTATGAAGGGAAAATTACTTCCAGCCTCAAAATACAATTGGGTATTGAACTTTTCGAGAATTACAATTAATTATAAGAAATGCAAAATGGAAATGTGAAAAAATTGATATATACGACCAATGTTAATATTTACAAATGGAGAATAATTAACTCAACAAGAGAATAAATTTTTTAAAATTTAAAATTATGTATTACTAATAAAAAGAATTTAACTATAAAGACCTATTGCATCATATTTATAGAATTAGAATATTATTATTTTGATTAGAAAGTTATAACTCTTATTTTTATCCTAATCCTAATAGAATAAAGACTTTTATTTTAAATAAAAAATAATAAAGATAACTAATTTGAGAAAGACTCAAATTTGGAAACTAAATAATGCTATAATAATTCTGAAAACAAAATATATATTTTGGCAGGTACCACATTTGCTCTATATCAGACTCCTCCACTTAAAAAAACACTCGTCCTCGAATCAGTTGGATATTCTCAACCTTGAATTTGTCTGTAATCTGACAATAATGATTAAATCTTTTCAAGAACAATTAAAGACTTAAAAATTTATTCATTTGCATCTTCTATAAAATTTGTAATTTTAGGCTCCTCTTTTAAAGATAATAATGTGCTTGTAATGAAACAAAACTCATATTCTTGATCTATTACAATTTCAATCTTCTTATAATTATCAAAATAATCTTGTGGTGCTTTATATTCATTCTCATATGTGGCATTGACTATACCTATGTGAATGTCTTTTTCTTCCATAAAAAGCTTGTAAAATATATAGGTACTACTAGATCCATACTTTAATTTATTTATTTTGAACTTTTCTTTTTCTTTTTTCCTTATTGTGATCATCTTTAAGGAATGAAATAACTTAATCAACACTTTCAATGACAAGAGACTCTTCTACAAGGATGTAGACTTCTTTCACCAGTTCAATAACTACAATTGTATCTGTCAAAGTCATTTTAGCAATTTTAAATTTCTCTTATGCCTTTCCCTTAGTGCTAGGAACAGATTTCGGAATTCTTTCTTTTTCTCAAATATATATTATGGTACTCTAGCATATTCCAAAATGGGCCTGTATTGATATTTTAAAATTAGTGAATAATTTTTTGGCAAAAATTTATCCATCATATATTACTTTATCTTCCGCTAGGATTCGAATTGATTGCTTCCCTCGTCGCTATCAATTTCACTACAATTGGTCCCATCAAACTATTGATCCACCCTTTTAATTTAAAAATGACAAGTTTAACTATCTTGTCATCTCGAACCTCTATCATGGTCATGAATTGATCAACTTCAAAAAGCCAAACAAGAAAATCCTCACATTGAAACTAACTCTATCTGTCTTCAGTCGATAATTCTCGAACTCTCGGTTCCTTCTCATAGTTCTATGTATATCATAGTCCTTTTTGTCATTAGAATTTGAAATGCCTTCGTAAACAAATTTCCTTTGGGGATGTCGATTTGGTATGAATTTGTCAATAGGCTGGCCTTGTGCAATTTCTCTAGCACAGTTCCTGTCGACTTAGGGGTTACAATTGGCATTGAGATTAAGCCCCATAAGCATCTCATAGATCTGACCAATCTGATCATTGACTTGCTGCTTATGTTTTTCAATTGCCACCCAAGCAACTTCGTCACTTTCATGTACCCATCAAACGGTACCATTCGGGGGTTCCTCATGAGCTGATTCACTTATAAGACATAAGAGATTCTCTAAGCTAGTCATAATGAGGAAGGCCGGAGACTTAGCTCAAATAGGGGGGGGGGGGGGGGGCTCTTTTCTCTTCAATAAAATAAAATCTCTATCCCATGACCAATATTAATAGAATTTGTGTTCTCAAAAACGTTGTCTGTCATTGAGTTAGAAAAATTTTCTCTTTGATACCAACTAACGCTGCATAAAAACGTGAAAAAATTGATATGACCAACGTCAATTTCTACAAATGGAGAACAATCAACCCAACAAGAGAATGAATTATCTAAAATTCAAAATTATAATAAATTATCTAAAATTCAAAATTATATATTATTGATTAAAAAAAACTTAACAATAAAAACTTATTACATCATATTTATAGAGTTATATGAGATATGTTCAAATTTGAAAACTAAATAATCTTACAATGACTCTAAAACAAAATACATGTTTTGGAATTTAGTAAAATTTGAAATTTGGTATAGATTGAATTCGATCAGATAAGGTCGTCAGTTTTTATTCAAGTGCATTCGGATCAGATAAGAATGAAAGGGACTTCAGAGGCACCATAATAATGAAGTCTTTATAAATTTCTTCAAATTGAATGAATGTGGTTAAATAAAATTCAACTATGCACCCATAACGTTATAAAAACCTGTAATTCAACCCTTAGATTAAAACACAAGAACAATAATGCCCATCTTTAAAATCAAACTATATTGGCTCTGGAAAGTAGAAACCATTCCTTGTTGAACTTGATTAAACTTCAAACAATAGAATTGACTTGAACCATAACCGGAGAAGACCAAGACCATGACAAAGACAAATGGCTGATCATGGTTGTTGTTGAGCATCCATATATCCGGCATCAACAAGCACTCTCTCTCTCTCTCTCTCTCTCTCTCTCTTACCCAATTCTATAACTTCATCAACCATCATCTTCACCAACTACGCAAACCCAACTCTGAGCTTCCACCCAAGCACTTTCCTCGCCTTGCTCGAATAGCCCTTCAAGTTATCGACCTCGGCATGCCTGAAATACCTCTAGTCAATCGCCACATGGTCCCCCCAATTCAGCCCCACACACCCAAATGCTCCTGCTCTTTCTCAAAATTCATTTTCTCTCTATATTTCAGATAGCGGTAGTTGTGGGTGGTGAAGACGCCATCGTCACAGACGGGTGGCAGTGGTTTGTGGTGGCAATAGTAGTACATGCTGAATCAAAAGTATTATATTATGAACAACTAGTTTTGCGCATAATGAACTATCAGAAGTACAATCTACTTGAAGAGACAAAATTAGGTTTAGTCGTCTTATAATTAATTTTTTAAGGACATACTCTAACTGCAATTTTTGAAAAGTTTAATACCCACATGTAATTTGAGGTTGAGAGCTACCTTAATGTGGGTTTATGTTTGAAGATTATATATTAGAAATTGAGTTGGAAGATAGACAAATTGGGACCTTTTTAAATGACTCTTAAACCATCTGCTCCATGCCTGCTCAAGAGAAGCAAAGGGGTGTTTGGTATCTATAACCTCTCAAATAAGTCAAAATCCATTTGCTTATATGCTTTTAATGTGAATGGTACTTCATATTGCCATTTTAAAGAAACTGTGCTTTAACAGAAGAGTTGATTTAATTATGGAGCTCAAACTTCTTATGATTTTTGTCACTTTTCTATTTTAAAGGATGTTTGGTATAGCTATAGTCATTGAGACTGGCCTGTGCTATTTCAGAATTATTCCCAAAAGTTTAGAAATCTTGCAATTTATTCCAAACTATGTGCATTATTTGAACTAGTAATGAAGGAAGAAACCCGTGACCATGAGTTAGACATACAGATTTGGTCACATCTGCCCAATTCAGGCTGTTTGCCAAACCTAGAACCATGGTAAATGTCACAGCCTTTTTGTCCCACATCAACAATCAGAAAATTGGTGATAGGAACCTTTTTTCTAGAAAATAAAATAAAATAAAAAAGAAAGAAGAATAGGGAAAAAAAACCCACTTCGAAGGGAGTGAAATCTTCATATAGGTTCAATTGGAGTAGAACTATAAATCCAAAATCTTCACATGAAAGTTAATCATGCACCCTTTTTCATTCATAATAGATTTTTTAAATACAAAATGGTAAATAACGAACCATGACTCCAGTACCTAGGAAACCCACTAACACCCTCCCACTAACCCATTCACTAAATAACCTCTTTTAACTTAATTAAAATACATTATATATTTATGAATTAAAAATAGAAATGTAATATTCCATCCCCCTTACAATGACCTTGTCCTCAAGGTTAATACAAAAATAAACAAAACCACTAGGATCCCAAGTTTTGACATATACAAATTTATTAAACAAATCAATCACTGCATGAGTTTGGTATCCTCCTAATTGTAAGAGGTAAAGTTCCACAATAATGGTATTTTCATGAAATTGTGTATCACCTTGAGGAAGGAAACTAATTCTTTCCATTACTTCACTGCTCAAATTTGTCTTGACGTTCTGAGCAAACCTTTACTCGCATAGTCTGTAAAGCTTGATCCTTGTACTTTTCATCCTTTTTCTGTATCTCATCAGTCTTTAGAAGAATAAACATTTTAATAGTGGGTGAATTAGTGCACAAAGAGCTACTTAATAGAATCATGCTTGCATCCTTAACTTCCGGTTGGGTGGCTCTTTGCTGAGACTCTTCAACCTCGCAAATCCAACTTATTGGATTTATGCTTTCCTTGTGATAGGAAAGTAGGGCGAAATCCTTATTTAAGTTTAATTCAAGTATAACCAAAACTTAAAAACCTTCACATGAAAGTTAATCAAAATATTCTGCACCCTTGTTCATTCATTATAAATTCTTTAAATACAAAATGGCAATAACCAACCATGACTCCATTATTTGACAACTACCAACCATGACTTCACTACCTAGATAAATTACCTAAGAAACCCGCTAACACCTTGCTACTAACACATTTACTAAATAACTTCTTTTAACTTAACTAAAATACATTATATATTGATGAATTGAAAATAGGAATGTAACAATTGGAGTTGCTCATAAACACGAGTTTTTTTAAGAATGTGGTGATTTGAATACACACACACATATCACTATACTACTTACTCAAATAATATCTATGTGATGGAAGAATCTTCTACAAATGAGTGTCTTCCTGCACAAAGCAATAAATATTTTTGGAGCTGGTCAGAGGGGCATCAGTGTAGTGCCGACCAAGGAATTTCTGATGGTCAAGTTAGCGATATGCTAGTTTGAAGATGAAGACAGGAAGATGAATACCAAATTTTGGCTTACTTTTGAACTAGTAGTTCTAGTGTTTAAATTATTGATCATGTCCTAGAGATGACTCCCTTTATCCTAGCTAATTCCCCTATCGTAGGAGAGTATCATGCCATAGTTGGCCCCATGCTTGATTGAGTTCCTTAATTTATTGGTTGGGAGGGAGGGGGGGGGGGGTTGATATCTCACTAAATCGGCCTTTATTTTGCCGGTTGAAATTGGTCAACCGTGTTATTAGTATGGAGTGACGTTGTCGAACCGATCTAAGATGGGTAGGATGAGATTCCTACTCGGATTCTTCTGTAATGACGCCACCTTATAGGGATAATTTAGTCATTTTTCTTTATTTATGTCAGCTGTCACTCATAGATGTGTGAGTTGGTTTTGTGCCCATACAATATACATATATATATATATATATATATATATTTGCAGTAATTCATGGCTTCAAATTAAGTTAGTTAATTGGTTACAAAGCTTGAATGATCCATTCAACTACTATTTAATTTGAGAAAAAAGGGCTGGAGTAATCCTCTTTCTTTCAAATTTTATATCCTAAATAATATATTATTAATTATTGATAATGGTTTAGATATTATCTATTGTTATAAAATTTGAGATACAAATTTTGTTACAAAAATTTAAGACATTTAACATTACTCTAAAGATTGTGCATAGTGAGAGTGACCCAGAAATTTTTTTGGGAGAGGCTGACAAACTTTTGGGAAAAATTATGGAAAAATTTTAGGAGATTTTTTTTTTTTTTTTCAAATTGGGGTGAGGGTTTTTTTTTTAAAAAAAAAATATATTCTCAAAATTTGAGGAAATTTTACATGTAATTTTTTTTTTGCAAAACTTTGGAATAAAACTTTTTAAAATTCTCAAAATCAAAAAGAGGGTTTACATGAAAAAAATATTTTTTTTTGGGGTGCAAAATTGGACCTATAGCTCTTGTCTTCATGTAGTTCCTCTTTGGCACACCGCACAAGGTTTTGGCACTTGGCATGTTCGCAAGAGGTTGATGGTAAAAAGCATTGTCAGCATTTAAAACTCGAATCCAGGTCTCTTGATGGACGAGACATTACTATTGCGCTAGACGACGACATCTAGATTAAAGAGAAACGAAAAATGGAATTTTTTACCATTTTAGGATTTATTTTGAACTTTTTTATTAGAATAGGGTTGTTTTGAACTTAATTACCAAAATAGAGTCCTTTTAGAAAACGTTTTTCCAAAAGACGTTTTCAATCCGTCATTTTTACCTTACCCTCGTGCGTTCCCAATTCTTCAAAGCCTCTGAAAAAAAGCCCTAGTTTCATTGAGACCTGATAGACCCAGCTCGTGCGTTCCCAACATCTCCATTAGAGGAGCTCGATCTAGAACGTATAGGATCTACAGAGGGACAAGTTCAGTCGATCAACTCTGCCATCTCCAGTGAATATCTTGCGGAGCTAGGGTTTGTTATGGTACGTTCATCTCTACGACTTTTCTTTTTGAAATCTATTTTCTTTTCCTTCTTCAGTTTGAATTTGACCGTTGATTAAACGCTCCTCTTTCAAGATACACGACACACCTTAATTTTTGCAGAGCTCGCGCTCTCCAACTACCTTTGCCCGTAAAACCCTTCGTTTGGTGGCTGAGAAAGCGGATGAAAGAATGTGTAAACGAAATCTTGCATCTTTCTGTTTTCTTGTTCATCTTTGAAATAAAAGAATATAGCTCTTGTAAGCAAACTAATTCTATTGGGCTTAGTTGAGAAGTGTTCTTAATTTATGTTTATTTTTCTCAGTTTTCTAATCAATAAGGAGTTCCGTACCTAGATTATGTGAAGCTTTTGACTTAGACTGCAATTACCACAAAAAGAAAAAAAAACGCTACAATGTATTGCTTATGCAACAATTTTTGTTTTGCCTAGGTGAACTGATGCTATTTTTAAAATGCAGAATATTCATGAACTATATAATATGACAGTTAATTTGTATTTTATTACAATGATTATTATTATTATTTTTTTTTTGTATTAGGATGTCAAAACCTGCAGCAGAAATCCTGCAGAAGTTTTATTTGCAATTGAGAGATCACAACACATCTGCTGATGGTACACCAATAACAGCAAGGCAATTAGAAAGCCTAGTAAGGCTGGCAGCAGCTCGAGCTAGGCTGGACTTGAGGGAAGAAATAACTGCACAAGATGCCTTGGTGAGTTCATTTTCCAGAGGGTAGCTAATTAATTATTAGTTCATGTACTAATTTTTTTTCTTTTTTCTTTTTAAATATAGTGATTAATCTGAATAACAATAATCTGTCTAATTCTTCCTTTGGTGGCTAATTAATTATTAGTTTTTTTTTTTATAGGTAAGTGGCCCTTGGGTTGGAGTTGACAAATTAAATATTAGTTAATGCACTTTTTTTTTTTCAAATGTAGTGATTAATCTGAATTACAACAATCTGTCTAGTTCTTCCTTCTTTCAAAATTTGTAGCAGCAGCCTTGTTTGAATGGATTTTTTAAAGTTAGCTGGAGTATGCAGATGCAAAATGCATCTAAGAGGTGAAGTTATGAGATCCAAGGGTGGATTCAAATGTGCCTTGAAAGATCCTTTTTATCGAATTATTTAACTTCATTTCATTCCTGAGAGAACCAAACTATCGGTTACTTTTTAACTGTACAAGAAAAATGTGAAATATCCTGATTTTTTTGGATGCCCAATGTGAATACTAGGTGGTTAAACTAAATTATAGCATTAACAAACCCATCAACAGAATCGAGCTGCTCTTATTTTTTTTTTCTTCGGTAAGTTGAATTATAATTAAAAAAAAAGGTTGTCACAATGGATATGTCTGAGAAGACTACTGTATTCCTATGATATCTTAAAATTTGAAAGGGCAGCTAAGGGACCAATTATCTTGCCTAATGTCTTGAAGGGGAATAAATTTGCTTCTGTTATACCTTGAAGTGATGTTACCCTCAAGAAAATGTAAGAAAACATACAGAAATTCCACCATTGTTACAGTTCTCTTCAAAGCATGATTCTTTTTCTAGGCTTGTTAAGCTGGGTTCAAAACTGTAACCTTAAGGTTCATGGAATAAAATGAAATTATACCAAACAACCTTGACCATTAATAATACTGAATTCTTTGATGTTTAGACAACTAAAATGTTGGTAATTAACTTTCCATACAATTCTATAATTCACACCATCTATTTTGCAGGATGTTGTTGGAGTGGGGGGATGAGTCAACAGAAAGAAGCCAAGCGATTTTTAAGTGCTCTGCATAAGCAATCGGAGTTGCAGCAAAAAGATTGCTTTTCAATTTCAGTACGCAACCTTGCTTTTTATTTTTTTTGGGAATTACTTCATTTCTCTTGATTTTACATTTGTGTGTCATGATCTAAATAATTTGCAGAGTTTCTTATCAAGGTATATTTTTTCTCTTGATTTTACATTTGTGACTGCTAGCTTTATTTTTTTTGATAAGTATAACTGCTAGCTTTTTTTGGTCAAGGTTTCTGATTTTGTTGGAGGTTATGCTCTCAAGCTTGCTTATAGTTATGACAATGCTTATATTCATGAATGTTGTTTCTGAATGTTTTTGAAATACATGACTGTTAGGTGGGGAAAGGACCCGTTGTTCAGTTCTAATTTCTGGTTTTGATCAACCAAATGCGTGAAATATTTTGGTTAACTTGGTTGTTGCAACTTGATGCTGCTCTATATAGGTTCTCCATTACGTATATTTTTGTGTTATGCTTCAATCTGATATTTCATGTCAGTAGTATTTTGTTCCTCTGTAGGTTCTTCTTGGTAAGAAGGTTTCTCCAGAGAAGGATTTGGCACTTAAGCACCCAATTCTTAGCATTTCGCCACTTAAAAACAGGAACAACATTGAATCACAGAAATTAATGAGCAAGCCTTTGAGAAAAGATCCACAGTTATCATTGGACCAAAGTTTTGAACTTCAGTTTAGAAGAAAAACAACTGTGGTTTCAGGAGATGTGAATCACAGACCTTTCTTTTTTGTAGGAACAACTTGGGGGAATGTTTTATGTAATTCTTGAATTGTCCAGTTTGGTTGTTTTTAAGAACAATTGCTTTCGAACATAGGATTATGATTTCATAAGTTGGTTCTGGACAACTAGTATTGTTGCTGCAGTGGTTTGTGGTACAATAAAGATCCTGTAGGAAACACAGTTTTTTTTAATTCCATGTAATGCTATTGCCTTTTCATGTAATATCAATAAAGATCCTGGACAGCATATGCATCCTTGTCCTTTTGTATTTAATCAGCTATAAATTGGCACTTTTCCTGTTCTGCATAGGGTGGACTTGAAGATCAACAAAATAATGTCTCATATGGAATAATGCTATCCAGTGGATCAATTATTTCTCTCTCAATTTTAAATGATTACAATATATCTTGTATATGATATTTTTTTAGTTAAACAGCTTAAAGAATTTAGAGCAGCTTTGTAAGTTTACAAAGTAATTTCTGAAGGTTTGCGTATATGTTGTCCAATTACAAATATCAGTCTATTTTTTGTTCTTAACAAACTTTTTGACTTGTTGAAAGGTTATTACTATGCTCTTTCTCCACCAGGAAATGAAGGCTGAAGGAGTTGAAGAGGATCGTCTCCAACTGCTACAAGAGGTTAGGCTTAAATTATTCCAAGAGGTGAGTCTTTTTCACGGAAGCTGTTTTTTCACCATATGAATGAAATATCCTGATTTTTTTGCATGCCCAATGTGAATACTAGGTGGTTAAACTAAATTATAGCATTAACAAACCCATCAACAGAATCGAGCTGCTCTTTTTTTTTTTTCTTTGGTAAGTTGAATTATAATTAAAAAAAAGGTTGTCACAATGGATATGTCTGAGAAGGCTACTGTATTCCTATGATATCTTAAAATTTGAAAGGGCAGCCAAGGGACCAATTATCTTGCCTAATGTCTTGAAGGGGAATAAATTTGCTTCTTTTATACCTTGAAGTGATGTTACCCTCAAGAAAATGTAAGAAAACATTCAGAAATACCACCACTGTTACAGTTCTCTTCAAAGCATGATTCTCTTCAAAGAGCGGGTTGTTCTCACACTTCAGCTTGTTTTTGTTGAAAGTTGCATAAGTGTTCTTATTTTAGTGAGCTGAGTGTTGTCTTTGGTTTTGGTGCTCATTGGTTAGTTTCTTGTGCTGCTTTTATTCTTGTGTTCTGGTTTTAACCATAGTTGTTCTGATCTTTAGGACTCTGCCACTGAAAATCACTGATATTATTTTTCTGTGGTTATGACTTTGCACAGCTTCTCGAATACGAATCTTATGCCTTTTTCCATTTGTATTTTCAAGTGCTTCTCTAACTTCAGAGAAATAAAAATGGCAATTCCAGAGCACAGTTATTATATTTTAATATTGTTTTTCTTCTTTCCAGCAAAGGTGTAATACTAATTTCCTAAAGCTGCAGATTAATTTCTTCTGCATTGTAATAATAGATTTATACTTTTCATTTTTCATTGAGCTGCAGATTGTTTCCCCATGGATGATGCTTGGAAGCCTTCTCAAGGATTTAGCAATCCGATTTTCAGAAACGAGAAGGTTTGTTATGTTTTGTTATTTTCAACTGTTTATTTATTAATATTAATTAAAAAAATCCAGAGTAGGCTATTGTTTAATATGTTGGTATATGAATGATGCGTTCCAGGTCAAAGTTTTGCGTTCAATGAGACCTTTACAGCTTGAAGACGTGGTCATAGGGAGGTGTTACTTATCCAGCTTATACCGATGACAAGACTGTACCCAAAGATAGCCTGACTCCAACATTTGCTGCCGCTGCCCTTTTTATAGATAATGCAAGATGGGATGGTTGGAGCACATTTGTATTTTTGTCCTTGTAGTGTCAAACAAGCCTTTGTTAAACTGCTGTAATGTATGGATGGATTAGCTTATTTTGGTTTTGTTTAGGAGAGAGCACAACATTCAATCCATTACTTAAAAAACTTTTTTTTTTTTTTCTGTATAGTCATTCATAATCTATTGCTCTAATATAATTTGTTGTACGGTAATTTGTTAAATTATAGTTATTAGTTGGGGCGTTAAAATATATTGCATCCTTCTGGACACAAATTTTCAGTGGTTGTTAGGAAAATAGAGTTGTACAGAATTTTATAGGTGGGCAAGCGTCTGAAAGATGGAAAAAGAAAAATTAAATCTTAGGATGGATGGGATTTTGTGTTGGCTGCTCAAGGTGAATATGGTGCAAGATAATCTGATGGCAGATCTAAAAGGAACATGTCCAGATCTACGGTCAAAAGTTTTGGCTGCAACGAGGATTAATTTCTCACCAAGGTGGATATTTGTTGGGAGTTGGTGAGAAATTTTCAGCCACCGATACTGGGAAACAAGATCCATAAAAGGTGGAACAAACAGTACCGCTTATGTTTTGCATATGTTCACTTCAGTTTAAAAGCGTCTTTGCAAAAGACGCTTTTAAAAGCGTCTTTTGCAAGGACGTTTTTTAAAGAGACAATAATTTTTTTTTTTTTATATAAAACGTCTTTTTAAAAACGTTTTTGCAAAAGACGTTTTTAACTAAAAATTAATAAAAAAATATAATTTTAAAAGCGTCTTTCAGAAAGACGTTTTTTAAAGCGTCTTTCCAAAAAACGCTTTTAAAAACTATCCTATTTTAGTAAATAAGTTTGAAACAACTTCAAAATGGAAAATAAGTTTTTTTTTTACCCTACTTATGTATTTAACTCCGAAAAATGGTATAAAAAAAGAAGGTAAATTAGTTGGAAAAAGTTTAAGTGTGAGTGTCTCACAGTATTATTTTCACTATGAGAAATTTTAGATAAATTTCACAAAAAAATTTAAATAATAATAGAGATAGCATCATACTATTATTTCATTGAACTTTTTTCTCATAAATCAAAAAAAATATTTAATAATTACAAATACATCTCAAGAAATTTTTAAAACGAAAAATATTATGTTTTTTAAATTTATATTTTAAATTTCTATCTCAAATGATATGATACTAATATATCAAAATACATTAATTACATGATTTTAAATATTATCAGTAATTTAGTATCATATCAATGTCACATCATTTGGGATACAATTTTGAGAAGTGTAGTATTGCTCTTATGAAATTATACTATTATCTCTTATTTTTACTGATAAATTACACATTCCTCCCCTCCAGTCTTTTTTTATTTTTCAAAATGAAAAAAGTGTCTATTTTATTTTATTTTCAAATTAAACTATTTTTTTTTTTAAATTGTTTTAGTTTTCTTCCATTTTATATATAAATAAATTCAAAGTAAATAACTTATATTTTTATTTTTAATCAAGAGTATTTTAGTCAATATTTATTTGTAAAAAAAAGTTAAAAAATTGATCAAAATTGAAAAAATGCAAAGAAAAAAAATATATAAAAGAAGTATTTTTATCATTTTGAAAAAAAAATAGACAAAAAGGGAGATATGTGTAATTTGCAATAAAAATACGAGGGGATATTTTTTTGGTCAAATTGAAGTTGGAGAGGGAGATTTGTTGTATTGTATGAGTTGGGTGTCCAATGGGGGCCTTTTTAGGGTTTGATATTAGTTGTAAAGGTCTAGTGATGAGTCATAGGTCATTAAGTGGTGCTACTCAACCTTCATCACCACTTTCTATTTTATTTATTTATTTAATTTTCTATTCCCATTTAATTTCTTCCACATAAATGGCAATGATGATTCCAATGTGTCCCTAATGTAACGCTTGTTTGGTGGGTTTAAGCCAAACAGAGTACTCTACCAAAGGAAACAAGAACCATGGTCCCTACCAAACATGGTAAATAATCAAACCTTACTCTTTGTGAAAGTTTGTTGGATACAAAATGTATGATTTTTTATTCAACAAAAGTTAGTTTGAGACAAATTTTTTATGATTACGTAATTTTTTACTAATTTCCTAAAATTGTTTAAGAAAGAGAAATTTCTTGAAAATACGTCTATTTGTTGAATGACTTTTAAATTTCAAAAAAATCATCGCTAACTAGAACTCTGTATTTTAAGAAGAAAAAAGGGGCATATCTTGAGAAGATATGAGGAAAAGTGCTTTTTATTTAAAATTGTTTTTTTTCAAAATAACTTAGTTAAGTTAAAAACTCTAGAATCTGTATTAGGACATGTTTGGATGCCATATGGAAATGAATTTTTCAATCTATTTCCATTGCAGCAAAGGCGTCGTAACATAATCAACAAGAGTTAACACGACATCTAAAATAGAAGGATGGAATGAGTCAGTTTCCATTCAAAATCTCATTGGGGTTTAGATTTTTACACAGAAGCAGCAATATCAATTTGGTGGCATTCTTTTAATCCAAGCTATACATACAAAGCATATTATCATATGCCACAGGTACCCAGCGTTGGTCTTCAGATTGGATCAATCCCAAGGCATGTGATGAAATTTCACAACCAAAAGATGTACATTCAACATTGTACCCTATTCCAATTTCCATTAATATAAGATACAATGTTCATGCACCATTTGTTTCAGTGGAATGGAAGCTGAAATCATCGAAAAGAAATTCCTCAAAGTTGTGGGGTGAAGGCATGTATCCCTTGCACAACTATTTCTTGTGAGCCACCTCCTTGTCAAGTACAAGCCCTTAGGGCTTGTTTGCCAATTGACTATGTGTTGAGTGCCTTAGGGAGTGTTTGGTTCCGAAGCCCTTAAGACTTGTTTGGTTTCTTTTGTTTTGGGTCACATTGCTTTGTAAATGATGTTTATTTCTAGGGAATGCTGTGACCTGAGGGCCAGGTATTGAGCTTCTTTGTATATTCTTTTGTTTTTTTTTTTTTTGGGTGCTGCATAGACAACATTTTCCAATACAGTGGCATCCTAAAAGATAAACAAAATCACTTTTCTTTGCTTTGGAAATTGACAAATATATTTTCCAAGTATATAGCAATCTCATTGTGACACAAACATGATAAATCATGTTCTAGAACTATTGACAAGATTTATAAGCTTTCAAGGAGCCCCTTCTACAAATGTTAGCCTTGTAAAGCTGTCATAGTGTTTAAATTCTTTTTCCACAACAAAACCACCAACTAAGATGATGGGGAAGACTTTCAATCAAAATTACAAAACTAGCAATTTAGTTTAGTTAATGATTGGAGTTGAAGATAAAATATTTACATTCATGTATATCAGTAAGTGTCAATGATAAAATGTGAATGTATTGTCACCCCATACATTTCTCTTTCTGTTACTTTTTCCCTCCGTCTTTTCCTTGATTCTGTAACATAATATTTGAACATTGAAAGAGAAAAATGAATTAACCAAATAAGCATTGTAGGCAGCAATCATACCCTGAGAAAGCTCCAAGGTCCTGTTCCAGTCCCTATCCTGCAACACAAGACTATGAATGTTAAAACAAGTCTGGATCTCCATACTGGATTCAAATAGCCCTTCTCTAGATGGTGAATTGCAATGTTTCTTTGAAAACATTGAAAAAATGTCACCCAAAAAAAAAAAAACACTGAAAAAATAAGCAGGAAAAGAACGAACTGAAAGGAGGGAAGAAAATGGTTTTTCATACTTTAGGAGGATGCAACCGCTCTCTTTCTTATGAAATAAATGACATTCTTTTAACATCGGAAATTACCTCCAAAAGCCAGCTAATGCGCGCAAGCTCATAAAGATGGATAGAGCTACCCATATACCCACAAAACCATAACTCGAGGATAGTGAAAACAAGCATAGCATGCTCACAACAGCAACCAAAATCTGCAAAAATATGACATCATAATCTTTGCCATGTGGACTTGATATAAGATCTTCATGGTTATTGCAGAAAATATCAATTTGTATCACTAGTTGTAGATGGAATGCAAGTAGTAAGGCTTAAATTTTCTTTTTCCACCTTCACAACATCCAAATGAGCTCAACAAATCTTAATTGTATAAATAAGATACACAGAAGGGAGAATCCAAAGGGTAATAACTTGCCATGGAGTAGGCGGAATAAGCAAAATCCGATGCTCCAAAGTTGATTCCATCAAAGACAAATGCCAAAGCATTAATGGGTTGGGTCACTGCAACAAACTAAGAAGCAAAGAAGGAATTCCTAAGCTTCCAAATTTCTGAGACCCAGTATACAGGAAAAGAAATGTAATCTTTAGTTTGGAGAGGGAGATACCGGGATGCCTAAACTTAGAAGTTGCAAAACATTGATGTCCTTTGTAAATAATCTTGATGCAAATTGTAATAAAACAGCAACACCAATGGCAAGAACCAGTCCCAGAGCCAAACCCAGCTGCAGATGAAGCCATTAGCCATGTGGAACATGAACACAAAAAATAAAAAAAAGGGAAAAATCAGGGAAGAATAACGTTGGGTCAAAAGAATAAGTATACCTGCAACACACGAGAAGCAGTAGCTGTGGCCTTGTCATAATCGTTCTTTGCAAATGCACTTGCAAGGATAGCCTGAAAACATTTTTCAAAGCCACACAGTCAACTATTTGGAGTAATTAAAAAAAAAAAAAGCCTTTTCAAAATATTTGATTAGGAAAGATTTAAAGCTATAAACACACAAGATCATAGAAGTGATTAAATGCAGGATACCTCCACATATACTAAGAAAAAATGTGGTTTAAATTTTAATTAATTAGTCCTAATTCTAAAAAAGGTTACTTAACCCAAAAAAAATACATAAAACTCTAAATAAGGTTAGCGCCACTCATCAACACAAGTAATCTTTCAGGAGTAAAAATCTCAAAATGACTTTCAATGTTACCTTCTGACTCTAATCCTCCTTATAGGTTCCAAGTTTCTAGTTTAGTGAATAAGAAATGGCAAGAAAATTATGAATGTCCAAGTTTCCAAAATTATGAATTCGCATGCATATTTGACAAGACAAAGCCATATCAATACCAATTGCAACCTTCCATGCTTTTTTTAACCAAATTTTATTTTCCAGGCAGCTTAAATTAAGAAAATGTTAAACCAGCAACATATTCCCAATTTAAGGAAATAAGTAAGAGAAGTAGGATAAAAATTAGTGCAACCATCCATCCAAGATGAATGCTCAACTTCCAGAGCTATAACTTTGTTACTTTGAGTGAAATAAAAATCTACAGCTTTAGAAAGTAAACAAAGTACAAGCCTGGAAAAGCTACTCAATTTAACAATTTGAGGGATGCCAAATTAACTCAGGCTCTATGCCATAATAGGTTGTTAAAGAACTAAAGCTATACTTATGTAACAAGTGCATTATCCGAATGTTAATAAACTAGGAACAGACAATTATATTTCAAGCACTCTCATTTGAAATCACCAGATAGATGATATACAGCCACAGAACATAGATTACTATAACAACGATGATTGAGGTTCTACATATGGTCAAAGAAGTATGTTGTGTGTGTGTGTGTGTGTGTATATATTCTGGTTTTGAATAGTTACCCATTACTTTTCTAATTCTGCCCCTGAGCAGAAGTGCACTATTTTTTGTCATTAAATGTGCTAACGTGATGGCACAAATTATCACCACTGTAATTGCATTCAATTAAATAATGTGTGGAGAATGGCTCCTATGTGCTTATTTTGGAGTTTATGGCTAGAGAGAAATAGCAGAGTTTTTGAAGGGCTGGATGGAGCAGCCCACCTTTAAGTTGAAAGAGAGTTTTGTAAAGCTTTTGTTTTTCTGGGTCAAAGGCTCTCTCCCTTTGACAGGTAGGCTCTTTAGTTAATTTTTTTTATTTGGAAAGGCTCTAACGTGTAGTCACCTCTTTTTGTATGAGTTTGCCCCTCTTGGACAATTTTTAATACACTTTTATTTATCAAAAATAATAATAATAATAAAAGGAAAAAAAAGAAACATTTCTTACTTGTCCAGCAACAGCTAACCCATCAGCAAGCAAAGAGGCTGCCAGCCAAACCTGCAAGCAAATCTGAAATGCAGCCATGGATGTTGATCCAAGCCTTGCAGACAATGAAGCTGCCAGTGTCACACAGAATGTTGCAGCAATTACTCTCAGTAGTAACTGAAATCCTGAGTTCAAGCATACAAACAATTAGACAATCCAATGGGAGTTCCTGCCAAATTTGCAGAAAGAAATGACGAATAGAAAAATACAAGCATGAACTGTTAAGTACACAGACAGCATTGCAAGTTCAAGATTAGGAAACTAATACATGAATAAAATGAACCATGCAACTTGAGGACGTCCTCTAGCAACCAGAAACATAGAAAATTATTCTGGTGACGTGATCAGGTTTCTTACACTTATTACTCACCATTTCAGTACTTCTCAAAGTTCTTTTCCCAGGCAATAAAGGTTTCAAGAATCTAATCAATCTTTTAAAGCCTAAATTTTGTGGCTGTGTTTAGCACAGACCTGTTAGTCTAGCTCTATCAGAGCTCTGATGCCACCAATCATTAGGTCAGTTAAAAGTGCTATCAGCAGGAACTTTTTGTTAAATCCAAATCATAGTGGAAATGATGCTCAAGATCATTAAATCTACATGAAACAAATGACAAAAAAATGCCATGAACTGTTTATCTCCACATAGTGCCTTATGCCCTCAGGATTCTCTATTGGTGCTTCTGATATTCTCCTCTGACAAAACTTGGTACTGGGGGAGACATTCACTCATATTGTTTACACACTAGTAACAGAGAATTCCTCACAGAACTAGAATATATTAAGTGAAAATAGATCCAAATAAGATTACAAAAAGCAGTATTCATAATTCAGTAGTCCCATCCATCCATATATAACTAATTTTTTCATATTATTCAAGCTATATTAGTTATTCAATCTCAAGTTCCAAGATAAGCCTGAAAAAAGGGTGCAATTCAAGCTTCATTATTAAAAGAGAAACTTTTTCAACATTGTTCAATGATGTCATTAAGTGTTCTTTTTTGCGTGTAAAGGGAAGAAGAGTACAAAAGTGTCATGCAATTAATGAATACTAGACATGTATGCCTGAGAGTGAGAGAGAGAGAGAGAGAGAGAGAGAGAGAGAGCTATCACCATTCAGAAAAAGGTGAGAGAGCAGAGCAAGCAGTTAAAATGATTTGATTATGTGCAATAAATAGAAATGACCGCAGTGGTAGGTAGGGATTTATGATTCAAGGAGTAATAGAGGTTTATTGTTGCAGCATCAAACTCAACAATATAATAAAGCCCATACCATTTTTAAGGAACCGACTAAACCGCAAATCTTTGATGCTTGGAGGTAAGAGATCAACTAGTCCCATTAATTTCCATAGGAGTATCAGGGAGATTAAGTACCTGCAAGTGCCCAAGTACCACAAGAAGTGAGAAACAACAGCCAAGGCACCAAGAAATACAATGACAGAAGAAAAAAAAAAAAAAAAAAAGATGACAAAGTCAGTCAAGCTTTAGAGAGATGGAACCTAATCAACAAAATGATAAAACTTACTGGGAAATAACATGAGCAATGGCCGCACCAGTAACACCCATATGGAATATGAATATAAATATTGGATCTAAAATGATATTTGCTACATCTCCCACCACTGCATTACAACCAACATAACTCAATAAGATACAAGTGCAATTAACAAAAAAAAGTTAAAAGATATAAAAGGAGACAAACTGGCAGTCAATATATTAAGTTAAGACTGAAAAAGTCCTCCACAAATAGTTAAAAACATGCATATACTTGCATAAAATACAAATATACAAAATTCACAAATTTAGATTTACATACTAATATATACACATACATATACATTTATCTGCATATTAGTAAAGGGCAAAGGTAGGATCTTTACACCATAGGCTCCCATAAGTATCTCAAGTTCTTATACATTGTGTTTCATTTTTCCATGCATGTCTTTATACTTGCATTGAATTTCAATACTTTCCAAATTTTAATGTTGTGTACCATATTATATTTTGCACATATAGAATAAAGACAATGAGTTCAATACAGTTTTTGTATGTATGGCAATTAGTAGAACATATAACAGTAACACCCAGCATGACTTGGTAAGAATTCCTATTCTACAAGTCCAAAGGATACGTATGCCCAGCATAGGCAGGATCAACACTGGGTGATGGTCTAATAGAACATATAATAAGAATTGAATATCATAGAAGCCAAAGTTTTCCAAGAGTATGGAGACTCTAAAAGGTTCGTACCAAAAGGCTATATTAGACACTTTCTATCATGGCATTGCTCTATATATACACATATATCTAAAATACATAGATACATATAAATATGTGTGTGTGTGTGTACACATATATGTAACTAATTAGATGATGGTTTACCATCATCAGAGACAGAAAATGCAAGTTCAGTATCCAAGGTATCACCAGAATATTATATAAACCAAATATCAACCCCCTAAGACAAATTACCTTAGCCAACTAAGCAATTCTGTACTCGCAGATGTCCATGGGCAGAATCTTCATAATAGATTCTAATTACCCAATGGTTAAAACAATGTTACCTAGAATGTGGATCGTTACAGAAACGGGAACGGGAACGTAGATCGTCACTTGTTATAAAACATGGTACGTTATGGTAGGCTTCTTTGGATCGCTTTGTTGGAACGCAATACGTTTATTTGGAACGTGATATACATTTTGAGTGTATTTGTAATGATATTGGTATATACACATATACACCAAAATAATTTCAACGAATTCAAGCCATTATAAAATAAAATACCAATGATATGTGTGTATTTTGTATGATTTTTTTGGGACTTTTGATATTTTAGATCAGAATGCTAGATCTTACGTTCCAAATCGCTAATAATCCATGTTTTGGATAGTGCAATCCCAATTCGCAATTTGCTAGGAGATGAGTGAATTGTGGTAACCATGGGTTAAAATCATCTGATTAAGTTATTTTTTGTTCAAGATATCTGTACATTGGGTTCACCTATTTTACAATTCAAGTTGCAAACACTAAATGCCGCAGCAAGATGGGTATTGCCATGCTTTCAATATAATTCAGGATGCCAAAAAGCACTCTCACTAGTCATGTTGATTTGGTCACCAGCACATTAAAGTTGATAGAAGTATGATAATATTAGCAGAAGGAAAAGCTTTGCCCACTGCCTAACAAAAGAAAAAAGGGGGAAAAATGAAAGGTTTGCTTACTGATTGCATATAAAGGAGTTTTTGTATCCTTAAATCCTCGAAAGACCCCTTGCATGGCCAAAGAGAGAAGAACAGCAGGGGCACCAAGTGACCTCAATGTCAAGTATTGTTGAGCTGGCTTTAGCATCGGAGAGTCCTACATGGACAAAAGAATGCCATACTATCATTATTCATTTTTATAATATTATAAGGTAAGAACTAGATTAGTACCAATAAATAAAAAAGTAAGAAGTAAATGCTAATAACAATCTAGACCAACTTACTGGGAAAAAAATTGTACTGGAATAATAAGATAGTGGAGTGCAATAAGTTTTGGTCTCTCATAAACAAAGTAGACTTGCCCAAATTCAAAATCACAAAATTTAAAAACTTATGAAACTCTACTAATCCAATCACAGAGCATGCAAGTTATGCGCATATTATCAATGCAATAGTAACAAATCAAAATGCCACCCATTTATAAAGTATTTGTATTAAAATAAAAGAAAAGAAAGAAAGAAAGAAAGAAGCAGCCGTCAATATTGAGAACATCTGTTAAGAGCTAAACCAGTTTGACACTACAAGTCAATAAAGTAAAATTTGTTATGAGAAAAGCGAGGACCATCTTATCAAAAGGGAAAGAAAAGAAAAAATTGAGGATCAACTTATGATAGGTTACTGCATACTCTTTTCATTCTTCAAAAACTCAAGATCAAGCTGATATCTCTACATATTTACAAGGACAACCAAAATTAAAGGTATGCCACATGTGCATAATAATTGAACCATTAAAACAAAGCTCCACTGCTACAAGAAAAAAGTTAATGATCATCAGAGAAGAACTTAAATTGGTTTCAAAGAAGCTCCTATGACTCTGTGTTAATATTGTGGGATATGGTTTCATAGCTCACATGGCATCTAAAAAATCCTACGTTTAAACTCAATTCAGTTGATGATAATTATTCTGAGTTGAGCCCAACAATCAATCTCATGAATTGATTTAAGCATAACAAAAACTACCATCGATTGAGTATAGTTTCTATCACTATAGAATGTATATTTATTTACTATGGTCTTCACTTACTCCCTATAGTGCCTTCAACCCAAACCAAATTACTTCATGTTGGTGCAGTCCTCAGTCATCATTGCACATGACAAAACTATCTCAGACAGCTTCTTTTCTCTTGTCCCAACAAGTGCAACCACTAATTTCTCTAGAATCCATGTATATCTTATTATTCTTCTCCAATCCTGCAGCTCATCCTTTACAAACTCTTTATTTCATATAAACACATGTTATTAACTATTATTCTAAACTCCCAACCATTTTCTACCATAAGCACAACAGCCTTTAGCCATATCAAAAATTTTAGTTTCCTTCAGTATGTTGTACTCAATTACACAACAGTAGGAGCACTTTTTACAATTGATTCATTTCAATTAAATTGCATCAGAAACGTCCTGCACGATCTCCTCATTATCTGTACAAAAATATCACTTCTATTGATCTCCCAGCTTTCAATTTTTATTCTTTCTCAATTCCTCTCCTAGTTTTACTGACACCACACTAACTGTGCAAAATTTTTCTTACTCCTACAATTTAGGCCTACTCTACCCTAGTCTTATATGTCCCCATTTGAGCCATCCGTAAGGGGGGCTGACATTGACCATAGATATAGGTCAATTCACTGAAATTTCACTTATCTCTCATTAGTGGTTCTTTCTATTAACTGCTCCATTGTAATTGTTCTAAATCAAATCATTATATTTATTTACACCTAAATTGTTCCAAAACCCAACACTTTATTTCTCCAGAAACTTTCTTCTTCCCTTTAACTTTTTCATTACAGGCCCAGCTGGCAATTATTTATGTGGTCAATATACCTGAAATAATTGTGTGTGTGTGTTTGAATATATAGGCTTTTCTATAGAACTGAATATATGTTTGTGGTATTGTAGGCGTGTGATTTGCAATTTTAGAATGAAGCCGCTCCATCCGAGTAACCCTATGGTGATTATTATCAACATTTTTGAGCTGGTTGCTTCATGTGCCAAACAACCATTTGAAAATAATTACTAATATATAAAGTTGATTAGAAAACTCTATAAATCAATAGTGTAATTTAGTAAATTATTTGATTAATTACAGTCACACATATAACATATTTTTAATATTTTATATGCAACCTGGTTTGTTCCTGCAGAAGAGGAAGAGGGGGGGGGGGGGGGGGGGGGGGGGGAATCCCATTCTAGCAAAGTTCTATTCAATTACCTTTCTAAAGTTTGGGCACTAATTTGGGTAGCCCCTCATAAAAGTCAATACTTGCAACATGCTCCATAAAAGTTTAAAATTTATGGCTCTCCTTTTGTGTGCCCTATGTGAAGATTGGAGAGCACAACAGCATTTATCTCCATACAGTCATATTGTTTTGTCCTACATTACCTATTCTGGGAAATGCTTAAGTTCCATTCCCATCAATGGAAATCATTCCCTGTAAAAACACATCATAGATAGCACATTCAAGGTTGAATGCAACAAGGATATATACAAAATCTGCCTTTCATGATGTTGTACAAGAGTAGTAGAAACAACTTCCAAGTAAGCTTCTAAGGTAAAGGGAAAATTCCACTAAATAAGCAGAAAAAATGAAATACTTAAAGGGATGATATCCAAATAAAAACAACCAATGGCAGCAATGTAGACATAAGCTCAATTAGATTAGTCAGGTAACCAACTACAATATGAGTGTCTTGCAAGAAAAGGCTTCCATATGTATAAACAAAACCTTAAAATATTCTGCATTTATATTAAGAAACACGAAGGCATAACAAGCCTCACAGCCTATTGGCATCTAGACTTAGTCCGCATGTTCTAGTTTTGGGGTTCAAGTCCAGTCAGTGGTATTTTTTAGAAGAAGTGATGCATATTCTAGTATTTGGGTTCAAGTCTTGATAGTGGTGTTTCTTGGAAGAAGTAATTTAATGATGTTCTCAATTGTACCCTCAATTTTTTTTTTTTGGTTGTGTGGGGAGGGGGGGAGAGAGAGACTTTCACAAAAGCTCTAACGTAACTCAAAAATTACAAAAAAAGACTTACAGATTTTACACCCATGTAATTCAAGATTGGTTTTGCAGCAAAAATGAGGAATAGAGCTTGGACAAGGCCAAGAATAGCACCGATAACCAATGCTGATGAAGCTGATGGTATATGCCTTCTCTCATGCTTGACATTGGACATTTTTCTTATGCAACTACTGGTAGTGTCTGGTGAGTTGTATGTGAACTCTGGTTCAAAAATCACCAGGAAATGAATGCAAGTTAAAAGCGATAGAATTATTCAAGAGAAAAATGAACCAACAAATAACTTAAGTACATTGAATTTCCTACCCACAAAATATAAAATAAAAAACAATCTCTCTCTGCATAATTAATGTAGTCTTCAATGAGAACAAGAGGAAACATGAGGTGAAGCATACCAACTTTTGGGATCAACGCTTCCTTTTCATTATCTACTGCAAAACCTTTTTCCATTATTTCAATTTCTTGTGCTTTGCCACTCAAACTTCCAGCGGTGTCTTCCTCAGCAACAAAAGAAGTTGTAATACTAACAAGTGGGAATATTGCAATCTTCGATACTTGATTGAAAACAGCAATTGCAACTCCAACAGCAGCAAGCTCCACAGGACCTACATGGATAATTAGGTAAAACAGAAACCAGACACTACATAAGACATAAGAATAAATTAATAGCTTCAGTTTCAAATGTAATAGAAGTTAATTCATGAAGGATCCTAACAAGCAAGCATATAAAATAAACATCAGTTGAAAGGTGAATAATTAACAATGCCAAGCACTTTGGTGAAATGAGTGGCTGACAACACCTAAATATTTATCCACCATAAAGTATAAAATAAGGGAGAGGTTTTAGAATTTTCCCCATTTCCACAGTTAGATTCATTAAAGTGGGGAGAGAGGAAGAGAAGTGGAGAGATTAGAGAAGAAAAGCTTCCTCTCCAGGCCTGCCAAAACCAACAACAGATAAGCAGTGTTGTCTGGATTAATATGGAAAGAACAATATTTTAGTAAAAGGTATAAGTACATTATAGAAGGGTTAAGTGAACCCCATGCTTTCCCTTCTCTTCCTTTCTCTTCACAAACTGGTGAAATTATGTTTTCATTTCTTTTGTCTGATCTGAACTTCACTTCTTTCCCCTTCTCATCTCTTTTTAATTGACAAACCGAATGGTGGATTAAAACCTAGAGATAAAGAGATGTATACAATTATTTGGAATTTGGTGAGAACCCCAAGCTTGTTAAATCATGAAAGTCACACTGTATAAGTACAAAATCATCCTACAGCTGTCATGGCAACATAGAAGCCACAGAGAACTGGGCATAGCTCTTAACTGGGGAAAAAAAAGGGTAGATTTTGATGGGAACTTCGTCACACAGACTGAGGATGATTTTATGGAAGAATTGACTGTGGTAAAATTGGTTGATGTAGAGAAAGAATAAGCTTTGAAATTATAAAATGAAACTTTGGAAAATTAAAATAAAAACATTAGTACTTGTTCCAAATCCAATATGATAGAAATGAACAATCAGGGGGGGTGAGGGGGAAGAGCAGCGCAAAAAATAAAAAAGATATAATAGACATACAAAATAACACCTACAGGTGGAGATTAAGTGTAGTCAAGCCACTTAAAGCATTTGATGGACAAAATGACAGAAAATTTGAGAGAGATTAATGACAAAGAAAACTGGAGACACATTTGTGTGTGAGTATGTATGTGAAAGAGAGCCAGTGATAATTTATATCGGGGGGTTTTGAGTCAATTTTGTTATGACATGCCAAGATCTCAATGAAGTTTCAACTCTTCCACAATAAATAGTAAAATAAGCATGTTAGATCATAATATGATAAGAAAAAACCCAAAACATACAAAACTTCCTAGCAGATCTAAATGAGCTTTTGTACCAGCACAAGTGAAACTTTATTCATTCCCCACTACTGAAATAATAAAAAAAATCTCCTCAAATTCATATTTCAAGCAATGTTTACCACTAGCAATTTTTCTATTACTCTCATTTAACATGGTTCAACTACAATGCACGGTTGAATAGTCTAGTAGAATTAGATTATAGGCCAGAAAGTCAATAGATTTATGCTTTGTATAAATTAGAACTTTGTACTTAGATTTGCTACATGTAACCCCTAAATTCTAAAGTTCCAATTCTTTTCTTATGTTTTCTCACTAATCAAACAGAACATAAAAAGAATAGTGAACCAAATCTTCTATAAAACAAAGATCATGCACTAGAAAGAGAGAATCGACTAATTCATTTCCATGCACCATTTATTGGCACAAGCACAAAAGTCAATTAGGAATCAACAGCGGCACATAGAATATAAGAAATTAAGAAGACAAACCTATATGGCCAATGAAAGCTGTGTCAATTAGAGAAGCAATTGGGTCTGCTGTTAAAGCCAGTGCTGCTGGTAAGGCAATCGTTGCAATCTCCAGACCTAGCTCATCCTTCTTAAAAACATTCCTAAACATAACATTTAGAACCACAGATTAGACCATTTTCTTCAACAACTAGTTCAAAAAAAGAAGAAAAAGAAAAAACATAGAGATGCTTTGCGTTCGAAAACTTCAAATTGATCAGTGAAGAAATAAACAAAACCTTTTGATACAAATAAATATGCAGGTAAACATAGCCAATATGGTTTTTCTGAGACAGACCCACCATTTGCAGAAAGTCAAAGAAAACCAAATGCCCCTGGAAATCAAATAAGGAAAAATACTAGAAATCCAAATGGAACCAAATGAAAAATGATAATACCTTGTGTCCTTGAAGAAAACCCACAATTGCAACTTGCCCAAGTTCTTCCAGAGAAAAAGAACAGCATCCATGGCCGTTATTAGAAAGAGGCCTTCCACATGGAGCAAGTAAAATCAAGATTACACAGCCCTAAAAAGAAATTTCAAATTTTCATAAATTAAACACCATATCCTTCAGAATCATTATCATCATCATGAATTACAAGATGAAAACAAGAAATGCTTGAAAAGGGCAGGCTCAAGAAACAAGCAGAACCACACCAAGTAACTGGTCAACCCACACGTAACACGTTAACGAAAGCAGAAAGAACCCAGAAGAATAGAGATGACAGAGTACCCAGAAATGTATATGAAAAAATAGTTAACAAATAAGGAGCCACCCAAGAATCCTTAGCAATCAATTACTGGGTGTATATATATATGTGTGTGTGTGTGTATAGACACACATAAATATATATGTTCTTATTTCAATAAAGAAGAGTGTATAACACTACGGCTGACCATTATGATTTAACCAAACGTTTGAAGAAACCTCCCCCAGTTGTGAAAATTCCGGGAATTTTCACAATGAATTTTCACAATAAAACAAAACAGAATTTTCACAATGAATTTTCACGATAAAACAAAACAGTATAGGTGGTATCTGATTCAGAGTTTGTCCACTTTCTCTCCTGGAACCCCCCAAAGGTCCCACAAGTCAAATTACTAACAACCCACTTGAATTTGGACCCAAGCCAAGGAGCGCGGGAGGGCACAACCACTGGTGTACGAATATTATTGGACGATGATGTGGTATCCCTTGAATGGCCAAAACTCCATGGGACGTCAGTAAACCATAAATCAAATTTCTAAAATAATAAAATAAGTGGCATATATGTGTGATCTGGGACGATCGTTGGTTGACACCTGGATTGACCATGCGGAAAAGTAGTCCCACAAGAAGACTAGTTCCAACAAGAGACTAGCTCAAACTAACAACTTAATTTATTACAGCTTAGTTAGTTATCTCACTTCCTCATATAGTGGAGAAAGACTAGTTCAATAGCTCAAACTAACAGCTTAATTTGTTACAGCTTAGTTAGTTATCCCACTTCCTCATATAGTGGAGAAAGACTAGTTCAATGGGAATTAGTCAGCCTGATTTGCAAGACCTGCCCACTATAGTAGATTGGAACCTATATATATAGGACCCACAGAAAGGAAGAAGAGGGGGGATGAATATGGTAATCAGTTGAGTATCCAAGAGAAATAAAAACTCTTCTGTTACAACAATTCTTGCTGATCCAATATTTTTTTCCTTCTTACCATATTCTATTTGCTATTTTCCTGGAGTTATTGGGCAGAGAAAACCCAAGCTTTTTTTTTTAACGGATCAAGTTTTGGTATCAGAGCAGGTTACTGTGTTGAGTCTGTATGTATGGTACTGACCAAGTCTGGGTATCAACGAACAGGAGAGTCTTTGTCCATTTTGAGAGTTCATAGGAAACAACCAGACAAGACAGTAATGTCAGCAGACGAAGAAGTCACTACAGAAAACGCAGACCTTGCTACAAAGGTCGACAGATTAACAGAACAATTGGGAGCAGTTCTCTCCTGGATCCAAGCTCAGCCGTCTTCATCAACTAAGAAGGGAATAACCGATGATCAAAAATCCCCTCCTCGGGCTCCGCTGACCAACGAGTCCGACAAATTCAAGGAGAATTCTGACTTGAACGGTGAAGATGACAATGCTGAACGAGATGATGCCAGCGTAGTCTCACCTGCAGAAGGAAAACTTCGTCCTTTCAAAGTTGAAGCTAGAGTGGAGATTCCCACTTTTGATGGCACAGTTGACGCAAAAAAACTGGATTCTTGGATTGATCAGCTCGAGACATACTTCACCCTCTACGGGTTTAGTAGCACTGAGAAGGTTTCATTTGCTCGTTTGAAATTGATTAATCACGCACTAACATGGTGGAATGCGTATCTGAAAAATGGGCCTGAGCAGGAAATCACTTGGAAGGCATTCACACAACTCCTTCGTCAAGAATTCTACCCGATGGGCTATTCGCAGAATCGATGGGCTCGTTGGCACAACCTTCGGCAAAGGTATGAACAAACAGTACAGGAATATACTACAGAATTCTGGAGGCTAGCGGTGGCTCTGGGAATCACTCTTGACAACAAGGAGGTCTACACTAAATTCGTGGCCGGTCTGCACCGTTCAATCCAAGGTGAGATGCGCTTATACCAGGCCATGAATATCTCACAGGCAAGCCGTATTGCTTTGGCGATCGAAAGAAAGAACCAAACTGACACGTCGCGAACAACTGGCAATGGAAAGAAAAAGGAGGCCAGCAAACCTAGCAAGAAACAATCTCCCAGTAATTCTTCTTCTTCCTTTAAATCTAACAAATATTGTGATCATTGTAAGATTTCAGGCCATGAAAAGGGGAAGTGCTGGAAACTACAACCAGAATTGTTTCCTGAAAAATGGAAGAAAGATGAGAAGGGGAAACGCACAATGACCGTCACCACAACAAGTGACCAGATCGAACTTGGACGGGTTGAGGAGGCGGATAAGAGTTTGTCCTTGATGGCAATGCCAAAGGAGACAAGCTCTAGTTCACCTGCCACAATCGATGAGAAGGAGGAACTCTTTAATGTGCGAATCCAAATTAAACAGGAGGTTATTGGGGCAATCGTGGATATTGGCAGCCAGAAGAACTTGATTTCCACCAGCTTAGTACAGAAATTGGGGTTAGATACGATACCGCATCCCAAGCCTTATCCATTGGGGTGGATTCAGAAAGATATGGAGCTGAAAATTGATAGGCAATGTACATTTCGGTTTGCTATTACTAATCAATTTATTGATGAGATAACCTGTGAGGTGGTCCCCATTGATATATGTCAGGTCATTTTTAGGAGCCCTTATTTGTGGGAAAGGGACGCAATTTATTATAGGAGAGCACAGAAGTATGAGTTTAGCAAAGACGGGAAGAAGTTCATCGTCCACAAAGATAAAGCAGATTCAAGGGTGGATCTAGTTACCGCTTGCCAAGCCCGAAGGATGGTGAATGCCTGTCAAAGGTTTGTACTACTGATGGTTAGGCCTTCTGAAGCTGATGCTACCGTCTCGGTTCCATCTATACCACGAGCTGCCCAACTAACAGAGTTGCTCGAGAATTTTTCTCATTTATTCTCTGAGTTCAAGGGTTTACCCCCAAAAAGGGCCGTTGACCACGAAATCCAGCTGATTTCAGATTCTACACTGCCGAATATAGCCATATATCGGAATTCAGTGATGGAAAATGATGAGATCAAGAAGCAGGTGACGGAATTGTTGGAGTCTGGAGTCATCAAACCCAGCAGTTCGCCTTGCGGATCCCCCATTGTATTAGTGCCAAAGAAAGATGGTGCTTGGCATATGTGTATAGACTACCGGGCCCTCAACAAAATTACGATAAAAAACAGGTACCCCTTGCCTCGAATTGATGAGCTATTGGATCAGTTAAAACATGCAGTAGTGTTTACGAAGCTAGATCTTAATCTGGGTATCACCAAGTGCTTATCCGAGAAGAAGATACTTGGAAGACGGTGTTCAAGACACGCCAAGGGCTGTACGAATGGCTTGTCATGCCATTCGGATTATGTAATGCGCCATCGACCTTCATGCGCCTAATGAATGATATTCTCCGCCCTTATCTCGATGATTTTGTTGTCGTCTACTTGGACGACATCCTCATCTTCAGCCCCTCTTGGGAGACTCATGTTCAACATGTGCGTATGGTGTTTACTGCCCTGGCCGAGAATCAACTGCTACTCAATCGAAAGAAATGTCTTTTTGGGCAGACCTCTTTGATTTATTTGGGCTTCATAGTAGACAACGGTTCACTGCAAGTTGATCCAGCAAAGGTGCAAGTAATCTAGGACTAGCCACGGCCCAAATCAGTCCATGAAGTGCGAAGTTTCATGGGTGCTTGTCAATACTTGCGCAAATTCATCCGCAATTTCTCTATTTTTGCTGCCCCGCTCCATGCTCTCACCAAGGCCAACCAGATTTTCTCATGGGACAAATCACACGAGGACGCATTTCACCTGTTGAAGAAGAAGATCAGCGAGGCACCTGTACTCACTCTACCCAATTTATAGAAACCATTTGAACTTGAGGCCGATGCATCAGGGTATGCAATGGGGGCGGTTTTGATGCAAGAAGGAAGACCAAGTAGCCTACTATTCTGAGTTGTTCCAAGGAGCAGCCAAGAATTATTCCACTTACGATAAAGAGATGTTTGCTCTTCATCAAGCAGTAAAACATTGGAGGGCTTATCTTCTGGGAAAGGAGACCATAATACATACTGATCATCGTCCCCTTCAGTATCTACAAACTCAATCACGACTACAGCAAGCCCGACACATGAAGTAGATGACTTATCTGCAGCAATTTAACTTGGTGATTAAGTACAAACAGGGGAGCCAAAATAAGTTGGCTGATATGTTGTCACGGCCACCAGTGACTGCAGTTATGTTTAACTGTGATTATGCAGGTGAAGCCTATCCTGCACAAGGAATATGTAGATTGGTATGTAGAGGATCCCGAGTTTCGAACTCAGTTAGCAGATATACAAAACGGCAGACCCACGGATTTTGTCCTACGTAATGGGTTGCTGTACAAGGGGACACTTCTGTGTATTCCCCAAGCAGCCGAGAGACTAAGATATATGCATGAAGCACACACTTCCAAGGTAGCAGGTCACTTTGGGGTAACAAAAACTCTGCAAAATCTGTCATGCCACGTTTTCTGGCCCAAAATGCAGCAGGATGTGGCTCGATTCGTAAGGGGCTGTGTACTTTGCAGCACCTCCAAACCAGCCAATAGGAAACTTGGGTTTTACACACCACTCCCAGTGCCAAGAAGACCATGGGAGAGCATTTCCGTGGATTTCTTAGGGGGTTTACCCAGCACTCGGAGAGGACATGATTACTTATTTGTCATCGTTGACAGGTTCTCAAAGATGGTGGCTCTTATGCCATGTAGGAAAACTATTACTGGAGAAGAAGCAGCAAATCTCTTCTTTGAGAATGTTTGGAAGCTATTTGGGCTTCCAAGTTCGATCATCTCTGATCGAGATAGCCGGTTCTTGAGCAAATTCTGGTGTTCATTATGGGAAAAAATGGACACCAAGCTGAAGCGGAGCACAGCTTTCCACTCTCAAACCGACGGACAAACCGAAAGTGGTTAATCGGACAGTGGTCCATATGCTACGAGGTTACAATGCTAAGCATCCTAAAACCTAGGACGAAAGCATTCTGTTTTTACAGTTCACTATTAACCACACGGTACATAGCTCTACGAACAAGTCCCCTTCAGAAGTTTGCTTGGGTTTCTTGCCTCAAAGTCCGTTTGACATGGAGTTTACAGTAGAACCTACAGATTTAGCAAGAAAAGGTGAGAATGACAAGCTGCGGACTTAGAAGTTTGTGGAACGCATTCGAAAGGTCCATCAGGAAGTGGAACAGCAGCTCATTCGGGCACAACAGAAGTACAAGATGCGTCATGATAAGCATCGGATACAAGGAAATTTTCAGGAAGGAGATTTGGTTTGGTTACATCTGGGCAAAGAGCGACTACGAGGAGAAGGCAAGAAGTTAAAACCAATTCGTTATGGGCCATTTAAAGTCCTTCAACGAATCGGTGAAAACGCTTGCCAGCTAGACTTACCAATTTATATGGAGATGTATTCTGTTGTCAATGTGGAGAAGTTAAAGCTATTTGAGCCCTCTATGCTCGACGGCGAGCCCCAAGAGACGCTGCCTTCTATAGATGACTTGGTGGTGGAAAGGGAAACCTCTTTGCCAGAAGATACTATTCTAGAGAAGAAGGTGACTACTACAAGGCATGGTGACAGGGAATCTTTTCGGATTGGGCGTCAGGGTCAATGTCCAAGCAAGGCCAAATGGTTCTCACAGGAAACTAGACAAGCTCAGTTTCCTCATCTCCAGTTCTAGAACTAGCAGGAGCTGGCTCTTCCTAGTAAGGGGAGCCATGATCTGGGACGATCGTTGGTTGACACCTGGATTGACCATGCGGAAAAGTAGTCCCACAAGAAGACTAGTTCCAGCAGGAGACTAGCTCAAACTAACAGCTTAATTTATTACAGCTTAGTTAGTTATCCCACTTCATCATATAGTGGAGAAAGACTAGTTCAATAGCTCAAACTAACAGCTTAATTTGTTACAGCTTAGTTAGTTATCCCACTTCCTTATATAGTGGAGAAAGACTAGTTCAATGGGAATTAGTCAGCCTGATTTGCAAGACCTGCCCACTATAGTAGATTGGAACCTATATATATAGGACCCACATGAAGGAAGAAGAGGGGAGATGAATATGGTAATCAATTGAGTATCCAAGAGAAATAAAAACTCTTCTGTTACAACAATTCTTGCTGATCCAATATTTTTTTCCTTCTTACCATATTCTATTTGCTATTTTCCTGGTGTTATTGGGTAGAGAAAACCCAAGTTTTTTTTTGAACGGATCAATGTGACTCGCCCATTTTGTATTCTTATTAAACCATATTCTCGGATAAATTATCCCATGATAACACAACTACTGAAATCTATGGAGAGAGATAGCTCTCAATGAAAAGTAATACGCGTGTGGTTTTCTTACATTAAAAGATAATGTTGAAGGGTTGTTTCTTTTTCTTTTTTTTTTCAAGTTAATTAGTCCATGCATGTTTCCCATTCGAATTAAAGAATTTGATTATTTCTTAAACTTAGGTCCATTATTATGATATGATACTTGATAAATTTTTTATATAAATGACAATAATATCTTCAATGACACACATACTTCCAAAACAAAATAAGAAAAAATCAAATCGGAGAACCCCTCTCACGTCCCCTCTTCTTTCTCTAATTATCAGAAACTAGCACATTCTCTCTAATGGTTGTTGTGGACGACAAAGGAGGATGGCTACAGTCGTGACTATTTACGAGTTGTCGACAAGCGAGGCTGGGACGAATAAAATGGTTTGGAAGGTGAGGGTAGTTTAGGGGTGTCAATTTTTAACACGACTCAAACATGACACGAAATTAACGAGTTTGGGTTTAGCATAAATGGGTTTGGGTCATAAACGAGTTGACATGTATAACACGATTAATAAATAGATTGTATTTGAGTTTTACTAGTGTCAACCCGTTTAACACGACTTAACACGTTTAATTATAAAATATATTATGAGTTAAGGTAATTCATCTCACATCAAATATTTATCAAGGTTTTGAGATTTTTAATTTATAAAAGAGGTTTCTACTTTAATTTAGTCCGTATCCAAAGTTACAAAATTTGAAAATTATCTATACATATTGAAAGATAGGTAAATTTTTTTATTTAAAAAATAAAAAAAAATTAAAATAAATGGGTTAAGTGTATCGACACGTGTAACCTGTTTAATAAATGGGTTGGGTTTGGATTTTGAAACTTGACACGATTAGTTAATAGTGTCGAGTTAGGGTTCACACATATTTTCAAATATGTATGCCTTAACACGACCCGAATACAACACGATAACACGAATTAACACTCCTAGGGTAGTTTGATTGAGTTGGGTCAAGGAGGAAATCTCAAAAATGGAGGAATCAATGACAATGAACAAAGAAGACAACGAGGGTTACCATGAAACCATGAATATCTTACCAAATACCATAACTGTGCACAAGGGCAAAGCCTTCTTTGTATGTTGATGCAAGCCATCACAAGAAATGGATTGTGTTTAAGTGTACAAACATTCTCTTAGATTTTGAAAAAAAAAAAAAGAGTAAATAAATCATGGTCAGGTTTGAAACACAAATAAATTTTGTCATATGTCTCAATTTCATAAAAAAATTGGTGAGGATGATTCTAATTTAAAATAGAACATTACTTTAATCAAAAGGTTCATGTGCACCGCCCCTTTGCTCTTGGAATTGCAATAGCCTTTTGCTTCACTTGTTTGTGGTGACAACGATGGAAGAGATCTTGGAATTTGCAAACTCACAATTGAGCTCAAGCAAACTTGATAAGGTTTGCATATTGTACAATTTTATTCTTTTGGAATAGTGTGAAATTTTATACTGTCATTACTAATGAATTTTTAATCACTCATACTTTAAATACTATTTTTTTATATAAATTTTTAAAACCTTAAAAGTTAGTTTTGAGCATTCAATATACAGCCAAAAATCTCAATAAAACTAACAATTGAGAATTTTTTTATTTTTTTGAAATTGTAAAATTTTACATTTTTGTGGGGAATAAGTGTTTCAATGAAAATGTAAAATTTTATACTTTCGCAGAGACAAAATTTTATAGTTCTAAAGTGATTTGTTTTTTCAATTTTTCATGTTCAATATAGATCTTATGTGATAGGTCTCAATGTTTAGAATCTAAATATATAAATTTCATTAACAATAAATTTATAAATTGTTGTGCCACTTTGAGTCCCACATCGAATAGGAGTTAGGCATTGGCATCGCTTATAAGCCCCAGTTGTCCTCTCCCTTGCATCAGGCATTTTTCGCCCGGGAAGAACAAAGTCGTGAGGGCTCTTAAGCTCAAAGTGGACAATATAGTGCACGCAGAACCTATTATGTGCTAGGATGAAAAAGTGCAAAATCAGTTTGGCACCATCTATGGGAACGCTTGGGCCACGTGCCTCGTTCCTGTGCTCCACCAGTTTCGACTAGGAGAGTAACTGTTGTGCCACTTTGAGTCCCACATCGAATAGGAGTCAGGTACTGACGTCGTTTATAAGCGCCAATCATCCTCTCCTTTGCATCAGGTCTTTTCTGCCCTAGGAAGAACAAAGCCAGTGAGGGCTCTTAATCCCAAAGCGGACAATATGGTGCACGCGCATCGAATAGGAGTCGGGTACTAGCGTCGCTTATAAGCCCTAGTCGTCCTCTCCCTTGCATCAGGCCTTTTTCGCCTAGGAAGAACAAAGCCGTGAGGGCTCTTAAGCCCAAAGTGGACAATATGGTGCACGCGGAGCCTACTATGTATCAGGACAAAAAAGTGTAACAGTCATAAATCTCAAGTTATTAAATTTTATAAAAAAAATAAAAAATTGTGATTGTTCAAGAGATTTTTGTTGGAAGTGCACTTTTACTATTAAATAATTAAATGACTTTATGAGTTAATATGTTTGAGTTTAAATTAGATGATAATTTCGATATTTTTCATAGACTGTTAGTTGAACAAACTTTTTTTTTTATTTTTTTTTCCATTTTGACCTCTTATTTGTACTCCGTATCTAATTCAGGGTATTGATTGCTCTATGCAAAAATCACTATTAGCAGGAGTAGCCTAATTATTTTATGGGCAAAGTAATTCTATATTTAAAATATAAACATAAACTTTTGTTAATTTCAACATTTTGCCAAACTTAGTCATTTTATTTGTTGTAATCAATTAATTATATAAAAAAATATTTTGGTTATAGTTTTGCATTGTGATCTTGCTTATTTGTAGCAAAACATTGTAGCAAAGAATCGTGTGCTTGCTTATTTTAAGTAAAACATGTAGCACAGAATCGTATGCTTGTAAACCTTTTTCTTTTAATGCTATTTTTCTTGACCTCTAATCTTAGAATTGGGTGCCTGCATAACAGAGACCCAAAAGTGGTCCTATTACCACTAATAATATTGATTTTGGAGCTTTGAATTGAACTTTATGACTTATGGAAAAAACAGAAGTGGTAACTTCATTCTTTACATGCCTTGGGCTTTCAAATGGAGTCCTTTTTTTTCTTTTTCTTTTTTCGGTAATTCGGACGTATCCCACCAATCGCAACCTTTGATCGCGTGACCGAATCGTAAATCAAAATTTTTTCTATAACTATTTCACACAAATTTACATTTGCAAAAAGGTGACTTTAAAAAGAGTTGCACTGTGTGAGGTTTGAACAAGGAACTTTGTGTTTTTTAAGTTTTTATCCACGAGTCACTACTACTTAAGCTACTCCTTGGAATTTCCAACCAGACTCTTATCAATCCAGCGATCTATTTGTAATCTGAGTGCCAAGAACACATGTAACATGTATGCCTACAGACATGAACAAGGTCAGTGTGGGCTTGGGGAAGGGGGGGGGGGGGAGAATGGGAATTGCCCCCTCTCAATTATTTTTTTTATTTGAGAATTTTTTATATTTTTCCAAAAATATACCTTTAATATAAGATTTTGCACTTAATCCTTCTTGAATGTCTTTTGAAATTTTTTGTATAACCTAAAGCCTTTTGAGTATCCTTTTCTTTAGTTGAACTTCTTGTTTTATTTATAAATTTCTTTATATCAAAAAATTTTGCTAATTATAAATTGTATATCACTTAATATTAACTTTTTATACTTTTTTTTTCAATTTTTAAATTTATGATTAAATAATAAACAAAAATTTTGCTCCTCCTAACTCTAATTCCTGGCCTCTCGTCCCTACCTACAGATACATACCAATCCTTTTTTTTTTTATTTAAATGTTTTGAGAAATCAGAAGAACTTCACAACAAAAGCTGCTCTGCTGAAACACAGCACAAGAAAGACTCGAGGCCCACAAAACCAGTTAACTCAAAAACCTATAGTGAAATCAGCTAAGCACCCAGAAGTCCCAGAGAAATTATTCTTACCCAAATTTTGCAATTATATAAGCACCAATTACATAGCTTCTAGGCACTTTTAACTATAATACAAGACACAAAACTCTCAGAGCTCTCTGGAGTATCTTGCTAAATGGTCTTCCCTGCAAGAAGCTCTCTCCACAATAGGGAAGCCACATCAGAAAAACCATGGATCAGTATAAATACAGACAACCAAGAGTGATCGCCAGCCCATTGGAATGCCTCTAGACAAGCCATGGCCACTGCCTGCAAGCAAAGTTCAAGATGATATAACTCCTTGCTCCAATGGAGAGGGGAACCCTCTGCTTTTGTCAACATTTCAGGCCTTCTCTGTCTGCATCCAAGGCGTCTTGTCTGGAGCAACGAATGAGAAAGACCAATATATTTATCAAATGGTAACCAATTTCTACTCACTCATATATTCCACAGAATACAGATTATATGTAATTGGATATTCATATTTAGTGAAAGGATTCCACAGCTGTTGTCTTTGTTGCAGATAGTGGAAAACAACTCCAAAAGATAAAAAAATAAATAAACAGCAGCCTTGTGGTTGAATGCATACATAAATCATTCACATAATAAAGAGTTCATGTATGAATATTGTAGTTGACCTAACACCTAAACTGTGAAAAGGTATAAATAATGTGAAGAGTAAACTCATCAGTTTGACCTAACTCTTTTGAAGTCAATTAATTGAATGAGACCCATCTTACTGCTAAGATAGTGGGTTTTTGATAATTATCCAATTGTTAATACATGAACCCAAATTACTTTTAGGCTTCAATGGATAGCCCCCCTCTGCAGCAAGTTTCCATCAGAATTCTCTACATAGCACTAGAATTGTGCTATGTCAACAAAAACATTAGCATGTAATAATATCAAGACCTACCACCAAAGGGGTCCCACTAAGCACACAAGGTGTACTATCCTTTTGGGCTAGGCATAAGAGGTAAAGGGGTGGCGTGGAATGGGGTTGGAGTAGGTCTCAGGTTCTAATCTTCCCTACAAAACATACAAACGTATAGTATACACAAACACATGTACATAGATATACATCATGTGACAGTCCTACATGCATAGTGGTGTGGGAGTCAGCATTGGAGGAGTTGCACTTAGGAGATTGGATATGCCAAACACAATCATGCTCAAATTATTTCAGCATCTACAATAGGGACTCACAGGATCGGGTCAACTTTATCTTAGTAGCCAGATTCTTTATGAAACTAATATACTGATTATTCTTAATCTTAATATTAAGAATACGTTTTCTGAATATCAATATTTTTCTTTCCAAACCATCTAATAATGCACAAGTGTTTAGGTCAATTGACATCATTTTTTCCCCTTGCAACGATGTAACTACAGCTACAGGAACATCTCACTGGCTCTTCACAAAGAGTGAATTCAAAATGAATTATCATGGTTTCATCATGTAAGACAGCCTTAGCCCTTAGGTTGGCATTTACTGAAATCCCAATCACTACTCCAAGAAATTTCCCCCAAGCTAAAGTAAAGTAATTTAAATAAAATCAAAGAAAAGAATAAACATAACTGAAGCATACTGTAAATATCAGAAGATTATTTCATTTTTCAGACAGAAAAATCCTTACTAAGCCAGCCTCTTGACCACAAGCCAGTGGCCTTCCACCAGGCACTCATGCAGCAAAAGTAATATAAACAGAGATGTTGAAGCCTTCATATCACCAATTCTATAAAGGGTTAGTCCACCTGTTGCAGAGAAAAGAGAGTGGCATTGCCTGAAGTAGTGGCATTACTTCGGCACTTTGCATTGATAAGAAAGCTGTGAGCATAAGACGGCTGTAAGGGGCCCCATTAGCAAAGAGGAAGTAATGGAAGCCGAGAAGAACCAGAGTGCCAAATGGAAACTGCCATGCCAGATTTTATGCCAAGCACAGATCTTCTGAACCAACCAACATATCAAAACCATTGCTCTGCTACTTGTTCTGTGGACATGGTTGTTCTATGGCTGCCTGGTCTTATTTCACCACACACAACAGGGCTGGTTCAGTTGCTGGCCTGTATAACAAGTTCCCACTGGTTTTCTAATCCAATACCAACTTGGTTCCTACTTGAATCATATGACTAAGTCCAATTTTACATTTTCTTGAACGACTCTTCAGATATTTCTCCTCAATTTTGATTCGATTGTCTAAACTACAACCAAGGAACAAGCTAACTTGTCCAAAATTTCAAATTATAGAACACTTCAAAATTAGATATTAATCAGTTTTGAATTAAAACAATCACTAAAAATTTCGGTTACATGGATGATCATGTCCAATACTTACATGAATGCAAATCAGGTCTCTTTTTTGTATACACAAGCAAGATATCAATTACAGTGAAAATGTCCCAGAGGAGGCGTGAATAAGACTTGTAAAATTCTTGGCCTTTTTAACCGAGTTCAATATCCATAACCTGTGTCGTAAAGAAGCCGTGTATTTTTCTTGTGAGGAGTTCTGATTGCTAGTAAGTGTTAAAGTAAACTATAAAAAAGTTGTTCTTTCAATTCAATCTAAAAGTTCTTGCAAGTTTTCAAGTCATGTGGTTGAGTAATGAGTACACAAACAAGTACATGACAATTCATAATTCAACCAACATATGCCATACTTGACCCAAAACCTTTAAACGGCGGATTTGTACCTAGGCTAACCTAACAACTTGCCTTGTGGACAACTAGGATTTACTTGGCTAACCTCGAGCCAATGTAGGTTTTGTACCACTTGATTTACCTACAATTAACCCAATGGTTCAACCACCAGGATTTTCATACGACGGTTTTATTCCACTTGGTCAACCACCATTCAACCTAAAGAAAGAGCCTCACAAGGACTTTTCCTAGGTTTTTCAACTAGTGCAAGTACTTTTATTTCGCCTAGAATCAATTTTCAATTCTTCACTTCTTTAGGAAGTCGAGGGAATGGTGTGTGAGGTGTGTCTTGACAATAAATAGATAGGAAGCTAGTGCTGGAGCCACTTAACTGCAGAAAATTTGAAGAAGAAAGGCTTCATCTTGGTTAGTAGGTGCTATTTTTGTCAGAAGGATAAGGAAAGGGTGGATCATGTTCTCATCCACTGTCATGTTTCTTGGAGCTGTTGGAACATGGTTTTTGCTCTTTTCGGTGTCTCCTGGGTTATGTCTAGCTCCATCAGAGACCTTCTGTTGGCTTGGGCAAGGTGCAACCTTTCAGAAGAGATTAAGAGAATTTGGAGACTGGCCCTATTTGTCTGTTGTGGTGTATCTGAATTGAAAGGAACAACCATGTTTTTGAAGATGTGGAGCTCTCCACTCCCTTCTTTAAAGACGCGTTTTTGTACTTATTATTTTTTTAAACCAAAGAGGCTTTCCCTGTAAATGTCTCTTCTTTTGTTGATTTTATGGGGTCGCTAAGACCGTTGTAAAGCTATTTGAGGTTGTTGTCCTTGTTGCCTTTCTTGGGCACATTTATAATATACATCTTACTCTTTACTTATCAAAAAAAAAAAAAAATGATCTAACTTGCTTTAGCTCCTCTTCAAACACTTGTATGAATGTGTGGATTTAGATCGCTCTATTTCAAGAGATTTGAATATCAAACGTAGGAGTGATTTTTTATCAACATTGCTCACATATAAGTTCCCTCTACTTTTTCACAATTTTCGTGTTTGAGACCTTCTGGTATATATAAGTTATAACCCAAGTCTTCCAATGGCTAGCTAAAGGTTTATTTTTGAATTCCTGCACGATTTAATCAACCAACTTGCACTTTGGTCAACAAATAGTGCATTGTAGACCAGATTGGTTGACTAACTTTTGGCTTGGACAACCAATTGTTCACTTACTTTAGTGAAAGTCTGAAAGATGAACAGCTAATATAAGAACACTCTAAAATTTTGTTAACTAAAGTATTTTGCAGTGTAAAAGTGTTCCTGTAATTAGTTGACATACTCATATAAAGCTGCTATGCTACAAGTTTCAAGGGTTATATTATGTCCATGTACGATATCATTATGCATAAACATGGAACCCGGGTAAGATAACAAATAACAATGACTTTTATCATTTTGATTCCTTGTGAATGAATGCTTTTGATAACTTATACATATATGTGTGTGTGTGTGTGTGTATACTTTCCAGTTCACAAGAGAGTGTAACTTAGAATGTAAAAATTTTGAGAGTAGGTGTATCAACCTGTTTAACTTATGAGAGAACCTCCAACACACATTGAAGAGGATAAGACTGGAATAATCATGATTTATGAAAGATAATACTCCCCTCCATCCTTTTCTTCCCTCACGCTGAAATATTTTCAGAAGCCTCTCACCAACATATTATCCAACAACTTCAAGAACATCGAATGAGGATTGTGAAAACGAAGATCTGTTAAGAATAAAAACATTTCAGTATAAGTTTACACAGACGTCTCACACATTAAGTCAACAAACTGCACAGCAGTGCACATCACACAGTTCAGTGAAGATAGGAGAATAACAACCACCAACTGTCTCAGCTAAAAATCTTAATAGCTAAAAAATGACACTAGTAAAAAGATAGCATAGGGAGACTGAAACAATATTCTTTTCCATTTAGCTCTTCTACAAAATTTGGTCAGATCAATGAATTTGTAACAACTCAATCACCAGTAATCATTGCAGAACTGTTTTCCTCTTATAATTTTACCCGTTAAACAAAAATTCATCAAGGTGAATGTATTATTTGCAATTCAATCACCAATAGTCACCACACGAGCATCTCCCATCTTCAAACCTATGAAAACGATTGTTATCCCTCACAATGATTGTTCTTCCTGAGCATTTAGACATAAACTTAATTGCCGTATGGCAATCACCACAAACACGCAAGTTCTTCATAACCCTGATTGGCCTTTCAGGTGGGAAGGTAATGAGCCCAAATGCAATGGCTAGTCTTTCACTGTGATACCTAATTGCCTGATTCTTCTCTTCACCATCCACCTCCCGCAGGACAAAACTGGTGTCTGCAACATAACCAGCTTGCTCCATTTCATCCCCTAATTCCTCTAATTTTTGGTAAATTTCTTTGGATTTTGAGTGAGATCTATCCCCTGCAGCAAATGTATGGATCTTATTTCCTTCCTCAACCCAGCTCAAGCCTGTTTCCTTTTTCACACGTCGGTCCCTCAGCATTTTCCTGGCTTTGGCTGCCTCCTCATATCTTCCAGCAGCTGCATAAGCATTTGATAATAGCACATGCAGACCTGAGCTCACAGGACCCAACTCAAAGACCCTGTCAGCTGCATACACTGCCAATTCTGTGTCCCCATGAATTCGACACCCAGTCAATAAAGCACCCCATACAGATTCAGTCGGTTGCATGGGCATTTCCTTGATAATAGAAACTGCGTCCTGCAATTTCCCAGCACGGCCAAGCAAGTCCACCATGGAAGCATAATGTTGAGCCCCTGGCTCAATTCCATACTGCTTCATCAGCTTAAAGTAATACTTCCCCTCTTTAACTAGCCCCGCATGGCTACAAGCATATAGCGCACACAAAAAAGTGATGAAATTTGGTTTCAACCCAACATTTTCAACCTGTTTGAACAAATCCAATGCTGTCTCCGTGTGCGCATGCTGAGCACAAGCAATCAGCATAGCATTCCACATGCCTAAATTCTTTATAGGTACCTCTTCAAACACCCTATAAGCCCCTTCAATAACTCCACACTTGGAATACAAAGAAATCAAAGAACTACCCACAAAGCTCGATGAATCATAGCTCATTTTTAGGCACAAACCGTGTAATTGTTTCCCCAATTCAAGGAGTGTAGAACTGCCGCAAACCCGAATAACACTCGAAAAAGTAAAATCATTAACATCGAAATCCTCCCACAGAGCTTGCTTAAATAGCCTCAAAGCCTCCTCATCTTCACCCAATTGAGTATACCCATATATCATTCCACTCCAAGAAACCACATTTCTTTCCGGCATTCCATCAAATGCTTTCCGGGCGTCTCCAATTTCCCCGCATTTGGCATACATATCAACCACCGAACTCCCCACAAACACATCGCAATCAAAACCAGTTTTCACGGCAAGACAATGTATTGATTGCCCAATATCACACCTTGAAAGGATCGCACACGCTTTGATCGCACTCGGGAATATATGGTCATCAGGTCGAACCCCATTATCAAGCATTCGTTGAAACAAGTCAAGAGCAGGCAAAGGTAACTCATTTTGGGCAAAAGAAGAGATAACTGAGCTCCAAGTGGTAGATGACTTTGTTGGGGTTTCGTCAAAAATTAGGCGGGACTCAAGTGGGCGTTGGGATTTTGAATAGAAGTTGATGAGGTGGTGGGATATGAGTGGAATTGTTTGCATTCCATATTTAATGATGTGGGCATGGAGTTGGAGGCCCTTGGAGACAGACCTTGAGCGGGTGAAAGAGAGAAGGAGATTGCAGATGCTTCTGTAGTTCTGTTCAAAGCTGAATTGGTTCAATGGATTCTGTGGGGTTGTCGTCAAGGTGAGAGCTGGAGGGTGGTGTGAGCATGAGAGATGGGTTGGTTCAGGGAGGGGCTGTTCATGAAGTTGGTGAAGCATTTGAACTTTAAGCTCACAGTTTGCCAGTTAAAACTCTTTGCAAACATTGGTCTCAAATAAATGGACGTCGGAGATCACATGAGGAACCAACCCATTTACATGCATGCGTCGCTAATCACTGGCGGAGCCATGGAAGCTGGGGCAGGGTAATAGCCTCAAACTTTCAATTTTTCCTTCTTTTATCTGTATTTTTTTTCATAAAAGAATTTATAATTTCTCAAAATTATTTATATTTTTACCCAAAAAAAAAATCCTTAAATTTTTTTCTTTTAAGTGTATGACTAATTCTTTCAAAACTAGTTTGCAATGGGCGTGAAACAAAAAACTCACTTTCCCAAATAGTTAGGGAAGGCAAAAAAATGACTTGTCCAATTCCTAATGAAAAGAATATAAAATGTTTATAAACGAAATTGAAATAAAATTTTAAAAATTCATTCGAATTTGGAATTGGGTTGGAGGAATGACAACCCTATCCTTACTTATATATTAAATTTTTTTTATCTCTAAGATATTGTAATACCCCGCCCTGAAGTAATCGGTACCCGACCCGGTAGATCCGGGCTATGACACATAAACCCGTAATTATAAAAATAATAATAATAATAAATATGAAAAATTAAATAAACAAAATAAGATAATAATAAAAAATAAACAAATAATAAGAATAATAATTATGAGAATTAAAAAGGATATATATATATATGTTTATATGAATATATATATATATATGTATATTTATATATCAGCATATATGTGTGTGTATATATATGTGTGTGCCGTGTGTAAAAGGTGGCGGTGTGGGGTTATGCATGGAACAGGTGGCAAAAGCCACCGACTCAACGTTGGTCGAATTATTTGGATAAGTAGAGAGAGAGAGAGAGAGAGAGAGAGAGAGAGAGAGAGAGAGAAAGAAGCAGAATTTAGAGGAAGAGAAAGAACGGATTGTGGAGCAATTTGAACAAGAGAAAAATCTACAAAAAGGTAAATAATTACATTTTAATTGTTTCCATTTTTCTCCATACGATTGTAGAACTAAATACTGAATTAGAGGAACTCAAAACATGAAGAAAAACTGTGAAAATTGCTACTAGGTTACACAGTCGAACATGGCAGGTTTTTGTACGTTAGATTAATCTCAATTTTGAGGTTAGAAACCAGTAGATCTTTCCTCTGGGAGTTCAATGCAAGTTGAATCAATTAAAACAGTTGAGAAATGGCCGTTTTGTGGCCAATTATTCTTTACCAGTGCAACGCCGGAAAGTTTGATCTGGGTATCGAAAAACCGAGTTGTTTGAGGTTTAAACTTGTCCTAAAAGAATGGTTAGAGTTTTAGAATTGATTTGGTGTAAAAATTAGGAAAAACGGACGTCAAGAACTATGGAAAATGAGGGGGAAAGGTGGCGGTTCCGGTGACCGGCGCCAGAATTGGGTCGGAGATGGTGACCGAAAAACCGAAGGGCTGTCCGGTCAAGCCTTGGCCGGGTCTGGGTTTGGATCCGGGTTCGGGTCCTGACCGTTTGAAAACGGGTCCTGGTGACTGTTGACGTCATCATGATGTCATGCTGACGCAAGCAACCAAGCTAAACCCCTTGGCTTTGACCGAACCGGACCGGGCCCACTGAGTTGAAACTGAACCGAACGGTTCATTTAATAGTTTTTAGAAATCCCATTTTGACCCCCCAAACTTTCGGATAATTACAAAGTTACCCAAAAATAAATAACAATTAATTTAAAACCCTTTTTAGATTTAAGAAATTGTCAAAATACTCCTAAGCCAAAATTAGTCAAACGAAGTCCAAATAAAGTAAACCAAGAGTGCATTTTGACTATTTTGGGCGTTTCACGAGACGAAAGTCCTAAACAATAAGACACGTTAGAGTTTTGATCTGTCGTGGAAATCAATCAAATTACCAAACTAAACTACTAGTATAGTAGAAAAGTAAGGGTCGAACCCACAGAGACTGTTAATTATTTAAAAACTAAAGTTGAGATTAATTTTAATTGAAATTCACAAAGAGTGATTGTTGTTGATTTTTCCTAAAATTAAATGAAAACCATACTTAAAGCAAATATTTAACTGAATTAATGAGAAATCAAATTAAAAGAGAATTCCTAGGGTGTTGAATCCACCACTGATCTTGTAACTAGCTTCAATTGTATTCATTCTTGAGTCATTTAATTTGGATGTAAAAGATGTATTTCGGCTACAAGCCTCAATACAATCATCAAGAAAATCACGCACCAAAACCCTAAGCACGAATCATCTTTGGTCAACACAAATTGTCTACGCTAATTCTAAGGTCATAGTCACAATTTGTTTTCCCTGAGTTATGACTCGTCCTACGGTTTTGATGTATGTACATATATTACTATTGTATAACCACATAAACAAAATCACAGAAATTGATTATGTGCAATTGAATAATACGATCAATGCTTTAATAAAATCTCAATGTTATACAATCAACATCCAAGACTAATTAACCCAAAAATAAAATACAAAGAAACAATATTACTTGACTAGGGTTTCATCTAAACCCTAGGAATAAGAGGACTTAGCCCATGATCGTGGAAGAGGAGACCACCATCGCCATGGAGTTCTTCGTCTTCTTCTTTAGAGTTGTCTCCTTCCTTCTTCTCCTCCTCTCTAGATCTCCAAGACGGCCTCCTCTCTTTTCCAAAACCCTAGGTTACAATATTATTCCCTTTTTTCCAAAAATACCCTTACAAAATAATAATTTAGGAGAATAACATAAAATCCCGTAATTAGACATTAGGGGCCCAAAAAGGGAGTCTAAAGTGCTCCAAAATAGAGCCTATAATGCTAAAATAGGCCCTGGTCCACCAACATATGGACCAAGCCTCTCTTCTAACCCAAAATCACTTGTTTTTCACTTCTTTTCGCACTTCAAAGCCCAATATTTTCCTTTTGCTCCAAATTCATCATTAAATCATCAACTTTGACAAGCTTTCTCTGCAAAAAGATAAAATAAGAATTAACTAGCAAATGCATATAGATTGGAGAAATTAAAATAATAAAAGTGCAAGAATATCCAGGGTTAACAACATAAATATGCACTTTTTAACCAGTTATCACACCCCCCAACTTACACTTTGCTAGTCCTCGAGCAAAGCCAAGGAAACAAGAGATAAAAATACAACTAACTAAATCCTCTTTCGTGGGATACACGATTGCATTTACCATATGCAATAAGGCTTTAAACCCCTAGGTTACCCTAGTGGACGAGTTATAGTCTCGTGAGGGTTTGCAGTGAATCTACCCACAAAATTCGACACCCCCCAACTTGAACATAATATACTCCACAATTAATAAAAATGAATCTTAATGAATGTAAAACTGAGTTACAATCGAATCAAAGTAACAATTATGTCACTAAAAACAATCTGTGAATTTCTCAAGTGCTCATAAATGGATAGAATCAGTGTGCATAAAAGCAACAACCATAACAAGATGTCTAGGCAATGAAACTTCTTTTCAAACAGGCATTACATTGACTCCAAATCTCACCAAAAGATATCACTCACAAATGAAGCTCACAGAGATGGGGTGCATATGTATCCTCTCATACATGTGGATAGAATAATTGTTGAGTACAAATCAAGTGATCCACATGCAAACATGAATGAAAGCACAACAAGAATAATATAGAGAGAATTCTAACCACTACGAAAATCAACTCCCAATGCCACATGATCACTACAGTCGCATCCTCAATCATCAACTACTACACCTTCGGGGTCGGCTAGGTCTTTGTTTTTGGTTGTAACGTAGGTCAGGGTCAAAGATAATGTAGGGGTAAGTGAACAATAATCTCCATGTGATAAGCAAAGAAGCTGAAGTGAATAAACTGGAGTTTTCCAAATTCATCACCTCTTTTGAACATTGCAACACCACTCCCAAAAGTCCAATAAAAGCATTCCCAAACTACTCACAACTTTTCTACTTGAGCAAACCAAAAAGAAAAGGAAAAGGCAATGAAATATATATATTTTTTTCTTTCTTTTTTTTTTTTTTGATACTGAATAAAATTACAATAAAAGAAAAATGTACATCTTCACTTCTCTACTTTCCCAACACCAATTTCTCAAAGAAAAATCATCCAACTTCTTCACCCAAAGCAGGGCTACTGGCTATGAAAAGAAAGATATAATAATAAAGGCTCAACTTGGTTCCAATCAGGTAAATAATGTAAAGATGCAGGAAACAAACGAACAGGCTCAAAGTAGAAAAAGGGCCTAGTTTCATTCCCCAAAGGCAAGAAGTATCATCCGACATCTGAACTGACTGACCTTAGACATGTGACAATGACAATTGATAGAATGGAGATATGCAAACTGTATAACCCTCAAAATAAAGTTCAAGCTCAATTCTACATAATATGGGTTATAAGTCTCAGCCAATGCCATCATGATACTAGAATTTCACAATCTAACCATCAAATCATAGAGTCACAAGAGTAGCAACCCAATTTGTCTCCAATTATGAAAGTTAGGGAAAGACAAATCACTAACAGTGCACAACTATCACAATGATTCTCATGCAAGCTCAGAAATACATAAATACGCTCAAAATAATAAAATTGTAATCATGAAGTATATTGAGCTCAAGTAGGCAAAATAATAGCAACTCCCCCCAACGTATTTGACACCTTGTCCTCAAGGGGACATGACAGCAAATAACATGAAATAGAACAAAAGAAGTACAAGGAAGGAGTGCACCTGAATGGAGAGAGCTAAGGGGGCAAAGAGCCCGGTGAATCAGAAGGCGGGCACTGAGTGGCAAGAATAGCCCGAAGGAGCCGATGAGTCTCGGCAGTATCACGCTGATACTGAGCCTCAAATGCATCAAAGCGCTGCTCAAGCCGGCTATAGTCGGAATGTGATCTATCCTCTGAGGTGGTAGGAAGCAACATCGGGGATGAAATGGGAGGAGATGAAGGTCCAGTGGATGTGGATGGAGGAATCTCAGTAGGGGTACTAAGCCACATAGGTTGCCGAGACAACCTAGGATGCTGCCCACTTTCTCGAACCAATCTGCGCCAACTGACCGCCCAGAGATGCTGGCCATAAGTAACACAAGTAGTATCAGACGGCTCAGTGGGAGGAATGGCATATCCATCGGCTCGAACCAATATAGTGATCAGATTGGCAAAGGGTAGAGGCCATGCTTGAGCACGCTGTGTGGGCATCTTGATAAACTGCTTATAACAAGTAAACATTTGTTTCCAAATCATGTCAGCAATGTCACAAGAAAAACCATTCTCCAAAGCATATAGGGCATCAAGAAAATCCCCTCGCCGTTGTTGGTCATGACCATTGGGACACACATTCTTCTTGAGCACCGAATCAACAAACCAAAGCCGCCAAGGAAGTTGAGAACGTAGGATGTGATTTGGTGTAGAGTGACCCAATGGAACAGTGCTCAAAGCATGGACTTTTTGTGAAACTGATAATGGAGGCAAGTGAGCAAGGTGAGACTGCAGAGGAGAACCCAAGGCATCGGCAATAGATTGTTTGGTTGCAGCGATCACCTCATCATCAATTGTAGTATACAATACCCCCGGATTGGTTATCGGCTGAAGATACATGTTTTGATAGAACAAGCGAACTAACCGAGGATATGCAACATCGGACGGGGCTAGCAAGGCTTGCAAGTGGCGGTGACAGAACTCTTGGACCGCCCATACGGTTGTAGGATCGTCCCGAAAGAACAGGCCCACATCAAATGTAGTCTGGATAGCAATTGGTTTTGTGGCCCATTTCGCATGTGGTTGCTCAAAGTGAATTTGACGGGTTTGATTGGGCCTTTGGCGTGAAGTGGAGTCAACTGCAATGGCACGGCTTTTGGAAGCTTTCGGGCGACCCATGGATCCCTGCAATAACAAATTAAACAATAAAGAGCATTAGGGTCATAGAATTGACATATTGGCATAACAAAACAAATTGGGAGAAGAGAATCAATATGTCAATAAGTGCCATTTTTTTTTTTTTTAATGAAAAACAGAATAATAACAAAATAAACTAAAATAAATAATAAAATAAATAGATAGATAAAATAAAAATAAAAGAAAATAAACGAAAATAAACGAAAATAAAAGAGAAAAAAAAATAAAATAAAAAAATATATATAAAGAAAATAAAAATAAAAAATAAAAAAAAATTACAAAAACAGAAAAAGAATAAAAACTAAAAATAAAACAAGAACAGAGGAATACTAAATAAATAAAAAAATAAATAAAAATAAAAATAAATAAATAAATAAAAAAAAATTAATATGTATGAATGGCTTGTACAAGTCTGAGAATTCGTAGAAGTGCAATGACTGTTGGTTCGTTGACCTTGTTATGTATTATTATTGTTGGTTGGCCATTCAAGGAACCAGTTGATGCACGTGAGGGCCTGACTATTATGAGAGCCTTGAAGATCCCATGGATTTGAAATATATTTTTGTACCTTTGTCTTTTGGCTGCACAGATCAAGGCCTGTAGAAGACCGGAGAAGAAGACCGGAGAGGGGTGAGTCTGGGTTGAGACGGCGCCGGTACTGTGGGGGATGGAGCTATGGTCGCCAGTGGTGATGGAGATAGAGGGTTAGGGGCTGTGGTTGTTGGAGATGGTGGTGCGATTGGCGTTGGGTAGGGATGGTTAGGGGTTCGGTGATGTGGAAGATAGTGCGGTTGGTGATGGTTGTGGTGGTGCGATGATGATGGTTGGGTTAGGGGTCGGCGGTTCTGATGGGGGTGGTGATGGCTGGAGGAGTTGAAGTCGCCGGTTTTGATGGGGGATGATGGGGCGGTGCTGGTTGGGGTGGTTGTTGGTGGTGACGGCTGGATGTTTGGGATTGGGGCGGCGCGTCGGAGATGATGATGATGGTGCGGTGCGGTGGTGCTGGGGTGGATTATGGAGGTAACGGGGAGAGAGAGTGAGGCGCTGTGGTGATGGGGCGGTGGCTATGGCTGTGCGGGGGAGAGGCGGCGATGTTGATGTGGGGGATGGATGTGGTGGTGGTTCGGATGGGGAACTGTGGAGAGAGAGAGAGATGCGGCTGGTGGTGCGATGGGGGTGATGGGTCGACTGGTGGTGGGGGCGCGGTGATGGAGATGGGGTTTGTGGTGGTGTTGTGTGATAGTGGTGACGGCTGGAGAGGGGGCTGGTGGTGAGAGAGAGTTAGGTTTCTTTTTTTTTTTTTTTTTTTTTTTTTTTTGAATTTTTTTTTTTTTTTTTGTGTTTTTTTTTTATTTTGTTTTTCTTTTTCATTCTTTTGAATTTTGAATTTTTGATTTTTTTTTTTTTTTTAAAAAAAATTGAATTAAAAGTGCTCAAGCTTTTTGAGAAAAGCTCAAGCTTTTTGGGACAGCACCTTAAGGGCTTTGAGAAAAGAAAAAGAGCTCGAGCTTTTCTTGGAGTGCTCGAGCTTTTCGGGGCAGAATATTTAACCAATTTTTGATGAAAAAGTGCTCAAGCTTTTTGGCGAGTGCTCGAGCTTTCTGGACCAGAAACATTTGGAAAAAAAAACATGAGAAAATGCTCGAGCTTTCTGAAATTGTTCGAGCTTTTTAGTCCAGAAAACAAACATGACTGAAGAGAGACCCCTCTTTTTTTTTTTTTTAAAAAACAATAAGAATAAAATAAATAATAAACACCTACAAAACAATAAAAAGAAAACTCAATTAAAAACAACAAAAATAAACAAAAATAAAATAAAATAAAATAAAATAAAATAAAATAAACTGAACTAAACTAAAATAAAATAAAATTGGGTTTCCTCCCAAAAGAAGAGCTAAGTTTAATGTCTTCAGCCAAACACAGCAAGAGGAGAAAAACATCAATCAACATAAACTGGGTCTTCAAGACCAATCTCCTCAATCAAACTCCCTTCCTCCACACCATCAATAAACAATTTCAACCTTTGGCCATTAACTTTGAAAGTTTGGCCACTCCGAGGGTTATGAATTTCTATCGCACCATGAGACCAAGATTGAACAACCTCATATGGACCATCCCATCTAGACCGTAACTTCCCAGGAAACAACCGTAACTTAGAGTTAAACAACCACACTTTTTGACCGGGCTCAAAGGACTTACGATTAATGTGAGAATCATGGAATGCCTTAGTCCTAGCCTTGTAAATGCGGGAACTCTCATACGCATCATTCCTAAGCTCCTCTAACTCATTGAGTTGGAGCTTCCGATTAGAGCCGGCAACAAGCATATCAAAGTTGAATTTCTTAATGGCCCACATGGCCTTATGCTCTAGCTCCACCGGGAGATGACAAGCTTTACCGAAAACCAATCGGTAAGGAGACATGCCAATAGGGGTCTTGTAAGCGGTACGATATGCCCACAAAGCATCGTTTAAACGTAAAGACCAATCTTTTCGATCGGGCCGTACCGTTTTCTCAAGAATTGACTTGACCTCCCTATTTGACACTTCAACTTGCCCACTAGTCTGGGGATGGTAAGGAGTGGCGACTTTATGAGTGATGGAATATTTTTGAAGCACGATTGCAAAGGGTCTATTACAGAAATGAGACCCTCCATCACTAATAATCGCCCGTGGCATACCAAACCGAGAGAATATATTCTCTTGAATGAATTTGACCACCACTTTGTGATCATTGGTTCTAGTTGCCACAGCCTCAATCCACTTGGACACATAATCCACCGCTACCAAAATATACTCAAAGCCAAATGATGGTGGAAATGGTCCCATGAAATCAATACCCCATACATCAAATATCTCAACAACTAAGATTGGGGTAAGAGGCATCATATCTCTACGAGACATTGTCCCCATTTGCTGACACCGAATGCAAGTCTTGCAAAAATTGTGTGCATCCTTAAATAGAGTGGGCCAATAGAACCCACTCTGCAAGACTTTTGCCGCCGTCTTGCGACCACTGAAATGGCCACCACAAGCTAAAGAATGACAGAAAGTAAGAATGCTATGAAACTCACTCTCTGGAACACAACGGCGGATAATTTGGTCAGAGCAATACTTAAAGAGCACAGGATCCTCCCAATAGAAAAACTTAACTTGCGAGAAAAATCGGTCTTTGTCCTGTTTGGACCATTGGGACGGAATTTGACCAATTGCAAGATAGTTCACAATATGGGCAAACCAAGGAGGTTTCACTAATGACACAGAAAAGAGTTGCTCGTCAGGAAACGAGTCATGCAAAGGTTGAGTGTCACTCGTGTGCTCAACAAGAATGCGGGACAGGTGGTCGGCTACAACATTTTCGGAACCTTTCTTGTCCCGAATTTCTAAATGAAACTCTTGAAGCAACAAAATCCACCTAATCAATCTCGGCTTGGTCTCTTTTTTGGAAAGTAAATGCCGCAAAGCAGCATGGTCAGTATAGACAACTACCTTAGAGCCAAGGAGGTAGGAACGGAACTTATCTAAAGCAAAAACTACAGCGAGCAACTCTTTCTCGGTGGTGGTGTAATTCAACTGAGCATCATGAAGAGTCTTACTCGCATAGTAAATGGCATATGGAAGTTTTTCTACCCTTTGTCCTAAAACAGCTCCAACTGCATAGTCGGAGGCATCACACATGATTTCAAAAGGGATGGACCAATTGGGTGGTTGCATGATCGGGGTGGAGGAAAGAGAGTCACGAAGCTTTTCAAAAGCCGCCACACAAGCACTATTAAAGACAAATGGAGTATCCTTGGCAAGAAGATTGCACAAGGGCCTAGAGATCTTACTAAAGTCCTTGATAAATCGACGATAGAAACCCGCATGTCCTAAAAATGATCGAACTTGCTTGACCGTGGTAGGATGCGGAAGCTTAGCAATGAGATGGACTTTGGCCTTGTCGACCTCAATCCCTCTCTTGGACACAATGTGTCCCAACACAATCCCCTCTTGAACCATAAAATGGCTCTTTTCCCAACTAAGCACAAGATTTGTCTCCTTGCAACGTTTCAAAACTTTGGTCAAGTTTTGGAGACAATCATCAAACGAGGGGCCAAAAACAGAGAAGTCATCCATGAAGACTTCTAAAAATTTCTCTACCATGTCGGAGAAGATAGACATCATGCACCTTTGAAAAGTCACCGGTGCATTACACAATCCAAAAGGCATGCGGCGATATGCATATGTGCCAAATGGACAAGTGAAAGTGGTCTTCTCCTGATCCTCCGGAAAGACCGCAATTTGGTTATATCCAGAATAACCATCAAGAAAGCAATAATAGCTTTGACCCGCTAACCTCTCTAAGATTTGATCAATGAATGGGAGAGGAAAATGGTCTTTCCGGGTCATAGAGTTGAGCTTGCGATAATCAATACAAACTCTCCACCCAGTGGTGGTGCGCATAGGGACAAGCTCACCCTTATCACTCTCAACAACAGTGATACCCGACTTCTTTGGTACCACTTGGGTGGGACTCACCCACTTGCTATCAGAAATTGGGTAAATAATACCCGCATCTAGCAATTTGACCACCTCTTTCATGACAACCTCTTTCATGTTGGGATTAAGCCTTCTCTGCATTTCTCGAGATGGCTTTGCATCATCCTCTAAATGAATGCGGTGCATACAAATAGAGGGATCAATCCCTTTTAAATCAGCTACGGACCAACCTATAGCACCCTTGTGCTCTCTAAGAACCTCAAGAAGACGACACTCTTGCTCACTTGAAAGATTAGAAGCAATGATAATAGGGAGAGTGTCATCGGGTCCTAAGAATGAATACTTAAGAGTAGTCGGAAGTGGCTTCAACTCAAGCTTTGGAGGAACCTCTAAAGATGGAAGAGCAGGGGTGCTCGCAAGATTAGGTAGGGGTTCCGGTCTAGGCTTCCAAGGAGGATAGTCTATAGAAGGAGAACAGTCAAGCAATGAATTGACTTCTTCAATAGAAGCATCAATATCGAAAGCATCACTATCAAAGTAAGTCAAACATCTCTCCAAAGGATCCTCAATCAAGATTTGAGGGAGAGATTCCTCAACTATCCCATCTATCATATCCACTGAAAAACAATCCTCCTCATGTGGAGGTTGTTGTGAAGCATTGAAAACATTGAGCCTCACAGTCATATTCCCAAAAGAAATATCCATCACCCCAGTTCGACAATTAATACATGCATGAGCAGTAGCTAAGAAGGGTCGACCTAAGATGACGGGAATTTGACGCTTAGGGTCATGAGTGGGCTCCATATCTAGAACTAGGAAATCAACTGGAAAGTAGAATTTGTCTACTTTCACCAAAACATCCTCAATGATCCCACGAGGTATCTTGACGGATCTATCAGCTAATTGCAAAGATACCGTCGTAGGCTTCAACTCACCTAACTCAAATTGCTTATAGACAGAATATGGCAATAAATTGACACTTGCCCCCAAGTCAAGGAGCGCCCTCTCTATAATGTGATTACCTATGACACAAGAAATTGTGGGGGCTCCAGGATCTTTGAACTTAGGTGCAGTTTGGTATTGGAGAATTGAACTCACTTGCTCTGTCAGAAAGACCTTCTTTGACACATGAGTTTTAGCTTTTCGCTTTTGAGTGCAAAGGTCTTTCAAGAATTTGGCATAAGAAGGAATTTGCTTGACTGCATCAAGAAGTGGCAAGTTAATCTTAACTTGCTTAAAAATCTCAAGCATTTCCTCCATATTTGTACCCTTTTTCCCAAAAGGAGAAGGGTCGGCCAAACAGGAAGGGTAAGGGGCCTTGGGCACATAGGGTGCCACAGGAACACTCAAGGGATCACTTGGGGATGAAGAATCCCCTTTTTGCAAATTCTCATTCTCAACTACATCCTTTTTAGAAGAATTTGTCAATTCACCCTCAGCCTTATATTCAACTTTGTTATCTACCACTCTCCCACTCCTAAGAGTAGTTATGGCCTTAGCTTGCTCATGATATTGATCATTGGGGTTGGAAGACTCTACCCCATATTGGCCTTTAGGGTTGTTCACCGGTTGACTTGGTAAACGCCCCTCATCTCTTCTACTCATAGCTTGTGCTAGTTGTCCCATTTGGGATTCTAGCTTCGAGATGGACTGAGTGTGTGAATGGAGCAATTGAGTGTTAGACTGATGATTTGACTCTAAAGCTTGCAAAGCACTCAACACTTTATCCTCAAAAGCTGAATTTCTCGGGGGAGGAGGTGGTTGTTGATATTGTTGAGGAGGAGGACGGTAGGATGATGATGGAAAAGAATTAGGCACATTTGGCCTTGAATTTTGGGAGAATGGAGGATTTGAGGCTTGAGGCCTCCAAGAAAAATTTGGATGGTTTCTCCATCCCGGGTTGTAATGGTTAGAATATGGATCATTACCCGGTTTGGAAAAACCTTGAAGAGCATTAACTTGCTCTTCCACAAACTCTGGATATTGCGGGGCTAAGGGACAATCTGACACATAATGAGTTGGGCATGAACATAAAGCACACACCTCTTGAGTGGCAGGAGCAGAAGTAGAAACTTGTCCCCTAGCTAAAACTTGGTCTAATTTCCTAGACAACGCCGCAACTTGCTCTTGGACATCCACAGCTTGTCCAACTTCATAAATGCCACCTCTTTTAGGGACACTAGAGGAGGTGGGTGGAGCTCTCCGACTTGCTGAGGCATGGTGCTGTGAATTCTCACTAAGGGTCTCAAAAAGATCCCATGCCTCATCCTGATTCTTGTTGAGGAAAGTCCCTCCACAAGCAGAGTCAATCATTTGACGGTTTTGTTCTGTGATACCGTCATAAAAACTCTGTACCAACTGCCAACGCATGATATCATGATGGGGACACTTCCTATGAAGGTCCAAAAATCTCTCCCAAGCTTCATGAAAAGACTCGCCATCGAGTTGAGTAAAATTTGTGATGGCTCTTCTCATATCATTGGTTTTGCCTATAGGAAAGTATTTTTTTAAAAACTCTTGTTGGAGTTGAGTCCAGGTTGTTATGGAATTTGTAGGCAAAGAACCGAGCCATTGTTTGGCTCTATCTTTCAATGAAAAAGGGAACAACCTTAACTTAAGAGCATTCTCACTCAGATTTTGTACATTGACAGTGGTGCAAAGCTCTAAAAACTCATTCAGATGTTGGTATGGGTCCTCATTTGATTTCCCATAAAAAGATGGTAACATCTGAATGGTTTGCGGTCTAATTTCATAATGCCCAGTTACAGTAGGCATTTGAATACATGAAGGATTGGTATATGTTGTAGGAACAAAATGAGCCTTAAGAGGCTGTGGTTGTTGTTGTCCACCATTATCAGCCATGTCTATAGAAATAGGATTTCCTAAAACTTCAGATTTAATAGACAAACCACGAAAAGCTCTCAAAGTTCTTTCTAGCTCAAGGTCTAGTTTTTCTAAGTCTGGGTTGCACGAACGGCGACCAAACATAAAACAAATAAACCTACCCAATCAAATATACCAACTGTAGCAAAAATAAAATGCAAAGAGCAGGGAAAGATTTCACCGTGATAGATTGCAAAGCAGGTAGAATTTTTCTTCTTTTTTTTTTTTATCAACCCGCGTTTGCTTCAAACAACTCCGCTTCTCTTTAGCTTTTTATAATTGCTGCACACCAAAGACAAAGAAAAAGAATAATAGCAAAAAAATAAAAAATAAAAAAAAATAAAGAATTAAAATAAAAATCAACTACTAATTTTTTAACAATTCAACAGTCCCCGGCAACGGCGCCAAAAATTGATCTGTCGTGGAAATCAATCAAATTACCAAACTAAACTACTAGTATAGTAGAAAAGTAAGGGTCGAACCCACAGAGACTGTTAATTATTTAAAAACTAAAGTTGAGATTAATTTTAATTGAAATTCACAAAGAGTGATTGTTGTTGATTTTTCCTAAAATTAAATGAAAACCATACTTAAAGCAAATATTTAACTGAATTAATGAGAAATCAAATTAAAAGAGAATTCCTAGGGTGTTGAATCCACCACTGATCTTGTAACTAGCTTCAATTGTATTCATTCTTGAGTCATTTAATTTGGATGTAAAAGATGTATTTCGGCTACAAGCCTCAATACAATCATCAAGAAAATCACGCACCAAAACCCTAAGCACGAATCATCTTTGGTCAACACAAATTGTCTACGCTAATTCTAAGGTCATAGTCACAATTTGTTTTCCCTGAGTTATGACTCGTCCTACGGTTTTGATGTATGTACATATATTACTATTGTATAACCACATAAACAAAATCACAGAAATTGATTATGTGCAATTGAATAATACGATCAATGCTTTAATAAAATCTCAATGTTATACAATCAACATCCAAGACTAATTAACCCAAAAATAAAATACAAAGAAACAATATTACTTGACTAGGGTTTCATCTAAACCCTAGGAATAAGAGGACTTAGCCCATGATCGTGGAAGAGGAGACCACCATCGCCATGGAGTTCTTCGTCTTCTTCTTTAGAGTTGTCTCCTTCCTTCTTCTCCTCCCTAGATCTCCAAGACGACCTCCTCTCTTTTCCAAAACCCTAGGTTACAATATTATTCCCCTTTTTTCCAAAAATACCCTTACAAAATAATAATTTAGGAGAATAACATAAAATCCCGTAATTAGACATTAGGGGCCCAAAAAGGGAGTCTAAAGTGCTCCAAAATAGAGCCTATAATGCTAAAATAGGCCCTGGTCCACCAACATATGGACCAAGCCTCTCTTCTAACCCAAAATCACTTGTTTTTCACTTCTTTTCGCACTTCAAAGCCCAATATTTTCCTTTTGCTCCAAATCCATCATTAAATCATCAACTTTGACAAGCTTTCTCTGCAAAAAGATAAAATAAGAATTAACTAGCAAATGCATATAGATTGGAGAAATTAAAATAATAAAAGTGCAAGAATATCCAGGGTTAACAACATAAATATGCACTTTTTAACCAGTTATCAAGTTTAAATTACCAAATTGCCCTTAGTGTCCCTAAAACCAAATAAAAGTCAGAGAGAGTCTAAATTGACTTTCTTCGACGTTCCGGACTCAATGGTGAGGTCCGTATGTTGAAATAAGATACAGAAAAATCTGACACGTAAACATATAAGGTAATAGAATCAAATTTTAAAACTTAAAGGAAGCTACCCAAAAAATGTAACTAAAATAGAAAAGAGATTAAATAACAATTAAATAAAGTGATATTATGGAATATAACTAAACTTTGAAATGTGATTTTAGGGAACTTCAAAGGAAGAATTTTTGGAGTTAAGCTTTTGGAATTCAGGTGAGTGTTTCATGCCATACCGAGGTAGACATTTTCATTATAGATATAAATATTGAACTCTTTTATGATTTATCGATATATGATATCATTTCCCTTTATAACCTTTGTTTAACAATTATATTGTATACATTTTGAATGATCTATTGACAACTGTTTTGTCTCCTTTGGCTTAAGAAAATGTATTCGTAAGATACTCAAACGTTATATGACCTTCTTACAAATGTTTGAACTGTTTTAACTATATATCAAATAAAGAACTTTGATTTGAGTAATTGAACTGCTATTGATGATTATTGATTTGGATATGATTTGAATATGATTTGGATGCTTTGAATAGAACACTCTTCTATAATTGGTCACTATCGAATAGGTTGTGATTTATCGAACCCTCCCACAGGGTATATTGTGGTGAGTTGGTGTTGATACGGCATATCGAACTAACTAGCCCATCGATCTCAATCAGCGAGGTTCTAATTTGCTGGCCATAGAAGTGAAATATATCATTTTGAATATGAATATTGAAAATCGAACCATGAATCTGAATTATCAAACTATGATTTATCGAACTATGAACTTGGGTTATCGAACCATGAGTTTGAATTATTGAACTATGATTTATCGAACCATGATATTGAACTATGATTTTGATTTATTGAACTATGTTATTGATTATCGATTTACGATTATCGTTGAATTGAGATACCGTTATCTTGTACTATAAATCAAGATGACATCTGATATCTGATCATTGACATTCAGTATTGAACTATATAGTAGTTTTAAAACCCTTAGTATTTTATGGAATGCTTACGAGTTGGGATACTCACGAGCTGTTGAGCTCATAGGATTTTTATCCTATTTCAAGTGATGATATCGGAAACGAAATAGCAGGATCTGTTAGGATAGGTCGACAGCTTGTAAAGTTATGAACTTTTTGTAGTAGAATTTTGTTAGTCATGATAGTAGTTGCTTTTAGTAATTTTGGACTGTATATAACAGATATGACATCAGCAAGCTTTGAAACAAATTACATCATGTACTTTTTATGGAATGTATAAATAGATGACTGATGTTGACTTGTGTATTGATTGACGCTTCCGCAATTGACAAAGAAATTTTATTCCGCTGCCTTTGATCAATGAAAATAGAGGAACGTATTGTGAACAGTGAAAAAGGCCTCGGTGGCTGATCACGAACCCTCGATCTACATGGACCGAATTTGGGGTCGTGACAGATATACTATATTGAATAATAAATCATATTAAAGTATACTATATTTATGAATAAACCATACTATATAAAATAAGTTTAAGGTTTTTTATAATAATTTTTTTTTGTATTGGTTATTTTTATGATAAATTTTTAATTTATCAACCAAAATATAAAAGTTTTAACTTACATTTGAAAAAAAATTGGGGATCAGGGAGGGGCAAGATTGGGATCAAAAAATATAAATAAAGTCGGGGTTGAAATATAACTCTTTACGTGAGGTAGGGCGAAGAAGAGTCGGAGACAGAAAATATAAACAAAATCACGATTGGGGATGGAACACCCCACTTTGTTGTCATTCCTATTCATAATGTAAAATTAAGTTTACACAACATTTATCAAACACTCAAATAAAAAATCAATTCTTCAAAATTCATTTCTCAATAATCTAATTCTCCAGATTTTGAACTCTGCCAAATAAACACCTACACATATAATATATATATATATATATATACACACACATATACAAACTTTTAGGTCTTGAAAAAAATATAGCAAAATTTTATATGATTAAGTGATATAACGTGTCTCGTTCTAAAAACGAAGATCAAGGTTTCACATTCTAAGATTTGAACCACCAAATCTTAAAAATCCTAAAAATACTTTACTCGCAAGATACTTATTGTTTCGTCGATTTAATAATATTTATCTATTAATTTATTAAAATTAATGTACATTTCAAATTGGAAAGATTGAATTATTAATTTCCAACAAGTTGAGTATTATTTAATAAAAATCAATTTTGTCTGTGGTTTTAGGAATAACTTGTAACAAGTACGTGATTGTTAACATTATAAAAACAAAAACATGCCGAATTAATTTTGGGCATGCTATTCCCACTTTGTAATATACACTTCTAGTCTTCTTCTTTTTTTTTCAACTTTTAATTTAGTAGAATAAGATTTTTTTTAGAGCTCAAATGTATATTGTGGAGTGAGAATAGAACTGCTTTTATTTTTTAGGGTTGATTCATTAATGAGTCCTTCAGAGTGTTAAACTAAGTACAAAATCTAATTCAAAATATTATAATTCAAAAAATTTTTAAGTATTTTATTAATAAAAATATTTTTTTAGTACCCATATGCTGTTTTTTGGACAGCGATATGGGATTCAATAAGTATTATGGGATTGGTTCAGTCAAATCCAATTCATGCAGAAGTCTTGATCGAATGATGGCTAAGTACCCATATGCTGTTTTTTGGACAGCGATATACATGGGTCAGATTGTCGTATAAATAGATAATTTTGTATCAAGTGCGAAAACATAGATGAAGTTAGGCCTGGCAAAATAAACGGTTGGGCGGATTTGGCTCGTTAATAATGGGTCGGGTCAAAATAACTTAGAGCTATATATAGATCAGGTCAATTCGAATTCAACTCGTTATTTTTTTTTTATTCGAAGACTTTGTTTGGTTAGATAAAAAGTGTAAGAAAGAAAAAAATATAAAATTTATTAAGAATTAGGATGACAAAAAAGAGATAATTCTCCTTAAAAATCGAGTTCATATAACTATTTTTTTTTTTCTGAAAAGGTCACTTCTATTTTCCTGCAAAAAAAATAAAAAACACAAGAAAAATTATGTTTTTCGTAAAAAATAATTGTATATAATCTGTATTCTCATCTTATCTATTTTTTTTTACACTTCTCTCTTCCACCACTAGTGATAGAAATTCTTTTATACTATAACTTTTTTTTTAATTTTTAATTTCTTTTGTTATATAATAAATAATTATATGTATATTTGTAAATAATTAATATACGTTACAATTATATAAATAACTAGTATAATATATATATATATATGGTTAATATATATTACATATACTGATATACATAGATAATTAATATATATATAATACTACTACATATATATATATATAGAAACGTATATTCTTATAACGTAATACTACTATTATATATTCTTAAATATATATATATATATATATTCATCTACAATTTTGTTATTTTTTATTCTCAATCCACTGAACACTCATATTAAACCCGTATTGACCCGTTAAATTGAAAAATTTCTTATTACCTAACTTATTTATAACTTGTTAACTAAATAAGTTACTAATATCCGTTAAATAGTGGACGAGTTAGGACGAATTGACTGATTTGAATAACATTTGACGCTTCTATACGAAGTCAGAGCTTAAGTCTATACCCATTTCGTGTAATTATGTTTTCTTCTTTGACCGTATACAAAATACGTGGTTATTGGTGAATTTTCTAATGCTTGATTATCAAAATATTATGATAATTTATATTGTTCTTTTTATACATTTTTAATTAAATTTGAATGTAATGTTTAATTAATATGTGATGGCTTGGAAATTTCCTAATGCTTGATTACTAGTACTTCAGCAATCAAATAATATCATCTTTCCCAGTTTCATTTAGCTTTTTTACCTTTCTGTGTTTCTTGTAAGATCTTGGGTTGTTGAAAAAATTCTGCTAATATTCACATCTTTTCGTGTTTCTAGTAAGATCTTAACATGCGTGCATTGTAAGGAAACTAACATACTTGTCATCGTTTTAACGCAGATGGATCTAGTCTTGCAATTGACTTTGACATAAAAAAATTACTGATTTTTAGCTGATATGACTCTTGCTTGGTACAAATATTTGTGCTATACCCTTCCCAATTTCCAATTTTCTGTATTATGTTTATTTTATGCATAGTTGTTATTATCGGGTCGGATAATGAACCAGTTTACTGATTCACTTATTCAATTAGTGGTCTAATTAATTTTATAATTAATATATTAAAAATATACATAAATATACTGAAAGTTCAAAAAATAATAAGAAAAATATATATTTTTTATTATCCAGTGATAAATAACAAAATATAAGTATAAGAATAATCATTAAAATTATCTTAATATATTTGTATATATAATAAAAATACATGAAACAATATCTTATTTTATATCAAATTTTATTATTTAATCATCAAATATAAGAAATTTTGTGAGAAAAAAAAGTTATAGGTAATAAAAAGATAAAAAGTGGTTCAACCGATTTTTAAAAAAATCAGTCGGTTCAACTAATTTTTTTTGGTTCCTTAGTAAAAATGGTATATTAATCAAACCGAACTATTTTAATGTCCGATTTCCAATTAAACCAACGGATTCGATTCGGTTCTAATAACTATTGAATCTGTTTTTAATGTAAACTTTGAGGGAATTTTGTTAAAGCATTTTTTTGTATACCAATTCTATAACACATATTGCTTGTTGAAGAAAATTCTCTTTTCACTTGTTCACACTCTAACAATTAGTTAATGACGGAGAAAAATCTGATTTGACTAATAAAATTAGAGTAATAATTAATATAATTTTTAAACATAAAAAATATTATCTATAATTTTATTAAGCATCATAAGAGTTGAAAATAATTTATCTTATAAAATTTTAAGTTAACATAATTTTCATCCTTTCTCAAACTTGAAAACGGGGGGGGTATAATGATTAGTATTGAATTGCTTAGGAAAGTCACTGCAATAGACCTAACCAATCAATACAATTTACCCTACTTTTTCAATACAATAGACTTTTTATTACAAAAAAGTCACTGCATACTTATTATTTGTGAACTTATAAATTGAGGTTCTTCTCAATATAAAATGAATTTTCTTTTTGTTTTGGGCGGAAAGTCAGACTATAAAAGGATTTGGGAAGACTGGTTGGTGAGAGAAGCCTAACGTGGGCGGTGGTGGCCCACACAATAGGCTAAGTTTGGGTTTGGTCCGATGGCTGTGACATTTGACCTTTGTGCTTTGTCTCACGTCCAACTAGGTTTTGTTAACTGAATCTACACACCGACAAAGACTTTTCGTTTTCTTTTTTTCAGGGCCATGCTCTAATTTTTCATAATCTATTTACCCTCACTTCAACAACTTTCAGAATGCCAATGCTCTCTCTCTCTCTCTATATATATATATATATATACATATACACACACACACACACACCAGTCTCTGGTCAAACTAATACAGACACCAAATTTGTGTGCTAGTCATGTGTAGCACTTTCAAATTGCAATTCACTTATCTCACAAAAGGTTCTAGTTTTCCAGAAGACTCAAATTCAGCATCTAAAAATGTATGCCTAACCCAAGCAACCACATGTTTATAAAATGATAAATTACACAACACAAAGAAAAATAATATTCTTCCAAACATAACTTACTGCCAATTCTAAAATATAAACATAAAAGTCAACAGTGCAAAAAATTGTTTTTAACTTTTTTCAAAAAATAATTATTTATTTTTTTTTTATTAATTCAAGGCATTTTCAACCCGTTTCTAAGTCATAACTAATTCCAAGAATGAAGTTAAGAATTTACATTAAGAGGAGCAAATTTTTCATTTAATGTTTAATAATAAATTTTAATATAAAAAGTTAATATTAATTGATAATATTTTTTATAAGTAACTAAATTTACTGATACAAATCAACTTATAAATCAGAAGAGATTCAATCAAAAGAAAAAGATACTTATAAAAACTTTAAGCTGTAAAAAATTCCAAAAAATTTATATAAGTTTTATTGACGGGTCAAATTAAAATTGTGATAAGGATAACGCGTAAAACAAATTTAAACTTAATGGGTAAAAATTTAAATTAAAAGGGTATATTTAAACTTTAAAAAAAAAAAGTATAAAAGAATTTGCCCACCAAGCCTATGGTAGCATTGTCCCTCACTAATTCTTACATATGTATGTGATCACCTCCAAACTTATGATTTGACCATTTAATTTGATTGTTTTCATAAAGATAATCACCTTTTTTAAGTTTTATTTTTTTAAAATAAATAATTTCAATACACGAAATTTTGTCATTACATAAGTTAATCAAACTTGTAACATCCCATTATAATAAAGTTAATTTACTATTATGTGAAGACTTGCCTCCCATCACTTCGTTAAAGAAGGAGAAAAAGACTTTCTAAATTATTTTTTTCCTTTTTTTTTTTTTTTGGGTGTAAAGAAGTTCATTCAAAAAGGTTACATTATTGCAAATCATATTATTATTGACTTTTTTTTTTATGGTAAGATGTACGTTTTCTTTACCAGACCCTCGCCGTGCCCAACCCTACACCACATGTAGTGCAGTGGATTTCATTATCTCAAGGGGAAAAAGAATGAAAGAAATAAGCGTACGATGTTAGGTCTTCATCTTCAATGATTGATGTTTTCAATTCCCACCTTCATGAAGAGAAATTATTGATTCAAACAAATAATGATATGATGTTAAGTCTTCATCTTGATTGATGTTTTCATACCATCTTCAGGAAGAAAAATAATACATTGACTTCATTATATTATACCTAATTCAATGAATATTTGACATACTAGATTATATTAATATGTCTGATGTTTATTCGCGATACTTAATCCGGAGCTCATGAATACTTACTCCATCACGAAGGTAGTGTTTTATACATGTCCATTATATATATTTGATAAAGTTATGCAGACATATTAGTGAGAGAATTTCTGAATTGAATTAATTAAATAAATTACACAAGAAATCTCCTTATACAGGAAAGTCAATAAGAATCTTAAAAAGAAAAGAAAATAACAAGAGACCTAATGCACTATAACAATAAGAGTCCTAATTCACTAACAACCCCCTTCAAACTTAAGGTGCAGTACGAGAGATCAACTTGAGTTTGAAGATAAGATTATGTAGACATCCTAGATGATAAGATTTGGTAAACAGGTCCACAAGTTGATCGTGAGAACTAATGGAGAGAAGTTAAAAAGATTCTTGAAGAAGATGATGACAGATGAAGTGACAATCAATCTCTAAATGTTTCGTTCGTTCATGAAACACATCATTATGGGTAATTTGAATGGCACTCCAATTATCGTAGTAGATAGGAGTAGCTATAGAAAGAGAGAAATCCATATCCTGTAATAACCACCTCAACCAAAAAAGCTCTAAAGCAATATCCACAATGGCATGGTAGTCAGCCTCGATGCTAGATCGGGCAACAATAGTTTATTTCTTATTGCTCTATGAAATAAGAGAAGTGCCAAGCAAAAAATAGTAACCAGTAGTAGAGTGGCGATTTGTAGTGTCCCATTCCAAATCTGTATCATTGTAGGCACGAAGCTGAAGATGAGATTGTGAGGAAAAGTGCAGATCATAGAACGGTGTCCCTTTAAGATAGCGAAAGATACGACGCATGTCAACAAAGTGAGTCACGTGAGGTGCTGCCATAATCTGACTCACTTGATGAACATCATATAAGATGTCAGGACGAGTGACAATAAGATATACTAAACTGCCAACCAATTGTCGATACAATGTGGGATCATGAAAAAGTTCACCCTCATGAGGAGTAAGTCGAGCATTGGGTTTTGTAGGAGTATTTGTGATCTTGTGGTCAGTCAAATTGGCCTGTAAGAGAAAATGAGATGCGCACTAGGCCTGTGTTAGATGCTGCCCATAAGAGGATAAGGAGATCTCTAAACCAAGAAAGTAACTGAGAGGACCTAAGTCCTTCATCTCAAACTGCCGACAAAAAAAGTGCTTAAGGTCATAAATTCTACCAAGATCATCCCCTATGATGATCATATCATCAACAAATAACAACAAAAGGTTGGTGCCCTGAGGTGTGTGGCGAATAAAGAGAGTTGAGTCATAAAAGTTGTTAGAGAAACCAAGCTAAGAGATAATGATGCTAAACTTGGCAAACCAAGCTTGAGGAACTTGCTTAAGACTATAAAAATTTCGATGCAGTTGATAGACTTTGTTAGAAGAATTAGGGAGTCCAAAAGGAGGTTGCATATACACTTCTTCATTTAAATTATTATTGAGAAAGATATTTTTGACATCCATAGAGTAAATAGACCACTAACGAGAAGCAACAAGGGTAAAAAATGTACGAACAAAAGAGAAAAGAGCAATAGGAGCAAAGGTCTCCTCATAATCAATACCATACTCTTAAATAAAGCCTTAGGCCACAAGTCGAGCTTTATGCCTATCAACTATTCCATTTGATCGAGTCTTAATCTTATAGATCCATTTTCACCCTACCATCGACTTTCCTAAAGGCAAGTCAATTAACTCACAAGTACTATTCTTAGGCAATGCATCAATTTCCTTGCTCATTGCAGCTTACCAAAGAGGATCAGAAGAAGCCTTGCGATAGGAGTGAGGTTCAGATAAGGCTTTTAATGCATGAAAATAATGGCAATCATGAAGATGTGAAAAAAGAGATGTCACTTTGGTGGAGCGACGAATGTTAAGAGAAGGGTCATCATGATCCTCAACCTGGATAGGAACTGGAGACATGGGTGGTGTAGTAGTATGGTCATCGGTCATAGAGTGTTGAAGGGGAGAAGACTCTAGAAATAGAGAAGAGGTGTGAGGAGAGAAGACATGAGACTCAAGAAGTGCCTTAACAGTGATTGGAGGAAAGGATGTTATGTTAAACTTGGACACCTCGTGAAAGAGTTTATGCTCTCAAAATAAAACATGATAAGAGATTCGAAAACGACGAGACACAGGATCATATTAGCGTTAGCCCTTGTGTTCGATTCCATATCCAAGAAAAATAGCACAGCTTAAAATGCGGTTCAAGTTTGGTACGTTCATGAGGCTAAAGTAGGACAAAACAAGCAAAATCAAACACATGATGATGGTGATATGAGAGAGGTGAGCCAAATAAACGATCATGAGGTGTTTGATTGTCAAAAATAGGTGATGGTAGGGGGTTTATAATGAATACTGTTGTAAGAATAGCCTTATCCCAAAAGGGAGCGGGGATAGATAAAGCATGGAAAAGAGCTCTAACATTGTCAAGAATATGGCACAATTTAAGTTCAGGCTAACCATTCTGTTGTGATGTACCAAGACATGGTGTAACACCCCGACCAGATTATTGATGATTTAGTCACTAATTAAATATTAGAGACTTTAAGAAACAAAATAATGATTAAGAAAAATTAGATCAAGAAAATAAAGGTTACAAAAATAATAAGATTGCGACTAGTAAAACCGACACATGAAGAAAATAAATAAATACAAGAACATGAGTAAAAACAAAATTAAAGTATAAAAGCCTAACAAAAGGCAAATAAAAAGAAAAGAAGAAAAGTAGACCAAAAAGCGTTGGCCCAAGGAGTTGAACCCTAGACCTAGATACCAAAAGTCTTATGCCAAGTCAAAGTTCACTAGGCTATCAGTACACATGTGCCATGTTAGCCTAAAAGATAATTATATAAGGTAAAAACAATGTGGGAAAAGTCTAAAGCAATGAGGTGTCAACACCCCATTGCACCACTCCCACAACTAATGAGGACTCATGAAAACCCCTCATCATGTTGTACGCAAGCTTAAGGCTATATAGTTAAATCCAAATCAGACCTTGCGTGAGAAGTATGAGAGTGTCAATCTAGACCATATGTGTGTGTGTGCGACTAGAGAGAGAGAGAAAAAAAGAAGAAGAAGAAGAAGGAAGAAAAAAAAAAAAGAAGAAAGCTTGCATGCAAGCCCCGAGCCAACACAAGAGGGCTTGAGAAGGCTCAAAACTGAGCCAAGAAGAGAAAAAGCTTCACTGTAGAGGTAAAATACCCAAACTGAAAATTTCCCTTTCTAAGAAAAACTTACTGTTGCATGTTGTTTGATGAAGACAGAGCATATGCATGACCTTATTAGTGATGTACTAGAATTTTGGAAGTGAAAATGAGGCCCAATAGGGCTTGGAATAGCAAGACCTACGAAGCAGCCATTGATGGCAGCTTTAAGCTCGAATCTAAGCCGAACAAAATGAAATGTGTTTCTATCACTTGGGTTAGAAACTAGATGACCCAAGGAATTCAAAACACTAACCATATTTGAAATTGGACCAAGAACAATGGAGAAATTCCAAGTTGCAAGTTACGGGTCTCAAACCCAACCTCACCAATAGAGCTTTAAGCTCGATTTTTAGAACGGGGATTGAATCCCCATGTTGAGAGGATCACATCAAGCCAAACTCACTAGGTTTAATAAAGAAATAGACATCTACGAGGAATTTTCAGGTTCGACTATCAAACCTTAGACCGAACATTTGAGCAAGATTTTATGCTCCATATGAACGCCAAAAGACTCACCTAACTTCTAGAAACACATTGAAATCGAAAATAGAGAAAATGGATGCTTGAAATGTCACAAAATAGACCAACAAAAAAACCTAGGGTTTCGGATGAACAATGTCATCCCCATTGAGGAAGATGACACTATTCGGGCCTGTTTCGGGTTAGGTCCTAACCGAATACAAAAAAGGGTTTTGGGTTTTAATGGAACGACATTGTTTTGGGGCATTGGTTTTATTTAAATGGAATTTTGGCTTGTTCGGTAATAGGGACAAGAACCTCATATTTAATAACCGCGGTCAGAACGAGGATATCCTATCCCTGTTTTCCCGTCATGTCCACTGTTTGGTGATTCAAAATTCAAAAAAAAAAAAAAAAAAGGAGCTGCAGCTCCCCAAAACCCTCAACCTCACGCACGTGAGGAACTTAAGCACCATGCATGTGCCACTGTGGCATTTGTGTAATAAAATGAATAATATATAAATATATTATTAAATTAAATAATTAATTTAATTAATTTAATTTAATTATGATAAAATATTCTATTGTCCAAATAAAATAAAAAAGACAGTGTATTTTAACTTTTTTGACATTCTAGACCTAATGGAGAGGTCCATTTTATGAGATAGAATTCCAAAAATTAGGACACGTAAAATGTAATAATTACCATTTTACCCTTAATAATGCCCAAACCCAAATAGAAGTCCGAGAGGGTCTATTTTGACTTTATTTGACGTTCCGGATCGAATGGTGAGGTTCACATTGTCAAATTAAGTACTGAAAAGTAAGACACATGAAAATTCAAGTTTACTAACTACCCCTAAGAGTCCGGCTTGACTACGAATAGTCCGATTTAAAGAAAATAAGGTCTATTCTAGAAAATTAGGATTCACCGGCTCTAAGAGTAAATTAATAACACCAAATAGGTGGTGATTTAAATTAAATATAAAATTAATAAGAATTTTTATAAATTGTTCTTAGGAACTACAAAGGACAGGGAAAGACTCACCAGTAACGCCAAACTTGGAAACCAAGGTGAGTAATCCTAAACTTTGAAGTGAAGGTTTTAACTCCATGATTCTTGAAGTATTTTAAATTCAAATTTCTGTATTTACATGACTCGTGTTTTAAATATGCTACTTGTTTCTCTTTTTAAGTACTATGAGGAACTGCAAATGTACTTGTTTTAAATACCAACTGTTCATAAAATTCTTATTTCAACATGTCTGTTTTAACTGCAAAGTTGTGTTAAATTTCTCTCAAAAGTGAATATTTTATTCCAGCCATGTTTTAAATACTCAAGAAAGTTATATTTGAGTACTCCAAAGGCTTTGATAAAGTATATTTGGAAGTTATGTTTAAAATGTTATTGAAAAGCATCTACTTGGAGAGTTATGTTTAAAATGATCTTGAAAAAAATCTATTTGAAAAGAAATGTTTCCTGTTTGCAAATGAGTAATGCAAGATAATTGTGCATAAACACCATGAGTTCGTGAGACCCTATGGGACTCACATACGAGAAAATGCCCGTTAAAAGGTTTATCCCACAGGTAAGAGATATCTCTATTGATTTGTTACGTCTGGAGTTTGGTTCGAAACGGATTCTACTAAAATAAAAGTGAAAAGATGTTACGTTAAGAAATGGTAGAAGGTTCAAACCCCCATTATTCTAAACGTGATTTATATGTTTTGATTTCATGATCAAATGATTTTATGTTTTCAATTTTAAATAAAAACTGAATCCTCGTATTTGTATTGTGAAATAACTGTTTTACTCGAATGCCTTGAATGTTTTGTGTTTTATGTTTTGAAGATTTCTGTATTCCTTATTTGATGAGCTAAGTGCCTAGCTTGAATTCCTTGAATGTTTCATGCTATCTATTTTAAGCTTAATGTGTTCTGTGTTTGAAGTGTACGAGCAATTGGTAGTGATTGTTTTATGAACTCTCTTACACTTAACTAACTACCAGTTGAAAACCCATGACAAGGTGCCAGAATTACTCACGAGCTTTGAATAAAGCTCACATGGATTTGTTACCCATGACTTTTTTAGGTAACGAGGATGAATGAGAGCTTTGCCCGTATTAAGGAAGGGTGTCGGGGCTCCACGTTTGTATTAGCATTTTGGTTATATGTGAAATTAGCTGAGGACAGGTTTCAGCAAACAGGATTTGGGAATGGTCAAGACGAATAAATCATCAATATTTTGTAGTATCGATTTTGGACAAGTTATGTAATTAAGTCCCTGAGAACAATGATCATGTAATATGTTTGAGTTTTAAAAATTTAGCATGTTTAGAAGAAGTTTTGTATGTTTTTTAATTGTACCATTCTATGAGTGGCAGTTTCGGGTGGATGTGCAGAAAGGAAAAAGTTTTCACACTTCTATAAAACCCTTTTTATGTATTAAAGATCAAGTCCGCACTGCCACTTCTGGTCCACCTGCTGGCCCTCGGGCCGAGGGGGTGGCGGTTGCGTCTCCGTAATGCGCATAGGCTTGGGTTCTAGGTTGTGACACATGGCCAATGAAAAATAGTGCCATATTATTTTAGAATATCCTGAAAAGTATATTGGGTGTATTCAAAGGCACTATCAAATTGAAAAACATTAATACGCTTGGAAAACTGAGTTTCAACCATTTTGGCAAATTCATTATAAATATTAAGCAATTCAAGACATGATTTCATTAAGAAAATATAAGTATAACGAGAGAAATCAACAAAAATCACTAAGTATAGCCACTCATACTAGAAGTAAAAGAAGGAAATATTAGAATGAACAAGATCAAATGGTGAAGAAACAATTGACTTGCCATTATAAAATGGTAATGCCGGTTGTTTTCCAAGTTAACAAGACACATAATCAAAAGGACTAGAACATAAAGACAATAATCCTAATAAACCTCTTGATACAAATAAGTTGACTCTAGGTAAAAAATGCAAGACATAGTCGTAAGTGCCAATGAGCTATGGATGGTGATGAAGAGATTACAGCGGAAACACCCGAAATTGGAAGATGCAAGGAAGAGAGCTCAAACATACGACCAACTCTACACCTGGTCCCAAACATCTATCTCGTTTGAGAGTCTTGCATAACACAGTCAAAGAATCAAAGATTAAACGATAACTAAGTTTAGACAGTTGACCAACATGAAAGAGATTAAATGATAGTATGGGTATATGAAAAACACTAAGAATAGATAAATTAGATCAAACAATATTATCGATAGATTTTACTATCATAGATGAGTCGTTAATTGTGCAAATATGGGTGAAAAAATATGTGGAAGAAGAGGTCATATGATTAGAATAGGCATAATCAAAGAGCCAAGATGAAGGGTTACTTGGCAGAATCGAGAGGAAAGACGAAGATTCATTACCAAAGCGGGCTATGTCAGCCATAATTTGCCACATGACATCCATAACATCAGCCATGTGTCAGAATCTGCTGCATTATCCTTACCATGTGTCTGCCATGTTAATGGACACGTGTCTGCAAAATATTATTACTTTTTTGCCATATCACTTGCCATGTCAATGTCCATATCATTTGATATGTTAGTGCCACGAAGTTGCCATGTGTTACAAGCTACCACATCAGCCCTAGACGATTTCCAGGCCGGTCTAAACTATTATAGTAGTCAGTTCACCAACTTTTGGACTAGCTCTTTATCGGTTCAAATTGATTCCTAGGGTTTTTGACCTATTTTTTATAGTTTCGAGGTATGTTTTGTCTAATTTTGATCCTAGATTGAAGCTTTTCCTTATATCTTATTATTTTTATGGTTAATCGACACTATTATGGATAAGTATAAGATTACTTAGCCTATTCACACCATTTTAGATGGGTCTAACTATACTATTTGGTATCAATCAATGTGCAACTTCCTTAAAAGGTGTAAACTTTGACTCCATGTCATTAGAGATATCACTAAATCGACCAAAGGATATTTTGAAACTGATGATGCCTTTCGTATTCGTTTGATTGATTGGGATAACAATTATCATCAGATCATTACATGGTTTCGTAATACTTTTATCCCTTCTGTTGCAGCACTATTTGGGAGTTATGATGATGCTCAACCTATTTACGAAATACTTGTTTCCCATTACTCCTCTGTGAATGGTTCTCACAAGTATCATCTTATGGTAGATCTTTGTAACCTAGAGCACGAACATGGATAGATTATCAATGATTTTTTTGCCCGTATATAGTTCTTATGGGACCAACTCTCTCTTTTAGATCCATTTTGGAAGTGCCCTGATGATGCAAAGCTTTTTACTGCACATAGAAGGAAAAAAAAATTCATGTAAACTTTTTTAAGGGGCTAGATTTACATGTAATTTTTTTTTTCTTTTGCAAAATTTGAAAGAATTTTTTTTTCTTCTCAAAATTAGAATTAAAATTTATATATATATATATATATATATATATATAGTTTTGGAGAAATTACACCAATCTCCCTGAAGTTTTTGACAATTACGTTAACATCCTCTAAGGTTTCTAAAATTATACTAGCGACCCCTACTTTTATCGACAAATTACAAATAAACCATCTAGTCAATTTTTTTTTTTCAAAATGACATAACTGCGCATTTAATTTTTTTTCTTTTGCATTTTTTTAATTTTTACAATTTTTCTAACATTTTTAAAGAATTATTTATTTTATATAAAAATAAATTTAAGGTAAAAAACTTATTTTTTTATATAAAAATAAATTTAAGATTTTAATTAATATTTATTTGAAAATGAAAAAAGAATAAAAAATTTTGATCAAAATTGAAAAAAAAAATGTATAAAGAAAAATAAGAAAATGAAAACTTTGTCATTTTGAAAAAAAAAATGAATGGAGATGAATATTGTAATTTTTTAAGTAAAATAAAGAAAAACAATGTAATTTTAAAAATCATTGCTTTTATCAAAAATATCATAAAAAGTTAATAAAATTTACTCTATAAAATTTGAGAGGACTACTAGACCCAAGCCTCCACCTAGCTCTGCTTTTGTTATACCCATAAAATTTTCTCTTTTTTTTTGTGATGAATTGATAAGAAATATTTGGAATCAGTGTATACACACTAAATTAAGTCTCTTTTTTTATAATAGTTATATTTATTATTTAAATTCTAAATATCAATAATTAATATAAAAAAATTTAAATTTAAAATACTTAAATTTTATTTATAATGTATTTATTATTTATCTACATTTTCAAATGATAAAATTTTCACCTTTTCTATTCATTGCAGTTTCTATTACTCAAGAAGAAGGGAGGGATAGAAAGAAAAGAAAAGATACCCCGGTCACGTGGTGGCCTAGATCCACCCAAAAAACCAGTAACTCTATCGTTGAAAAGCTCCTTCCCGTGGGCGGCGGGCCGGGAGCGGGAATTTCCTCTCGCTAATCCGCTGTTACTTTAGTTGAAATTTAAAAAGAAGTTGGCCCACTTAACATAAAATAGAAAAAAAATGAGGCCCCAAATCAACTAACCTTCGTTATATATATCGATACCGCCCCCCAAATCCCAATACCTTGTTATAAACTACCATTGCCCAATACAAATTCATTTTACCGGATAAATAAGGCCCCCCCCCCCCCCCCCCCCTCTCTCTCTCTCTCTATATATATATATTCTTTTCCCCGCTCCGGTCGATCAAATGCTACAACTCTTCTTCGCCGTCGCCTTCTCGGCCGTCCCTCTCACCCTCTACGTCCCGCCGATCCGGAGCCTCAACCTCTTCATCGAGACCGTCGAAGAGCTCTTCCGCCAGACCACCGTTTACACCTTCCGAGCCTTGCCTCGTTTGCGCGTCGCCTTCTCCAGACTCTTTTCCTCTTTGCTTCAAAGCGTAAGGTAGGTTCAGCCCTCCAAACCCTAGGTTTCTTTAAATAATTTGTAGAATTCCTCATTTTTTTTGGGGTCTTGTATGATCTGTGTATGTTGTTGATTATGGAACTATATATACATCGACTGTATTTTTCAAAGGAGTAATACGATGATTCAAGCTTGAAATTAGGGTTTCTTTATATTCGTTTGTTGAAATAGTTACGTTTTTTTTTTTGTCCGAATAGACTCGATTAGGGTTTCTATATGTTTTAGGAAATTTAATTTTTCTCAAAAATTCTGTATATATATATATATAGAGAGAGAGAGAGAGAGAGAGAGAGAGAGAGAGATAAATAACAGGAGGGACCAAGGCCAGGTGATCCGGTTGGATAACAGGGGCTGAAGCCCCCTTGTTGTTATGTGTTTATGTATGTATTGTTTGGCAGAATGGGGATTTTGTTTTGGTAATTTATTCGAGGAATTGAAGATTTTGAACCTCAAAACGATAAGAAGGCATTGAAGCTTGACTTTCTAGTTTCTTCTCCTTCATGTTCCGATTTCATGAGATTCCAACAATGGAAGGTTTTTTTTTCCGGCTTTTTTATAACACTAATTTTTTCGTTATTTATTAATTATTTGGTCTGCTTTTGCGGTAATGCAATTTTATTCCATGTTGGCATTTCGACAAGTCTGAAGTTGTTTTCAAAAAAAGAGGACAAGTTTGAAGTTTCAATTTCAACCAAAGTTACTGATTTGTTCCTTTTTCTTGTCTTTAAATGGCCATATAATAGTTCCTTATATATATATATATATATATATATATATATATATATACACGTACTTATATTTTTGTGTGTGAGGCTACTATTTTAATATCTCTTTTATTAAAGAGGTAGTGTAGATGGCGAGGTTGGTGTCAATTAAGTGTTTATTGGTGGGAGTTGATGCCCACCAGTTGCATTATGTAGCCGGGAGTTCTTTGATGGGTCTTGTGTTAACTAGTCACTGGACTTGAATTTTGTGTTAATTTAAAGCCATTACAGATAAATATGGCCAAATTCCAGGTTTTACAAATTGAACCACTCAGTCAAGAAGATATTTTGTATTGAAAATATTGCTTATGTTTGGCTCTAGGCAAGAAAAGTTGCCGAAAACTGACTGAAACCATGCATTTATTGGGGTTGCTTTCTCAAATATATAAAATGGTGTAGTCCGAGCAGCAAGTTTAATTTAAAAACATTGACCAAACGATATGAAAAAAATTGTAATTAGGTTCGTTTCCACTGGTTCCAATGGCTATAAGCAATATAGTTGATCCTGTAGAAGCCGGCATGAACAATCATTCACAAATGTTGATTTAAGTGGTTTATCAAAAAATAATAATAATTTCTTTTGATTTGGTTTTGTTTTAAAGAGAAGGAGGTGAAGGAAAGTGGATTAGAAAGATGAGAAACCTCATTCAATCCAGAGAGATAAGAAAATGAATATTCTAGTGTGACAATTGCTCAGGACTAGGGGTGCAAACAAGCCGAGTCAAGTCGAGTATTTGATGTTTGGACTTGACTCGCGAAATAATCGAGCCTGGCTCGACTCAGGCTCGAAATTCGACTCGAGCTCAAATTTCTGATCAAACTTGGCTCGTGAATGGCTTGTCAAACTCGAACTTGACTCGGTTCCAAAAAATAAACAAGCTTCATTCGAGCTCGAGCTCGAGTTACTGGGATTCATCCTTGCAAAATAAACAGTTCATTCTTGAATCAATCAAACTTTTTGAAAGCTGGGTTATCAAAATAAAATAATCAAGTTTTTAAAATTAGAACCTCTCTCCAAACAGACCCTAATTACAATAATAGTAACAATGAAATTAAATTAATTTCACAGACGCAGTGAAGAATCACACTGTCCAGAGAGCCATTGGTCAAGAACACTTGTAATATCAAATGCAAGTGAAACTTAAATTATGTTGTTGAATAAGAATTTTTTTTCAAAAAAAAAAACTGCAATGCAACTTAAAATTGTAAATCAGATTCTTATGACGCTAAAACTCAAAGACTAAACAACTGGAATGAAAAATGGTTAATTTAACAGACCAATTTTAAACCAAACATGTACTATTTTGGGTTTTATATTCATCAATCATCAAAATTTGATTTTACCATAAACTGTTCAATCTCACAATGAATAGACAGTACTGTGTTTGGTAAAAGAGAATCTAATGGTCACTAGCCTCATGATGTTAAGATAATAAAACAACAAAAATATCTACCAGAAAGCAAAAGAAGTTTGGTGATTCATCACATTTAGTCAATTAGTGATCATCCGCAATGGAGGTTACAGTGTTCACAGTGAAGCCTGCATGCGTTGGCAGCTCAAATAGATCCACAAATCTAGTTGCAAACTTACGAAAAGGGAGCCATCAACAGGTTGGTAAAGCCAGATCCAAACTTGACAAAGTCATTATGAAAAAAAAGGAGTTAGAAGCTTCAATCTAAACCACACCCATTTAATATAGGTCTCTAGAACCCAAGCAGACTAATCTGATTATTAGAGGTATCTCAAAAATTTTTTAAAAAAAATCAGTTTCGATTGGAAAAAAAAAAGAAAAGAAAAGCTGGGCGTATTGACCCATTGAGCCACACTGGCCAACTGAAATCCGTTAGTTAGAACACGAAAAGAGCACAAAAAAGAAAAGCTGGATGTTTCTATGTTGTACAGAAAACAAGAAGCAAGGAAAACAATTATGCAACTTACAAGATAGAGAGAAAGGTGATCTTTTTGCCTTTTTAATTGCTGTGAACTCCTTGGAATCCAGGAAGTAAAGATATATATGAAACTATATATGCATACCCACTTCGGTAGCTTTCTCGACAACACAAACCGATATATATGAAGTTGAAGAAGGTTAGAAAAGGTTAGAAACCCTAGCATAGAAAAAAAGTATTTATACTTAAAAACATAAATGAGTCACGAACCGAGTCACGAGCCGAGCCACTATTTAAGCTTATACGAGCCTGTTCACGAGCCTGACGAGTCGAGTCTCTTTTTGGCTCGGCTCGGCTCGTTTAATAAACGAGCTCTATTTTGAGCTCAAGCTCGACTTATGTATTAAATGAATTGAGTTTGAACGAGTCATAATCAAGTCGATCTCGAGTTGTTCATGAACGACTCTTTGTTTGCACCCCTACCCAGGACCTAAATTCTGTTTAAGAATCCTAAAAGGTAGCTAAATTCAGAGTTTCTTTCGTTTTATTTTCGGGTTTTCAATAAATTAACAATGAGCTGTACGATGTAAATGAGTTTAGTAAAGTAAGAGTGAGTTAAAAGTCTGATTCATTTAGGGTATCATATTTTATTTATCTAATCTGAAACGAATTTTCTAATCGAAGTCAATTGTTGTTTGTTGAGTTTGTTTAGCTCTGAAGAAAACGTGTCAATGTGAAATCAGTTTCTAGTCAAAGTCAATTGTTGATTGCTCAGCTTGATTAACTCTGAAGAAAACGTGTCAATGTAAAATCAGTGAGCCTTGTTGGTGATATGTTTTTTGGGGTTTCCCTAACAATCCTTAAAATACGTTTGGTTTCAAGGTCCTAAATTTGACACGTGGCGTCACATAAGAAATTCCCACATAATCACGCAAGCACCTTCCGGGCGTTGAAATTGACTCAAAACAAGGAGAACAGCTGGGTCAACAATACATGGCTTCTTTTAACATCTAGGCCGAATGAGTACAGAAATGAAATGATTTTAACTTTTTTAATCAACGAAGGTATATTAATGAATATAAATATTAAATTAAATTATTTTTTTTGTGTGAATTAAATTAAATTAAGACAACGAATTATCATGTTTGGAGAGACTGATACTATCAATAATTGACACATGAGGTCAAAAATGTAAATTCATAAATTTTGATATAATTTAAAAATAATTCATTTTATACATAAAGTATACCTACACACTAATCCAAATATATGGTTAATGTAGTACAAAAGCAGAAACAAATAAAATGAATAGTAGAGGATTATAACCTCGGAACTATAGAGTTAAGGATGAATGAGATTTTAATAATAAACAAGGAAAGCAATCAACATAATTAAATGCTAGACTTCATACTTATCTCGAGTACATGATATTATGAAACCCCAAAAGCCTACTGCTAGCTTACCATATGGCTAAAGGATAACCCCCGAAAGGTTAAGATCCTTTCTTGCACAAGAAGTCGGCGGTCAAGGTCGATAAGGTTGACCAATATGTATGTATATGGTCAAGGTACATAAGGTTGACCTATATGTGAATATATATATATATAGAGATATATATTATAGTAAGAATTTTGGTAAGATAAGTTCTGGAAATCAGATTTTTGTGATTTTATTAGTCCGTGCACGTGTGTTGTATAAATTAAAGTCTGTGTAAAACATATGTTTATATGTATATTACATAAATTAATAAGATTATAAAAATTAAACCTTTGTAACTTACCAAAATAATTTTATTATAACAATATTATTGGGCTTGTGTCACATAACATTATTGCAATAAAAGTCAAAATTTACAGATTTTTAAATTTAATACTCTATAAAGTAATTGTATGATAGGAAACCTAACATGCTTAGCAGTTGTTCATGCTTAATTAAGTAAACTTGATGTTGCTCTCAAAGTAAAATACAAATACATTATATAGATTAGAGTCATTATACATAAGAATTACCATTACTTATATAAAATTTGGTAAGATAAATCATATGGTAGAATTATGGGCTTGAACAGTAGAAATGTGGCCTTCAACCTGATGATATGAACTAATAAGCAGTTATAAATAAACAATATAAAAAACGCAAAAGCTTTCTGATTCTCAAGCATGAACAACAGTGAGGATGCGATGAAGAAAAAAAACATTAATTGATCAGAACGTGATGAATTACCCTTCAAATAATGAACTTCATTAACAATTAAGAACACAAATGTGGATTTGTAGACAATTAATGGCTACGAGACCCCTCAAAGTGAATCAAAATACCAAAAAAAGAAATCGTGACTACAAAAATTATCAAGCCAAAATAATGAAACAAAAGAATCAAGAATCACAAGCAGAGGTGAGAGCTGTGCACAGGTTCATATATATAAAGAGAGAAAAATCTTATATCAATTATGACTAGCCTCAATTTATTATTCATGTTTTTTTAAAGAAAAAATCATGAATTTAAGTCTCATTCCTTACTAAAATTACGTGAAATTGTTTGTGAATCGCGCCCGGTTGTCATTGTTGCACAACAAACCATGACAATGTGAATTTAGGGCTTTGATTGAGGGATGAATATGGACCGGATAGATTTAATATGAAGGTTAATTTTGGTATTCCATTTTAGATGATTTTAATAAACTGTTTCAAATTAAATAATATTATAAATGTGAAGGATATGTAAGATATTTAATTAATTCTGCTCATTCCGTCTTTTGACAAATACTGACTTAAGTATTGAGTGTACCTTTTAAAAATTGAGAGGTACATGTGTATTTTTATTAAATTAAAAAAAAAATTAATATAATTTACTCAAAATAATACAATTATCCCCTTTAAAATTTCAAACAATTCCACTTATTTAGAACTGTCTTGAAACTGCTCCTTTCTGATACATAATACTTTATTGGTCATGTTTGAATGTGAGATAAGATGGTTGAATAGGATAAATGTTATCATATTTCATGTCTAGTGTCTTCAATTGAATTGAATATTTATCTCTCATGAGCTTATTTATATTTCACCTGGGTGAAATATAACTTATACTGAGGGAGTGATGGTATTTGAGTTATATCATTTCATTGGAATTGAGAGACAAAGGCGTTGAAGAGTCGAGTTAAAAAAATGAAAATTTTCTTTTTTTTTTTCATTGTTTAAAATTATATTTTTATATGTTTCAAATTTTTAATGTATTTTTCAATCAGTAAATATATATATATATATATATATATATATATTTAGATACTACTTATACGCATGTATGTAGTCATTGATTTAGATGATTCTTAATAGTACTGATATACCATAAAACGACAGACCAGCCACTATATGACACGTGTAACTACAGAGCTGTTAAAGCTCAGCCATCCAGAGCTCTCAAATCGAAAGCTCGCACGACCCTCAGTCTCACCTTCAGCTCAGAAGTTCCACACAAGGGTAAATAAGAAAATAGAAAATAGAAAATAGAAAATAGTTATATCTGAACCTTATATCCAGTAAGCGTCCAAACACAAAATTGGAATATAACAACATATCCAATCTTTTCTCTCGTAAATTTCAAAAACTAGAATATTCATTATCTCACAAGATTCTATATTCTATTCGATTCTAACTATATCCTATCTAATTAGATCTTTTTGTTCAGTCGTCTAAACATTAAATTAGAATATTTAATATTTTAGAATTTTCAGTCATTTACATGAGGCCAAACTTTTGTTAAAAATTCAAACAATTTCACAAATTGAGAAGAGTCTTGAACAGAGCATACAAATTCTCAAGGAAAAACCAAATTACAAGCCAAAAGAGATAATAGAAAAGATTGAACATGTTTTTGAGATCACCTTATCATAGCAGCAATTGTAGAAAGGAAAGGAACGGGTTATGGCTATTGTTCGTGGGTTATTTAAAGAAGATAACCATCTTCTTCCACATTATTGTGACCAAATAAGAAGGACGAATCCAAGAAGTATCGTACCAATTTATCAATGGCAAAGAAACAAAAGGAAAAGAAAGGGGAAACCTACTGGGCCTACCAACCTTCAAAAAGCTCGATAACGGGTGCATTGGCCATGAGTTGCCTGCACACGCCATAGATTTTATACGCTCAGACCAAGCATTGTTGTCAGGCCTCACCAACGTCGTTTTGACCCAGAACGAGCCCCTTCTCAACATTTGCAAGCATGATCATCTTTGTCGTTCATTAAATCCTTTGTTTCTTCCCTCAAACCAAGGTTTAGGGTTTATATTCAAGTACTAATACATATAGATATTTATATATTCAAGAATCCACTTCTTACTTCTTTTCAATGAATCCACTTCATTTAAAAAAAAAAAACCAATTTGGTTTCTCATAACAATTTCTGCTACAGTCCTTTTGATCATTCTTTGTCCTAACTCCATTACAGAATCATCACTCATATCCTTCACGTTTTTCCACCCTTCTACACGAAGTTTCTGCCAAGGGCAACAAGTCCAAAATCCATTAAGTGTAGAAGCAGAATTATTCATGTATTTATGCATGCTAGACAACTAATTGATGCTACATTTATACAAGTATTAACAATCAAAACCAAAACTAACAAGACTATCTCTTTTTGTTCAGTCTTATCGTTTATGAAACTTGATGTTACTCTTTTCTGTTAGAGGGCCTCCCTTCTTTCACTATCTGTCAAGAACTTGAGGTCAGAGAGTCATCGGCAAGGCTCTGGTGGTAGCTGCTCTAATGATAAAGTCAGTAAAGAAAAAGATACTATAATTTAAAAGAAGAATTGAACATGAATTAAAAACGTATCTTATGGTCTTATTTATAAGTTGAAGATCCCCTAAGTTGAGTACGATTCGGAGCCATAAAATTAGGGATTTGAAGATATCCGAAAATAGTACTTGCCATATTGAACTCTATTTCCTTATTCTGAGATCGATAGGGTATGAAAGGCGGTGTTATGTTTTGAACCATATACCTCTGAACCCTCCGTGCTTGGTTGATCTGGATAAAACAATATTTCTTGATCTGTTCCTTGAAGAGTTCTATATAGACACGTGTCATGCTTTGAATATGTTTGTCACTTTATGGTATATCAATTACCCCTCTCTCGAGCTTCAGTTTTGTGGGACTCGTGTAGAGATGAGGTTAGGGTTTCTAAAGAGTCACGCGTATTTTCATAAATGCGCTATTATATATTCCAATAAAACAGTCGTTGATGGGACAGTTAATGCCTCATCATTACATTAGCCACCGATTAGGATAACCGAGGCCATTATCAGCCAACTATCAATTAGGATTTTAGGGCTATAAATGTCGATCTTCTTTGGGTGGTCTTATAAATAAAAGAAATCTCCCCAAGATAATTCTTTTACAAACTCTCTAAAATACCAAGTGCAATTTTGAGAAAAAAGAAGACCCCAAGGCGATTTCTGGTGTACCTGAAGATCATTCCGACCATGAACCTTCAAGCTTTCGGTCAATTGTGAAAAATACCTTTCTATCTTTTTCCTTTCTATTTTGTCCTTTGTTTCTTCCTTTCTTCTCATTTTCTGTTTTATTTGAGAGGATGTCTACTTCTGATGCTCATTCAAGCACGAGAGAGGAAGATAGGGAAGTGGTAGAAATAGGAGATCAGGGGGCATTTCGGGTGCTGAAGTTGGGAATGCTTCAGGTGACAGTTCGGAAGTGTTTCTAATTGAAGCGCACCTCGAGCCTAGGGATATAAAGGTCGGTTCGTTGGGCATACCTCATAAAAGATAGGAAGGTGAGAGTGCCACGACTAAGAGCATGCTAGATGCCCTCAAAATCAATTTTGATTTTCTTCCAAATGTGTCATGTAGGATACCGAGAGCTGTAGATCACCTATCATATATCGAGAGAGGAGAGATCTGTGCCTACCTTGAATGGTTTGAGGTCAGTGTATGTTTCCCTCTCTACCCTTTAATGGACGAGTTTTTTAACTGGTTCAAGATCTATCCTACTGAACTGAACATTAACAGTTAGAGGCAGTTGATGGCCTTCTTAGTCTAGGTCACCAAAACGAAGTCGAAGTAGATCTGAACCTCATTAGAAGTAACATGGACATGAAGTACTTAAAGTCAGAGGGGATATTCTATATGTCCTTTGACAAGAGGTTTAAGCCACTGACCTTGGTACTTATTTCCAACAAAATATGGAAGAAGTGGTACTTCTTTGTCAACGATGGCTGGGAATATGAAGACTTCGAGAACCAGAATAGCTTCTTTCCTCGGCACACCGAGTTTAAGGGTGAGCCTATAGAACTTCAGACGCTAATTTTAACACTATACCTTCTTTCTGACTTGATTGAAACTTTTTTCTAAATTTTTCTTGTCATAAATAAGAAGACTTGGAAAAGGTCGATTTGAACTCCTGACCTACAATAAAAATACAAGAGACTTTTCCACCCTCAAGACCGTCCTCACGACAGGATTTTTACCCTCTAGAACTTCATGGATGTCGGACTGGTGAAGGATAAGTCAGATATCCTAAAGAAGACAGACATAACGGGTTGGACTCCTGGATCAAAGAAGGTTGGGGGATGTGCACCCCTGCTGCACAAGCTCTTCCCCAAAAGAAGAGAAGGATTGAGGTAGGGAGGATCCAGTTCTCCTGAACGTGTGGTTTTAGAAAAGTTGGCTCTGCCCATCGTACGGTGTGAGCTTCCACCACCACCAGCCCCTATAGCGCACTCTGGATCCCAAGGAAAAGGGAAGATGGGCGCAGTTCCTCCAAGGGTGGGCATGGTTGAAACCGGGGAGGTAGTCATAAAGAAGGCCTACGAAGAGGCCTGGAGCTAGGCTACCGGCACTTCAAGGGTCTGAAACCTCAGAAGATTTCCAAGGACCTCTTGCTCTCCCATATGAGGGTAAGATTGTCCTGACTTGTGCCTTAGTCAATTTCATATATTTCTTTAACTTTCTGTCCTTACTAACTTATCCAATTTTTTATTTGTTCATAGGCAGCTCATGCCATAACTGCTATTATGGACCGCCTTAAAGAATCAAAACAGGAAGACGGACTCCAAGTTGAGCTGGACAAGACAAGACTTTAGCTCGGAATTGTTCGCTTTGCATCTCTTTCTCTTAAGGAGAAATTGAAAGAGTCCCTTACCACTCTTGTTATTCTAGAGTCACAAAAGAATGCCTTGGCTTCAGAGTTGGAGACTCTAAAGAAAGAGAAGGAAGGGGCTAACGTGGCTGCTGCTCAGAGGCTTGCCACTAATATGCAGGTGGCAAGAGAAGAGACATAGAAAACCTATAGGGAAAATGTGCAGAGGCTGGGTAGAGATTTTGCATACCATGGGTACGAAACTTTCAAGAGAAAGATCCAGAATTTGTATCCTAACCTCTACATCTCAAGAGTAGATGAGGTTTCAGTGGATGAGCTTGCGACGAGTCGTCTTGAGGCTACCCCTAGAATCTGCAGATCCCGAGGGAGAAGCCCCTCTTGTCGAGGATCATTAGTTAGGATTTTTGTAACTTTTTTCTTTCTTCTGGTTTTCTGATCTTGTAACCCTCCATTTTTTGGAATTTTTAGTTTATGAAACTTCCGTTGCTTCAAATCTTGTATCTAGTTGGATATCTTTGCATTATATCTAAGCTTTAAGATATTTTCTTCAATATCCAGACCATTTAGAGATTCCAAAGCACTCATGAGATATTTTAGAGGTCAAAATAACAGAATATACAGAACTTTCACACTTATAAAAATAAGGTTTCTCAGGAGTCTGCATAGTGATAAGTCATAATATACCGACCTACAGTACTTAAAACAAGCCTTTTCCAGAGATCTGTAGAGTGAGAAAAATGGACCAGACCCATAACATTCTTAATGAATACAAGGTCTTGAGGGATTCGTACATTGATTTAATGGACCCGACTTGTGACACTTGTGATGAACACAAGGTTTTTAGAGGTCTGTATATTTGAGTGAAATGAACCAGACCTATAGCACTTATAATGGTTATAAGGCTTTTAGGGGTCTGTACATTGAGTGAAATGAACCAAACCTGTAGCACTTGTAATGGTTACAAGGCTTTTAGGGGTCTGTGCATTGAGTGAAACTGAACCAGACCTATAGCACTTGTAATGGTCACAAGGCTTTTAGGGGTTTGTATATTGAGTGAAATGGACCAGACTTGTAGCACTAGTAATGGTTTCAAGGATTTTAAAGGTCTGTGCATTGAGTGAAATGAACTAGACCTATAGCACTTGTAATGGTCACAAGGCTTTTAGAGGTCTGTGCATTGATTGAAAAAGACTAGATTTGTAGCACTTGTAATGGTTATAAGGCTTTTTGATTGAAATGGACTAGACTTGTAGCATTTGTAATAATTACAAGGCTTTTATGGGTTTGTGCATTGATAAAAAAACTCTAGAGTGAATTAAAGGTAGATTTTTTATTAATAATACTTGCGTAAATGTTCAATGTTCTAAGGTCTAGGTACAGGCTTCGCAGTTGAATCTTTCAACCAATAAGTCGTAGGTCTGACGATCTTGGTTATTTTGTAAGATCCTTCCCAATTAGGGGAGAGCTTTCCCATGGTGGGATCTTTAGTATTTGGAAACACCCTTCTAAGGACAAGATCTCCGAGTTGGAAATTGGCGAGTTTTAACCCCTAGTTGAAATATTTAGTCATTCTTTGTTGGTAGGCTTTAGTCCTAATCCGAGCTTGCTCACGTCTTTCTTCCAATAGGTCCAAATTTTCTACAAGCTGTTAGTTATTGGCCTTTTGGTCAAAGCGGTTTGTTTTAAGGGTTAGCATGCCAATTTCAACATGAATGATTGCCTCAGTGCCATAGGTGAGTGAAAATGATGTTTTCGCAATTGGGGTTCTTCTAATAGTTCGGTAGGCCCAAAATGCTCCGGGGAGGTCTTCAACCCACTTTCCCTTGGCTCCTTCTAACCTTCTCTTTATTGTTTTGAGGATAGTACGGTTGGTAACTTCGGCTTGTCCATTAGCTTGAGAATGCCCTGGAGAGGAGAAGTGGTGACTGATATGCAGGTCTTTACAGAACTTCTTGAATATCTTTCCAGCAAACTGCGTCCTATTGTTCAAAATAATGACACGAGGCATCCCGAACCTGTACACGATATTTTTTCAAGTGAAATTATTTACTTTTACCTCTGTGATGTGGGTCAATGGTTTGACTTCTGTTCATTTAGAGAAATAGTCAATGGCGACTAGTAGGAATCTTATGTTTTGAGGGGCTTTTTGTAATAGCTCTACAATATCCATTCCCCACTGTTCGAAAGGCTAGGGACTCATGATAGGGATAAGTTCATGATAAGGTTGATGTAGGTAAAAGGCGTAACATTGACACTTGTCACATTTTGGAACATATTACTTAGCTTGTTTTAGCATACTAGGCCAGTAATAGCCCTGGGTAAGTGTTCGATGAGCTATTGTCCTATTGTCGTTATGATTGCCACAGATCCCCTCATATATCTCGGCTAAGACCTAGTGACCTAGGGTTTTTTATTTTTATTTATCTATATCTGTGAATAGAGTTGGAGAATTAGTGCGGTGTGGGTAATGTTTATTTTCTTCTTTATGGTTGATCCGATCATCCACTTGTAGGTTTCCAAAGCCCTTCAATCTTGCTTTCTTCCCTTAATTGAATGAAAGAAATTTGTACGAGTTCGAAAGATTTACATGCATATAGGTCAAGGCCGACTTGAGACAATTTGAAGTTTAAAGCGATAAATGAGATATTTTTAAATATTAAATTATTATTTTTTTTAAAAAAAAATTATCTGGCTCATTTTTTGATTGACAATTATTGTTATGACTTCTAATTCTTTGAGATTCTTTATTTCTTCATTTTGGGAACTTCCACCTAAACTTTTTTGTCATATTTTATTTATTGCCAGAGAACACTAAAATTTGATTTATTACTATTAGTTTCAAAAATTGTATTTAAATTTGACAATTGATGCAAGTATGAAACTCTTTCACTTTTAATATGACAATATAAGAAAAATGAATTTATGGATATAAAAGAGTTATTATTCATATAATTATTTAAAACAAATAATACGTAATTTAATTTTTTATCTTGGAAGCAAATAAAGCGAAAGTAGTTTGTGACTAATTCCTTTTTTGTTTTAATTAACTATAAAATTATTCTTTATGAATTTTTTTTCTTAAGGCTTCATCTTTATGTGCCATTTTTTATTCCTTTTTTTTAATACAAATAATTTTATAAATTGTATTTTGCAATAGGATTTTTAGACTCATTACTTTAATTTGCACAGAGTTTGTTTTGTTTTCCTTTTTTTTTTCTTTTACCATTTACGATTTTTTGTAATATATATGGTATATCAAAACTATATATTACAAAATCTGAACTAGATGTTCTTGATTGAAGAAAATGGGACGGTAAAATATAAGTGTTTTGTTTTTTGGGTGTGAAGTTAATGGGTAAACAAAACTAACAAGTTTAGTCAAAATTTGTAAGTCTTTTTTTCACCCATTGAAATGTAGCTCTTAATGCCTTTAATGGTGTATTCCTGGGACATTTGATTGCGATATTACCTAGTATTTGCTGCATTTGCCGAATGTCTAGATTTTTGGGTGTTTCTGCATCTTCTTTGTTTGCTTTGTGGGTGTAAGGCTGATTGCCTTCACTACCACTGTGTTTGGACGGAAGGAATTGGACAAAAAAGGAAAAGAAGGGAAGGGAAGGAAAAAAAAAAAGGAGCTTATATCATGTTTGTTTTAAAAATTAGGAAGGAAAAGGAGGGAAAGGGAAGGAGAGCTTAACCCTCATTTCAGCAATTTTGTTATCCCTCCAAAAATGAATGGAAATGGAAGGAAAGGAAAAAAAGATTTAATAAATTTTTAATAATACCAATATTAACTTAAAAATTATAAAAGTCAAAATAAAAATGACACCTTTATCCTAAGACATCTAAAGAGTATAATAATAAAATAATATAACATTCTTTCGTTTCCTTTCTCTCCTTTATCATTTCCAAACAAGATGAAAAGATTATATTAGTCTTTTCTCTCCTTTACCTCTTTCCTTTCATTAGTTATCCAAACATAAAATAGAAATTACTCTCTCCTCTCCCTTTTTTTATCTCTCATTTTTTTTCCTTTCCCTCTTACTTATCAAACGAACTGTACATGAAAGATTGAGCGAGTGGATGACCATTGAGGTAAAATATATTTATTGGTCTAAAAAAAATGTTAAATTCCTAATTCTCAATCATCTCAACTCATAAATATTCTCATAATAATGTTATTGATCCAGCTTTTAAATTTTGTTTCTATTTTCTGTTTCAGATATCTCAACGGATGACTGATGAAAGATTCATTTTCCTTTCAACCGGTGACATCACCAACCGGCTTAATTTTACATCAAAAGATCAGACCGCCCGGACCAAGAACCGGATGCTTCTAGGGTCTTTAAATTTTAAAGTCTGAACACCCGTTAATGTGTAAGACCGGACGGGTAATTATTTTTGAAAACTGGTTTTCGACTTTTAGGGCTCCAATTCGCTTCCGTTCTCATCTCTCACTGAGATTATGTCCTCCAATTGAACCTTTCGTCCAGGCGACCGGACGATCTCGGACCCGCAATCAGCCACGCCGGTCACCGGCCAATTTCTAGAACCTTCATATATTAAGACCTTATCCTCCTCCTTCGACCCATACAGAAAGCCCAAAACTTTCGACATTGCGCCCCGAAAACACGAATATTCGACCTCGCTCCGTGAATTCCTTCGTCACCAACAAAGTTTACATTCTTTAAGGAAAGAAGGTATAGGAGAGAGAGAGAGAGAGAGAGAGAGAGAGAGAGAGAGAGAATCCAGGAGCGATTTGATGTATGAGAGCTGGCGGAAAGGACCGACTAACTAACATATCGGTAGGTTTCTTTTTATGATTTCGGACAAGGAAGTTATCGCACTTATATCTTTCTCATTTTGCTCACCATCTATTTGTTTTATGTCCTGAATAAACTGTTGAACTCAAGGTTGTAAAACCCATTTTTTCCTCAGTGAACAGTGATAATCATTTGATGAGTTTGCGAACTGCAGGGAACATCGTATGTTGCACTTTACACCCAAATAGTATAGATTATCAATCGCATCTGTTGGCAATAAAGGGCCATGGATATGGTTGTATGAAACATATTGTTGAACCCTGTTCAAAGTCAAATTTATCTGGATAATTAAGGTCCTTCGGCTGTCAAAATGACGTAAACTAACTGGGGTTTGGAAATATACTTCTCAGGCTCACAACTTTTAGTTTTTGAAGCTTCTGAAATACTGGTTTCAATGGCGGCCAAGCCTTACTCTGCTTCAACTCTCAGATGGATTTGGGTTATTGAAACCCTAGCAAGCTCTACGCAAGTAGATGCATCTCTTTTAATGGGTACGTGTGAATTTAAATATTTACTTCAGGATGGTGACTTCTGTTTATTCTTTTGTTCTTTTCTCTGTTATGAGGGTTACGGTTTTATTTTCATGGTTTCCTCATTCAGATTTGATTAAAAGGACTCCGGAAATATTTGATGATTTGGGAAGCAATGCGACGGAAATGGTCTCCTTGAGAATTTTGGAGAGTTTGTTTGCTGAAAGAAATAGAATGACAATTGGTGTCTCTCCTGCCCCAAATTCCAAAATTGGGTTTGATCCATCAGAGCGCTGCGAGGATGTGTTTCGGCACATATGGTGTGAGGTAAGATATCTTGATTTGTAAATTATTTGGTTGAGTCCTCAAATAGTTCATCCAAGGCTTTGTTAAGTTGAGATGAGTTAAATTATTTGGTTGAGTTTTTGAAAGAAATGGAATGTGAAACAACCCAATATTTTATCCTATTAGTTCTGGGATATGGATGTTTAACTTGTGTTGAATTTATGTCTACATATGCAACTGTCAGATATCTGCATCAAATTCGAAAATTGATGGGACAGAGATGTTGAATTGGGACATTCAGCCCTTTATCTTGCATAAAAGAGCTTGCTTGCCTAAATGTGTTTTACAACAGGTTAAAAGGGATATCTTTCATTTATTTGTAAATTTAAGTATTATAAGCCTAAATGATGCTTATTTTTCATTTGTGATTTGACCTTTATTGTTTCCTGACAAAAAGCTGAAGGATGCAATTCTTAAAGGAAGCCATCCAATTCTTGCATCCTTGAAGGAAAGGAGTGGATTGGCAATTAGAAATCAATCTGAAGCTAGAATCCTTGTGGATGATGTTGATCTCAATGCTGTTGCTGGGAGACTTCAGGGGAGTGGCACTGATGGACCAATTGTGGCAGCACAAGGGAACATAATTTCTTCAACCTCTGAAAATAGGGATGAGCTCTTGCAAGAATATTCACCTGTTAGAGATTTGTTACCCTCTAAGAGGGATAGAAGTGACTTAGCTACTGAAAATCTGGCAACTCAGTTCCACGAAGACCGAATCAGTATTGACTCTGGTCTTGATCCCCATTTGCATGCTGTCAAGAAGATTAAACAGGATGTCACTTGTACCCATCAGGCCATAGGTCAGAATTCAGTTCCTCTAAATGAACCGTTAGAAGATCCATCTGGAAGAATTGGACAACTTAATGGAAGAAAAGGGTGTGACTTGGCAACAGGATCTCAAGTGGAAGGCTTGGAGGAAAGCAGATTATCAAAGGGTCCTCATGACAAGCATATTGCATTAGAGAAGCCTGGACGGAGCAATGGTGCTGGTGATGATGATTTCCAGCATAATCATGCACAAATTTATTGCAACAATAAGAAAACAACTCAAGATACATCTGGAGATGGACCGTGTCAGAATATCTCTGCTGATGAAGCCAAGGATAACAATGGACATTTTGCTGAAATGGGATCAAATGGTGCACCGCCTGATGTAACACGTCAAAATATTTCTTTTGATGAAGCCAGAGGTAACTGTGGGCATAGTTCCCAAGTAAATATATCAAATGGTGAACCTCCAGATGGATCCCACTGGAAAAATTTTGCTGATAAAGCCAAAGATGACATGGAGAATAATCGTGAATTAGAAATGTCTAGCGATAGTGACGAGTATAATGATGAAAAGATTGATGTTTCCATGAAGAAGCATTCTTTTTTGAGCTCTCAATACTCATTCAGTCAAGATTCTCTGGCAACATCTGACTGGACAGAGCTGAATCTCTGTATGAAGTGTAACAAAAGTGGTCAGTTATTGGTTTGTAGCACCAGTGCCTGCCCATTAGTAGTTCACGAGAACTGCTTGGGCTCTGCAGCTAGCTTTGATGATGGGGGGAACTTTTACTGCCCCTTTTGTGCATATTCTCAAGCAATTTCAAAGTACCTGGAAGTTAAGAAAAAGGCCTCCTTGGCAAGGAAAGAACTGGCTGCTTTTATTGGTTTGGGGAATGAACATCAGCTGAAGAAACTTCCTAAGAGATTAAGGTCAGAGCGAAATCAATTAAGACAAGATGGAGGAGATGTGGATCGAAACAATGAAACAAACTATAATGGGAATTATGTAAATAAAGTAAATAATCCTCAATGTAGGACAAATATAGAAGATAAGCAACAAGCGGAGCCTTCGGCATTACGTGTTAATGACAACCTACCTTGTGGAGAACAAGGGGTAGCCATGATCAATGGACCTCTGCGTGCTTTACCGGAAGATAACCGGGAGGTGGAAAAGATGGGCCAAGAGTGCCAATCTGCAAGAGTGCTAGGGGGGCATCATATTGAAGTACAAGCTGATCATAGGCATGGTGGTGATAATTCATCTTGCAGAGACGCTGGGATTGTCCATGCATGTGAGAGACATGCTGAAGTTGGAGTGCAGCAAAATGTTTCAGGACAGCCAATTATTGACTCAAGTCACAAAGCTGCTTGTCAACCAAATGTTGATACTGAGGAAAGTTCTGAAGAAGACAATAACTCCATTGCTTCTAATTACTCCATTAGATTCCGAAAGCCAGAAAAGCGGTAGTAAGTTTCCTGTACTTGAAGATATTAGGGATGTTTAGTTGCTGCATGTCTATTTTGAATTCTTTTTTGTCATAATAATCGTTCATTCTTATAGTGTAGAAAGATAGGTTTTATTGGAACTGGACGATCCTATTTGGTTTCTTTTAAACTATTCAACATCCCTCTTAATGATTATAACTATTAGAATGTCCGAAGTTATATTTCTCTCCCATCCTCCTCATATATGCACTTAAGCATTTGAATGCTTTGATATTATGTCTGAACGCAGTGGGTATATTATGATAACCTTTTTTTCAATTTCCAGCACTTACCCGGCAATTCCTCAATTGAGGCGAAAGAAAGTCCCATGGACACAAGTTGAGGAAGATATACTAAAGGTACTAGTTCTTCTTTTTTTTGCATATGTTTTTCTCGTGACAACATGATACATATATTCTTAGTCTGCAAATCCCATTCTATCACTATATGCTTTGACTTATGGATGGATGGGACTCCCATTTAATCTTCAACAATAAGGGAGGCCTACCTCCTTCTTACACACACATGTGGGAATGATATCTGCACTCCCTTTTTAGCCACAGGGACTCCACTTTTAAAATGAAATTACTCAATTGCCCTTACACTCAAACAAAAGTCATTCAATTCACTTCAACTAAGGGCATTTTTTTAATTTTATTTATGAAAAAAGTGAAGGTGGAGTGCCAATGGCTGAAAGGGGAGTGTGGATATCATTTCCACATATATTTATCTATCTATCTATCAATCTATGTATTTGTGTGTGTGTGTGTGTGTATTGAGGCCTACCTTCAAATTCTTTTGAGCTCGAAGAGCAAAGAGAGCCAAGAACTTAGTTTTGTCCGGAACCAATTTTCGTATTTCTCTCTTCGAAAGTATTAGCATTAATCTCTATCCAAAGCTCCCAATTCAAAGTTAGGTGCTGCAACTCCACTAACACGGACCTCTTTAGCTTTGCTATAATCCCAAACCAATTTCCATTTTCAGCATTATTTGGATGTGTAATGCCTAAGAGAGGTCAGCATGAACCAAAAGACTTTCTGTTGATTCTCTGCTCCTTTTGAACATGACATAGATATTGGAGATGATGCATTTTTTTTTTTGGGTCGCCTCCTCTTTCAAACCAACTCTGTTGATTCTCAGCTCCTTTTGAACAAGACACATATATTGGAGGTGATGCATTTTTGTTGGGTCACCTCCTCTTTCAAACGAACTTATTAGGATTGGCCTTTTTTATGAGCTGCTGTCTAAATGAAGAATTTAATCTTTGGTGGCAAAGTGGAAAAAATCAAGCTGAGAAGGCTGTGGATGTAAGGATATGAACAAAAAAAAGCCAGTAAACACACCACTAGGAAGGAGAGTCCAGCTCCTGGCATCAGCCTCCAAAGAGGGAATGCAGCCACCATTTGGAGAAGGAGAGAAGTGCGTTGAAAATTTTCCTTAAATATTCACCAGGACTGATGAGAACATATTATTCATAGACACATCTTTGGACATAGACAATATAGGCATGGAATCATTAAGGCAAAAGAAAAATTACCCTGCCAAAGGTCTTTCTTGATCCATTACCAACAAAAAATCCAAGATATATTTAAAAATTTAGCCTATAAAAAAATGGATTGTTTGGCATGGAAAAGGGTGTTCAGGAACTCAAAGATTTTTTGTGGGATGAAAGGGAAGAGAAGAAGTTTCATTTTGTGGGAATGCTTTGTGGCGTAGAGTGGTGCATATCGAATCTCAGAGCTTGTGGGGCAGCTGGGCCTCTAGGGAGATGGTGATGTCTCATGGAGTGGGTCTTTGGAAGAATATTATGAAGGGATGGGGAGACTTTGTGTCATTTATCTTCCTTCTTGTTGGCAGTTGGACTAATGTAAGATTTTTGGTATACTATTTGAGTAGAGTGGGTGCTTTAAAAGATAAATTTCGGGTATGTTTTGTATCATGGTGAATAAAAATGCTTCCGTTGCAAACTTCGGCTCTTTATTGGATGATGTTGTGGTTTGGTACCCAAGGTTTAGAAAAGCTTTTCCAGATTGGGGGTTGGATGCTATGATGGAGTGCTTTTTTTTTGCTTCAGGAGGTTAATATGGAGACTAGGGCAGATGATGCAATTAGATGAAGGGCTTCAAAAGAGGGATTTTTAGCATTAAATTGTCTTATGGTATTTAGACAGAGAAGAACATAGGAGGGAGGGAGGGAGGGAGGGAGGGAGAGGGGGGGGGGGACTGACTTAGGAAGAATGTCTGGTGCAAAAGGGCTCCTACTGATGTGGCCTTTTTTGCATAGTCATTAACTGCTTTGCAGGTCATCATTATTATAGACAATTTGAAGAAGAGAGGCTATAGGTTGGCTAATATGTGTTGTATTTACAAAGATAAGAAGAGGAATCTAGTAGTCACCTTTTACCTAGGAAGCACGGATACTCTAATCTAGGCGACGTACCCATGTTCGACACGTCTGGGACACGGAAACACTCGGACATGCACCAGACACGTGTCCAACACGTGAAATGAGGTGTCTGTTTTTTTTTTTTTAAATTTAGGACACGCCCAGGAAAATTTAGACACGCGCGGGATCAAATTGTAATTCTAAATAAAAAGCATGGGGTCTCTTTTAATATTCTTAAAAACTAGTGGGGTCAGTTTGCAATTTCCAACTTATGTCTTATATTTGTTACGACTTGACGATCGGGATTTCTCAAAATTAGAGAGAAGAAGAGAAACCGTGAAGAGAGAAAAGCCCTAGCCGTGCTCGCCTCCGTCGCTCGCCGCCATCGCAATCTATCGTCGTCGCTGTTGCGTCTCCTCCATGTCCGTGCTTTAAAAGGCTTTTACTTTGTTTAGTGGCTGAGGATCTTTGGGATCTTTTGTTCTCCCTTTTTGGAGCCCATCTGTAGTGGATTTCCTTAGGAGTTGGAGAAGGTTTGTAGGTAGATAAGAGTTAGGAAAGTATGGGACACGGCCCCTCTATGTCTGTGTGGTGCTTGTGAGATGAATACAGGAGTTTCATTTTGCATATATGTATACACCCCCCCCCACCCCCCCCCCTTTCTCCCCCCTCCCCCCTCCCCCCTTCTCTCTTCCTTTTTCCTCCCTTGGTGCTTTCCAAGGATGTAAATAGTTCTCACCACTTACTGCACTAGATTTCCATCCATTCTCATAAAGATGATTACTTGTTTTTGCTTATTTAAAAAAAGAGGCCATTATCTACTTTTGGTGGCTGAAGGTTTGAAGTACCCAAACCCAAGCCTCCTTTCCCCCCAGGCTAACAAATGACATCACAAGTCCCCAAATGGGCTTCTCTACCTTCACAATTCCCCTTCAATGACTGGCTTGGGAAACGGTCTTGACACTTGAAAATCTCAGGAGAAAGAGATTTTGCGTTGGCTAGTAGGCGGTATGTGTGCAAAGTAGAAGAGGAGACAGTTGGGCATCTCTTTCTCCATTGCTTGGTGGCTAGGGATGCTTGGAGTCTTTTATTCTCGCCTTTCGCTGTGCTTGGATTATGCCTCCATCAGTTAGGGATTTCCTTGTGGGCTGGAAGGGGGGAAAGGTGAGGAGGAATGCGAGGAAGGTGTGGAGGATGGTCCCGCTTTCCCTTTTTGGGTGTTTGTGGAGGGAAATGAATCAAAGGACTTTTGAAGGGGTAGAATTGCCCCTTTGTAGATTTAAAGATAGTTTTTTGTGAAAATGTTATACTTTTGGGTTCAATAAGTATTTCCAATACTTATAAATTTTTTGGGGCTTGAGACTTTAATTTTGAGTCTCTCCCTTTTTGTTTATAGGTTCGCCCTCCACAAGCAATTCTTTCACTATAATATTTCAAAAAAAAAAAAAAATTTGCAACCTTTCTTTGTCTTTTTGAGGTTTTGAAAAAGAATAGGTAATAGACTAGAGACATTAAGTAAACATAAACCCCTCTCTCTCTCTCTCTCTCTCTCTCTCTCTCTCTCTCTCCCTGACGCAAAACGAAAGTATAAGGGTTTACCAACGTAAACCCTAAGATCACACAAACTGGAATCCACCAGGAAAATTAGTTGTGAACAAAATAAAAATTTTATTATGCTTGTAAACAAATAGCCAAGAGGCTTAAATAGTCTCTGCTAACCCTAACTTAAGTTGCTAACCCTAACTTAAGTAAAAGACCAAATTAGACATGTACTAAACAAATAACAACTGAAACGAAAAAACCCAAAAAAAACAATAAAACTTCTACCACCCGACATCAGTCATGCCTGTTTCTTCGAACTAGCTCTTTTAGCCAATTTTCTATCCAACTCTTCTTCAAACTCCAAAGCTAATTGTCCTACATCAGTCCTTCCCACCTGCGAAGAACTCGACCTCGAGTTATAATCGGGATGAAGCGGAACATCGTCACAAAACGCATAAAGATCAACTACATTGAAAGTTCGAGAGATGTTCATATTAGCAGGCAAGTCGATCATGTAGGCGTTATCATTGATTTTCTTGAGCACCTTGTACGGCCTATACTTCCTTGGTTTCAACTTGTTATAGGAATCCACTGGGAACCGTTCCTTACGCAGAAACACCATAACCTGATCACCCTCAGCAAACAATTTCTTACGCCTCTTAATATCTGCTGCGGCTTTATACTTCACATTCTTCTCCTCCAACCTGGCTTTCACTTCAGCTTGAACATCGCGAACTTGCTCAGCCATGTTCTCGGCAGCAACACTTGCTCCAGCAACCTTGGGAAGACGTGCCAAGTCTAACGCATGCTTAGGAGGTTGTCGATACACTAAAGCAAAAGGAGATTTACCAGTAGCAGTGTGAACTGCATTATTATACGCAAACTCAGCTTGTGCCAGTGCCACGTCCCACTGTTTAGGCTTATCACCACAAATGCTCCGAATTAAATTCCCCAGTGTTCGATTTAGATTCTCAGTCTGCCCGTCAGTCTGCGGGTGCGCAGTGCTACTGAACTTTAGAGTAGTATCCATCCGCCGCCACAATGTAACCCAAAAATGGCTAAGAAACTTCGAATCCCTATCAGATGTGATAGACTGAGGGACTCCATGTAAACGAACCACCTCACGAAAGAATAGTTGAGCAACATGGGACGCATCAGATGTCTTCCGACAGGGGATAAAATGCCCCATCTTGGAGAACCTGTCAACCACAACAAACACAGAATCTACTCCATGTTGAGTTCGTGGAAGACCCAAAACAAAATCCATCGACAAATCCTCCCATATGGCACTCGGTACAGGTAGAGGCGTGTAGAGACCTGTGTTCTGAGCCTGCCCCTTAGAAGTTTGACAAACATAACACTTGCGAACAAAGTTACCCACGTCGCGTTTCAACTGAGGCCAGTAATATCGCTCGGCTACCCCACTGATAGTCTTGTCACGTCCCAAGTGACCACTCAAACCTCCACCATGTAAATCTCGAATCAGCTTCTCCCTTAAAGAGCTCCGAGGAATACATAACTGATTGCCGCAGAATAGGTAGTCATCGACCAGATGAAATTCTCCCTTAGTTTGTTTAAGAACACACTTTTCCCATACTTCGGCGAAATCTTCATCATTCAAATACAACTCTTTCAGAAACTCAAACCCAATAATCTCTTGCTGCATAGTGACCAGCAAACTCGCGCGCCGACTCAAGGCATCTGCCACCTTATTCAGAACACCCGATTTGTGTTTTAGAACAAAAGGAAACTTCTGCAAATAGGTTGACCACCGAGCATGCATATTACTTAAACTCCTCTGACTGTTCAGATACTTCAAAGCTTAGTGATCAGTGTAAAGAATAAATTCGCGCTGAATCAGATAGTGTTCCCAATGCTTTAGAGCACGAACAATAGCATAGAATTCTTGGTCATAGGTACTCCACTTTCGGCGTGCATCACTAAGCTTTTCACTGAAAAACGCCACTGGTCTCCTTTCTTGTGACAAAACTGCTCCAATCCCAATGCCACTAGCATCACACTCCACCTCGAATAATTTATCAAAACTGGGTAAAGCAAGAACAGGAGTAGTGCACAATTTTTCTTTGATGACTGCAAAAGCTGTGTCAGCTGCTTCACCCCATTGAAATTTACCCTTCTTTAGACACTCTGTAATGGTTGCCACAATACTACTGAAATCTCTAATAAATCGACGATAAAACGTCGCCAACCCATGGAAACTCCTCACCTCGCCTACCGTCTTGGGTGTAGGCCAATCACGAATGACTCTCACCTTTTCTTCATCAACCAATATACCCTCCGAACTGACCACATACCCAAGAAACAACAATCGTTCTGTCAGCCAACTGCACTTCTTAAAATTAATAAAAAGCTTATTTTTGGACAACACTTCTAGCACCGCCCGAAGATGCTCCATATGTTCTTTCTCACTTCGACTATAAATCAGTATGTCATCAAAATAAACAACAACATATTTGCCAATGAAAGGCTGTAATACTTGGTTCATCAGTCACATAAAAGTACTAGGCGCATTGGACAACCCGAAAGGCATAACCAACCACTCGTAGAGCCCATCCTTCGTTTTGAAAGCTGTCTTCCATTCATCACCAGGTTTAATCCGAATCTGATGGTATCCACTTCGCAAATCTATTTTGGAGAACAACTTCGAACCCTCCATCATATCTAGCATGTCATCCAATCTCGGAATTGGAAAACTGTATCTGACAGTTATCTTGTTAATCGTGCAACTATCAACGCACATCCTCCAACTGCCATCTTTCTTTGGGACCAGTAATGCGGGAACAGCGCATGGACTCATGCTTTCTCGAATAAATCCCTTCTTCATTAAATCCTCTACTTTCTCTTGTAAAATCTGATTCTCCTTGGGACTCATCCGATAGTGTGGTAGATTGGGTAAGCTTGCTCCCGGAACTAAATCAATATGGTGCTGAATATCTCTCAGCGGTGGAAGGTCATTTGGCAAATCATCAGACATCAACTCACTGAACTCAGCTAAGAGGGACTGCACCTTCTCGGGTAACTCAACCCGTTGCTCTTCCTTCCCTTCTATCACTAGAGCTCGCACGACCACAACATGTACCTCCTGTGCCTCCTTAATTTCAGATTCCAAATCAGTTACTGATGTGACTAGAGAGAGTAAAGACTGCTCTTCTGCCGCGGCCTTAATTGAACCATCGCCTGAGCTTCGGTTTGGAACCATTGCAATCTTCCTGCCACCCCATTTGAAAACACAAACATTGTCGCGCCCCTTATAGGTGACATCCACATCAAACTGCCACGGGCGTCCAAATAACACGTGACTAGCATCCATGTCGACTACATCGCAGACCACATCATCTCGGTAGTGCTGCCCGATTGAAATAGGAACTTTGCACACCTCAGTTACGTTTGCCTTAGGTCCTTTCTGAATCCACCCAATCGCATAGGGCTTTGGATGCTTTTCTGCTCGCTGCTTCAGATGTTCCACTAGTTTTTGGGCACAAAATTTTCACAACTCCCACTGTCAACAATTAAATCACAGACCTTCCCCTGGACACTGCAGCAAGCCTTAAAAATATTGTTTCTTTGTGAGAAATCCTCCAGCTTCGTTGAACACATGACTCGCTGAATCACACAATTTACATGCTCTCCCTGTTCCTCCGCAATCTCTGCACCATCCAAGAGTTCGTCCATGCCTACTTCTTCTTCAACATCTTGATTGTACTCGTTATTTTCTCCAACATCCACGAAATTCACTAGTTTTCTGACTGGACACTCATTTGAACGATGGCCTGGTTGACCGCACCTGTAGCACTTCAAAACGCCTGATTTAGCATACGGGTTTGGCGCCACCCGTGGGGCTTCCTTCGTAGCAGCTGCTGTCGGACGCATCCCAGCAGGGTTATTACTAGGGACCGAACCCCTTTGGGTCCGATTTGCAGCAGTTTTAGGTTGACTCTGTCCATCGCCCGGTGGAAATCTGCTCCTGTTCATAGCTGCATTGGACATCTCAGCCACATCCTTCTTGTAGTGGGAAAATCGATTGAATGTTTTCTCCATTAACTCTGCCTTCAAGGCCATGTTATGCGCCTCATCCACAGTCCAAACGACTTGTAGCCCAATTTTGTTTCGAATGGTAGACTTCAATCCCGCCAAATATCTGGAAACCTGCTGTCCTTCAGTCTCATTCAGGTTGTTACTAACTGACAGCCTAGACCACTCCTCAGTATAATCTGCAACAGTCCTATTACCCTGCACACAATTCTGATAACTCTGGAAAATACATTGTTCATAATCTGGGGGTAGAAACCTGCCCATCATAAGTTGTTTCATTCGCCTCCAAGATCGTACAGGAGCCTTGCCTTGTCGTCGCCTATCCATCTGCAACTTCTCCCACCAAACAGCAGCCCCGCTTCTCAATTTATACGCTACTAGCTTGACGTGTCGATCCTCCGTAACTTCAGTCATCTCGAAGAATCTCTCAACCTTAGAAATCCAATCCAAGAACTCTTCAATCTGCAGTTTGCCATGGAACAGCGGTATGTCTGCACGTATAGTCAGGTTGATTTTGGTTTCGGTTTTGTTGACGATTTCCTTGGTAACCAGCAAAGTCCTCATCAGAGTCGTCATCACTCAAATCTTCGAACTGCTCGTGTCTTGCCGCTCTAGGCGGACGTCCACCTCCAGGGCGGCCAAGGGCAACTCCCTCGACGCCATTTCTGTTGGCAGGGGCAGGGGCGTTGGGATTAGGCTGCTGCTCCAACAGTTGCTGTAACATGGCCTCCAACCTCACCATCGACTGTCGCTGCTCGTCAATCGCTGCCCATAAATCGTCATCCCTACGACCAGCATCGTCAGGGTTAACTCTTCCGGCTTCGTTATTGGCCATCGAACAAGGCAAATCCCTCTGCTCTGATACCACTTGACGCAGAACGGAAGTATAAGGGTTTACCAACGTAAACCCTAAGATCACACAAACTGGAATCCACCTGGAAAATTAGTTGTGAACAAAATAAAAATTTTATTATGCTTGTAAACAAATAACCAAGAGGCTTAAATAGTCTCTGCTAACCCTAACTTAAGTAAAAGACCAAATTAGACATGTACTAAACAAATAACAACTGAAACGAAAAAACCCGAAAAAAACAATAAAACTTCTACCGCACGACATCAGTCATGCCTGTTTCTTCGAACTAGCTCTTTTAGCCAATTTTCTATCCAACTCTTCTTCAAACTCCAGAGCTAATTGTCCTACATCACTCCCTCCCTGTGAAATGGAGTTTCTCTTCAACAATTCAATCTTTTCACAACCATAATTGAAAATCCAAATGTTTTCTAGTTACCACCCATGGATTTATATAATGATTGTTTTATATCATATCAGCCAATATGTATCAGTTTTTTGATCCTCCAATACTGATACAGACCGATATATCAATAATACCAAAATTCACATATGTATCAGCAATAACGTTATATGGTCGATACGGTCGTTACAAAATTGATACAAATGTTTTCACTTCTTTTTTTTTTGTTGTTTTTTTCACAAATGCTTATGATTCCTATGTTTATGACATCTAAAAATAAGAGAGATGCTTAACAAAATAATTCTAAAAGTTTAAACGAGTTACCAAAAAATTCGGGTTGATACGACGTCAGAAAAGGCCTTAGGCTCAATTTTCTAAATTTTTATTCCATAATTAATCACAAGAAATTGATTTTCATGTTCCTAATCATTTTTTGTTATTGTTCATATTAGTTGTTGCAATGTTATTCAAATCAAATGATAATTTCTTATTAATTTAATTTTAAAAAAAAAATCATATAAAAATAATAAAACATCTTTCTAGATGTTACTTATTAAAAAATATATTTTTAAGTGTTTGAAAATTGAAAATTAACAATAAAAAAAAAATTGAAATGTGATAAATTGTCGTCAAAATTTGGTTTTCAATGACTTTTAAGAGGTTTGTCAATATTTAAAAAAAAAAACTCACATTTCGGTTTCCGATTCTCATTACTGGTAGCGTTACACTGCGACTGCGTCTTTTTCTGCAACTGTGATTCACCTGAGCAAAAGCCAAGATATTTCACTGGCATCTCTCTGGCTGGGCTCCCAAGAGAGCCTGTGAGCCTCTGAAGCTTGTCCTACGATACATTTTTCCCACTAGTTCAAACTCCTGCCATGGTGCTTGTAGAACTCTTGATGCCAACCCTTGATAGCATTTCAAAGCAGTTGCTACAAGGACAAGATCAAGAACTTTTACTCACATCTAGAGGAAGGACAATGGTATCATTGGGAATAGAAGGTGGAAATCCCCAACCCTATCTCAACCAACATCGAAACACTCCAGCAGGTCTATTGCCTTCAGAAATTTGTAGGATCTAAGATCAAGAACTTTTAGCTTGGTAACTACTGGCTACATGGGTCTTAGGGATTGTATGTATGTTATTCTTGTTTATTTGTTTCTTTCAATTATTATTCAATAGATATGTTTAACGGCAATTTTATACTTTTCAGGAGGGAGTGAGGAGATTTTCAAGTGAAAATGATAGAAGTATCCCGTGGAAGAAGATTTTGGAGTTTGGAGGTAATGTGTTTCAGAAAGGTCGTACCACAATAGACCTCAAAGATAAATGGAGGAACATTTGCAGGAGCCCCAAGTCGAAATGAAAGTTTGTTGACTTTGTTTAGCCATGTAAATCTACTCTGTTTTCAGCTCTGCTGTTGTATAATGAAACGTCCTTCATAATGTGGAGATTATATTTTAGATGGTGTGATTTCTTGATCATTATCCCTAAAGGTCGTACACAGTGCATAAGCCTTATCCGCATTTTGCAAAGGCGAACTTCCTGGATTTGAACCCACATCTCTGCGCCGGGCGGATGAGACCTGGCCATCTTGCCTAGCAACTTCTTTCATTTTCATCATTGCCCCTATGAGTGGTAAATTAATTCGAGTACATGTAATTTGGGTTTAAGCAGTTGGTTGCTATTGCCATTAATTTTGATACTAATTGGCTGCATTTGCAAATTTTTTTTAGTCAACATGTGCTTACCTTTTTTTGAGCAAAAAGATACAGATGGTGCTTTAGTTTAGTATATAATTATCAGCAGCAGGTACAAAACATGATCAGTTTCACGACCATTGCCATCACAAGTATTACGATTACCATTTAGGGAGAGAAACATAGCATTAAAATGAATTCCAGAGTCCAGAAAGGGAAAAGCAAAATTTCCATTATCTTGTTTGTGTGTTTGATTGAATGCCTCAACATCATGAAAATTAGCATCATCTCTGTAAGTTTATGCAAGTCATATTGAGAGTTTGATATACATTGACAGTTTATTTTTATTTTTTTTATTAATTTAAATTTTTAGAGTAATTAATGATATAATATGGTATTCAGAGTCTTGCATTTATTTCTTGTTTGGTTTATTTGTGTAAAATTGTAGCATGTTTTGTTCCACGTTTCATCAGAGGAGTAGCTTGTAATGGGAGTGTTGAGAGTTTGATATACATTCTTGTTTAGGTTTTTAAAGTAATTGGTTACTTCATTATCATCATACATTTTTTTTTATGTGAGATGAGATGGTTTAAATGCAAGATTCAGTAAAAGTAATTTTACTATATGGGATACAAGCTAGCACCATGTGAGTGAGTGTGTGTGTGTGTGAGAGAGAGAGAGAGAGAGAGAGAGAGAGAGAGAGAGAGAGAGAGAGAGAGAGAGAGAGTGGGTAGAGTGAGCATGGGATAAAGGTGAAGAAGGGGGGGAGTCCCGGGAATCAGGTCGTGAATGTCAGGAAAACATGTGAAATAGAGCTCGTGAAAATGAAAAATGTAAAGAGGTGGCTCATAACCCTTCCCCAACCCAAGTAATACAGTCGTACTGTTGTTGTAGAGAAGCATTTGGCCTCTTGTAGAGAATCCGAGGATGATTGTGTGACTGTCAGCCCATCTAAAGCTCGCTCTTCATTTTCATATTTAAGTCAAAGCCAATATCTTACTCACTACCCTAACATTTAATGCAACCAACTTGGAATTTTTTTTTCTCTGGAATTTGCCTTAATTTATTCAAAGTTAAGTTTCTGTCAAAGACCCCAAAATATGTAGTTTTCACTGTACAAACAATCACGTCATCTCTATTAATGTCATCTAATGCCATCTCAATTAGTAGATAACACGAAAATTTGACCTTATTTTGCTTATATCCTAAAAATAGGAATCAAATGTCTCAAAAGTACAATCAAGTGAAAATTGGAACTCAATATTTGAAATTGAATGGTCGGAATTAGGTGGACTATTATAGTTATCTCATATAACGATTACGCCACCTCATATTCACATATGTATGACTTTTTCTCACAAACTTTATAACTTTTTTAATTTTTAATTTTATGAGAAAGTTAATTCTCTTGAATATCTAAAAATTTTAAAATTTTGTGAAAAATAAATACACAACGTCAAATAATAAATTAGAGTGGAGCCAATACTACTTATCAGTTATAATTGCATCTATGCTATTATCATATACATCATATGAACTCCCTCTCTCTCCAAGTAAAAAATAACAACAATGAGATTAAAAAAAATAGAGATTTAAAAAAGAATTCTGAAATTATCTCTAGAGTACACAATCACAACAACGGTCACATGGGCTAGAGAACTTTCTCCCAACGTGATAACATTTAAACCATACTAGAGAGTCTATACATATCCCGCGCCTTTCACCGTAGTCTTTGCACTCCCACTTTCACTAACACTCCTCAGTCCTCACTAAGCTTCTCTTCCCCATCCCACAACAAAGCCAACATGGAAAATTGCAGAAAATCTCCCCTAAAGCCATGGAAGAAAGGCCCTACAAGAGGCAAAGGTGGGCCTCAAAATGCTACGTGCGAGTATCGGGGAGTTCGACAAAGAACTTGGGGCAAATGGGTAGCAGAAATCAGAGAGCCCAAGAAGAGAACCAGACTCTGGTTGGGTTCTTTTGCCACGGCTGAGGAAGCTGCCATGGCTTATGATGAAGCAGCAAGAAGATTATATGGACCCGATGCTTACCTCAACCTACCCCACCTTCGATCTAACTTCAATCCTTTAAACAAATCTCAGAAGCTAAAATGGTTTCCTTCCAAGAACTTCATGTCAATGTTTCCTTCTAGTGGATTGCTCAATCTAAATGCCCAACCCAGTGTCCATGTCATTCATCAGAGACTCCAAGAACTTAAGCAAAATGGGGTTGTTAACCAGTCATCTTCTTCTTCTAGTTCATCTTCCTGCAATTCAAAAATTGAAAATCAGATCATTAGTGACAAAGCTCATTTAAAAGATTCACCAGTCAAGGAGAAAGATACAGAAATTTCATCAGAAAAGATGTTAGGATATCATGAAGAGAAGCCTCAAATTGATCTAAATGAGTTCCTTCAGCAGCTAGGCATAATGAAAGAAGAGAATTTGTCAGATGGAGGCAACATCAACGAAAGCATAGTAGCGCCTGAATGTTCATCAAAAGGTGATGAATTTGCAGCCTTTCCCGAGACAACATTCAATTGGGACACGCTGATTGAGATGAGGGGAATAGAGGATCGTCGAGAAGCCGAAGCCAGTAGTTTCCAGGTTTATGATATTCATGAAGAGCTGAGTCTTCCAACTTCTATTTGGAACTTTTAAAAGGATCAGCTGATTTTTGAAGAATAGTTTTAGCACATGGAGTTAAATTCAGATAAAGTAAGAGCATCTATTCCTCACTTTAATATGCCATAGACTAGTTGGTTTCTAATCTAGTAAAAGTTTCGTAGGTCTAAACTGGTAGGACCATCAGCGTTAGAGATCAGCACAAGAATTTAGTTATCTTACCCATATGAGAGAAAATGAGAAAGAGAGACAGAGAGTTTAATGTAGTAACTGAAGTGGCACCGATGGATTTTGAACTTGTTTCTGGCCAATGGGTGATTGGAACCGGCATAAAGTTCATTTGTGTAATCTCCAGAGTATCAGGGTCAGTTTGTATTTTTGCAAATCTGATTTGTTTTGTTTCTTGATTTACTAAGAGCACATATAGGAAGCATTTTACAAACACAAATTAACAATGTACTTTGATGTGGGCTCAGATGGTGAAAATCAAAAGGTACAAGTGAATTAAGATTTACCTGGAAGCCATATACTTCTCTGGCAGCAGCCAATCAAATTTCAGGTCTAAAATCTGCAAAAGTACAAAAATAGTAGCAGCACTAAACAGTGAGCACAACAATATCACTTGGGAAAAATGAAAAGTAATATTAGTGTGTTAACACTGCAACAAAAAGTTGAAATCCACCTAAAATTGGTCATGTTCTACTATTTTGTCAATGCTGAACTTTTTCAGGAAGAACTTCCACATTAATGATTACTGCTCTGGTCAATCATCTTTTTTTTTTTCCCTTCCGTCGATGCTTTGATAAGGAGATTAAAACACCACCATAAAAGATCTTGAACACTCAAAATTAGCTGGCACATCCAAGTGTAAAATAATATCGTAATTGAAATTTCCTATGATGAGAGAAGGCTCAACCTATGCGCAGTCAATCCAACTAACATGTCATGTTCTACTATTTTGTCAATGCTGAACTTTTTCAGGAAGAACTTCCACATTAATGATTACTGCTCTGGTCAATCATCTTTTTTTTTCCCTTCCGTCGATGCTTTGATAAGGAGATTAAAACACCACCATAAAAGATCTTGAACACTCAAAATTAGCTGGCACATCCAAGTGTAAAATAATATCGTAATTGAAATTTCCTATGATGAGAGAAGGATCAACCTATGCGCAGTCAATCCAACTAACATGTCATTTTTCAATCAAGAAAGAAATAAATCAGGTAAAATATTGCATCAATGATGTCGTATCATTATCATGTTAAAAGTGATATGTTATAGACTAATACCAATCGACATATGATAAATAGGAACAATGTATGTCTACTTTCAGAAAGAAAAAAAAAACAATATTTCACAAGTAAAATAATGATGAATGGGGTCATTTCACTTCCATTTTGGAAAATTAACTTTTCTTCAACAAATACAATTTTCTTCAGCTCCAAACACGTAGTGGGTTGTCTCAGGAACTGTTTCAGCACCAAATGCAACCAACAGCTCGATGACGCACTGACAGAGTAGGAAAGGGCCTTCTTCCCTGATTTTTTTTGCCTATTCATTGTCATACTCTGAAGCACTCAAATATTCACCATGCTCCTCAAAATACTCAATCAAACGTTTCAAGAATCCATCAGTTCAGTACTCACAGTCTCGGTGTCACAGACAAGACAGACAAACAGTCTCTTTGCTCATGTCACAGCCACATTCTTCTTTCTCCTTTTGAAGAGCACTTCCCTGGGCTTACCAATCTTGTCTTCCCAGGCCAGCCTCAGATCATTGGCCTGTGCTACTGGACTGTGGAGGTGTAAGGGAAGGCAGGACATATGTGGCTGGAGGAGCTGGGCTTCAGGGAAATGGTGGAGGCTTGGTGGCAAGGGCACCAGGTGGAGGGTCTGCCGAGTTATGTGCTGGCCAGAAAGCTGAATCAATTAAAGGAAGATTTGAAAAGATGGAACTGAGTGGTCTATGGTAATGTCCAGGTGGAAACTGAAGAGGACATTCCAGGAGATTTATTTCCTAGATGCTGACCAGCAGGAAGGTGCTTTGTCTGAGGAAGAAGTGAATAGAAGGGCTGTTTGAAGGGTGAGTATGGGAAATTGATGAAGGCGGAGGAAATTTTATGGAGACAGAATCTAGAGCCCTCTGGTTGAAACAGTGGGACAACAACACTAGATTTTTCCACTGGGTAGCAAATAGCATTGGCTCAATTAGGACAAGGACGAGGAGCAAGTCCAGCAAGGTATTTCAGCTTTTTACGAGAATCTGTACAAGGAGTCCAGCTCTTATAGACCTTCCTTGGACAACATGATATTTAATGGGTTGACTGTATCTGATAGTTGGGGATTGGAGAAGCCATTCAGTGAGGAAGAAATTGTGGCAGCACTGAACATCTGTGATGGCAACAAAGCACCAGATCCCGATGGCTTTTCATTGGCCTTTTTTAAACACTGTTGGTCAGTTGTGAGGGTGGATTTCTTGGCATTTTTTTCAGTTCTGTTTTGAACATGGTTCATTTGAGAACAACCTCAATGATTCCTTCATCGCTTTGGGGATTAGTATGTAAGGTGGACATAGGAAAGGCATGCGACCATGTCAAGTGGGATTTTCTGTCATTCCTTCTTGAGAAAATGGGGTTCGGGGAGAGAGGGAGACTGTGGTCAGTTGTGAGGGTGGATTTCTTGGCATTTTTTTCAGTTCTGTTTTGAACATGGTTCATTTGCAACCTCAATGATTCCTTCATCGCTTTGGGGATTAGAATGTAAGGTGGACATAGAAAAGGCGTGCGCGACCATGTCAAGTGGGATTTTCTGTCATTCCTTCTTGAGAAAATGGGGTTCGGGGACAGAGGGAGACGGTGGATGAGATGGTACATTCTACTGTCTTTGTCAGTTTTGGTTAATGAATCCTCTGCAAGTTTCTTTCAAACTTCAAGGGGATTAAGATCTCGATGGCTTTTCATTGGCCTTTTTTAAACACTGTTGGTCAGTTGTGAAGGTTGAATTTCTTGGCATTTTTTCAGTTCTGTTTTGAACATGGCTCATTTGAGAACAACCTCAATGATTCCTTCATTGCTTTGGGGATTATTATGTAAGGTGGACATAGAAAAGGCATGTGACCATGTCAAGTGGGATTTTCTGTCATTCCTTCTTGAGAAAATGGTGTTCGGGGAGAGAGGGAGATGGTAAATGAGATGGTGCATATCTACTGTGTCTTTGTCAGTTTTGGTGAATGAATCTTTTGGTTAAGATAGGGGGGAATCCCCTTTCCCCCTTCTTATTTGTCATTGTTATGGAAGCTTTGAGTCGTAGAGTAGAGTAGTGGAGGGGCTTTGTTGGAGGGCTTTAGTATTGAGGATAGTTTAGGAGTGATCTCCCATGTCCTCTTTGTTGATGATACTATCATTTTTTTATGGGTTGGATAAAGCCAGTTGCATTATTTGAGACGTGTGCTGATTTTTGCTTTGAAGCATTATCCGGCTTAAAGATCAATTTGTCTAAAAGTGAGATTATTCCAGTGGGGGAGGTGAAAGGAGTTGAAGAACCAGCTTGGAATTTGGTGTGTTGGGTTGGTGCTCTTCCTGTGGTCTATTTGGAGTTACCCTTGGTTGCTTCTTCAAAAGCCAGGGAGTGTGGGATGGAGTGCTGGAGAGGTTTGAGAGGAGGTAGACAATAACTCTTGAAAGGGGGTAGGATTACTCTACTGAGGTAGACAATGTCTAGTTTGCCAACATATTGTCTCTCCTTCCAACGCCGGCATCAGGGGAGAGATAGTTGGATAAGCTTCAGAAGGACTTTCTATGGGGGGCCCTGAGAAGGAAAGGAAGATTCACTTAGTGAATTGGGACATAATTAAGGCTCCGAGGTACGAAGGGGGTCTTGGCATCAACTCGTTGAGGTCCTTTAAATTGGCGTTTCTGGAAAAATGGTTATGCATTTTGCTTGGGAAGGAGGTGCTCAATGGAGGAAGGTTGTCGCTATTAAATATGGAAATTGAGAAAGTGGATGGTTTTCTAGAGAGGCCTCAGATCTTTGGGGCTGTGGGTTGTGGAGGTCCATCTGTAAAGGTAGGAAGGATTTCTGTAAGTTCATTCATTTCGAAAAGGCTCTGGGAGGATGCATGGTGTGGGTTGTTGAGGAACTAGTTCCCTCGGCTCTTTCAAATTTCCTCAAACAAGAGTGTGTGGGTGGAGGACTATATATCTCAGTCCGGCTTACCCCTTATATGTAACTTCTTTTGTTGATATTTGGGGGAATTTCAGCTTTAATTGTTGTTCTAGATCCCTTTTGTATATATGGGTTCACCCCAACAAGCACCTTTAATACAATTACACTTACCAAAAACATAAACTGAAAGACTTGAGAACAGTACCTCTTTCTTTGGGTTCAATTGGAACATTGAAAATGATAATGGCTTCCTTCTCTCAACTTTGCAGGCCATCAACAGTTGAAATCTCCATTTTTTTTAGGTACTACAACCTGTAATGGCAGTTGCAGTATACAGAACAAAAAAACTAATAAATATTAGATCAAGTAAAGCCAATCTGATTGGCATTTTAGTCCCTGTTTGCATGCATGAATTGAAAATCTAAACCACCCAAGATCAATGGGTCAAAGATTAGCACAGGTCAGCAAAAATACTTGCTAAGCTAAATTCGCAAAAATGGGGTGTTCAATTAAAACCTAAACAAGGTTATTATTGTAACTGTGATGCATAAGGGTAAAAGATTCCAAAATCATAAGCTCGGACTCCACTCTGGACAAATCTCTTTGCATGGGCTATAGCAACCTCAGCTTCACCCTCAGCGAGCAATCTTCCTCTTCCCCCTTTTTTTCAATGTCAAACCTGAAACAGATTGGCACCAATTAATCAAACAGCAATACAGTCAACAGTCACTTGTATCACATGAGGGACCCTTGGAAAACACAAGGGAAATAGACCATCTCATTGGCTTCTGATGACATTTGACATGATGTTGGAACATTTGAGATAATCTTTCGTGTCCATACACTGTCTGAAATAAGATACTATATAAATTGAAAAGTTTGAATTTCAATAACTATTATATTGATAAATACTCATTGTATTGATGATTTATATTCAAATCTTCCAAAACACTCAATGATTTCGTTTCAATGTGGCTCCAAAGACTCCCACTGTCCAGAGAATCTATTTTTTTCCATTTTATAAGTCCCATTTTGGAAAAATTCTAAGCCCTTACTCTGCGAGACCCAGATCATTTGGCAAACTACAAAAATAAACTACATACCAGGCTATGTCTATGAGAAGAAGTCATAAGTGTTGATTCTTGATATGTGAATAGCACTACTTCTAATGTGTAAATAAAATAACCATAAATAGCAATAAATTGCTAAACTTTAGAAAAAGAAGATTGCACCTGTGTCACTCCCTCCACAGGCTCCTCCTTAGGGACATCATGCCCTGAATGAACAAGAGAAGCATGTGATGATAGTGAGAGTCTCGACGGAGAAGCTTGCTGTAAAGGCGAGGTCCACGTTAGAGATAAGCTCAACTCGAATGCCTGCTCAGATGATGTGGAGGCCTTGGTGGCAAGTGCTGGTTGGGGAAGAAAAAAACCTCCCGGCTATTTCCAAGGTTGAGGCTGAGGATGGGGCGGCTCGGGCTACTGCTCATGCAAACGTCACTCCTCATATACAGCCCCTCCAAGCAAGTGAAAGACATGCCCCAAATCTACCGTATGATGTCAATAAACTCTCTTGGGGATGTAGAGTCTGTAACACCCTACTCGATGTGGAGCGAAAGCTGCTAGATTCGTGTCATAGTATCCTCCTGGGAAAAAATAAAAGAATAGGACGTCAAAGAATGGCCAATGCTGGCCACTGGCTGGAGTTCAAATAGTTGCCTCTCAACAGGAGGACCAATGAGTCTGCGAGTAATAACATTGTACTAGTGTATGTAGGGGTCACTCTCATCCATTCAACCAATGCCAAGGCTCCCCAACGACGAGGTGCTCGCGACGCTGTCCCTATAACTCAATGTAATCCTGATGACGGTACACCTATACCCATGCCTATCAATCGAATACAGGTCCCGACTGGTATCACAACTAGTCCGTATCTTTTGTATAAGACTGAACGGTCACAGGACACAATAAGGATGATAACACTCAACCACTGAGAAGTAGAACAGTGGCATCTATGCAAGCCATATCCCATGACCTCAGAGGCAATACTCCAGCAAGGCTGCAAGGACATCCGCGATATATGGCTTCCACATCATCTGAAAAACAAAAAATAGGTGGTTCAGATAATTTTTATGCTAATATTACACAATAGTTATGCAAAGTAATTATGTACATCCCTGATCCTTGTTCGTAGAAGGATAAGATTATGGCATACGGTTGGACCAAATGGCATGTCCCAATAATCCTCGTGATGGAGCGGATAAAGTTGGGGTGCCCATGTCTTCTCGTACATCTGAATGTTGTAACATTCATCAACGTACTGATCATAAGCTATCCTCAAATCTACTAACACAGCCAATGCATGAGAACATGGAATTCTGTAAATACTCCACTTCCCACAACTACATGTACACTCGTTAAGACTAACGACTTGAGTGTTACCTTTCCTTGTCAACACCCTCATAATTCCAAGGCTGGAGTTAAATGGTGTTAACTTGTAGCCATCAGCTTTCGTCTGAATGTTGTAACATTCATCAACGTATTGATCATAAGCTATCCTCAAATCTACTAACACAGCCAATGCATGAGAACATGGAATTCTATAAATAGTCCACTTCCCACAACTACATGTACACTCGTTAAGACTAACGACTTGAGTGTTACCTTTCCTTGTCAACACCCTCATAATTCCAAGGCTGGAGTTAAATGGTGTTAACTTGTAGCCACCAGCTTTCGCCTGATGACGAACAATCATCTCAAATGCATAAGGTGTGTACATATAATTATTACGTATACCATCTGCAGCTAATTCCCACCTAGTATTAAAGTAATATACGACGCGGCAAAATATAAGCTCCACGCATGCAGTGATGGGCAAATTTCTTGCTCCTTTCAAGACATCATCGAAGACCTCGGATATGTCGGTCGTTTGCATCCCATAGCGGCAACCGCCATCATGAGCAAAATGGTCCACCTTTCTTTTGGAATGTTATTCAGTATTCCCACGCTCCTTTATTGAGATTTTTTATTTCCTCCATCACTATATCAAATTTATAAATTTGATGCGTGCTTCCGACAATCCACACAAGTCTCTTCAAGTATGCATTCTTAAACTTCTTGTTGAAGTAGTTACTTTGGACATACCGTAAGCAAAAGCGATGGTATATATATGGTTGATTCCATCCGGAATTAGTCTCATTCACAGTTGCATGTCGTTGTGTGGATCTGATATCAAACAAATACCCTGTCTATCTTGGATCACATATCTCTTGAGATGCTCGAGGAACTAACTCCAACTATCATAACTCTCATTGTCTACAGTGGCGAATGCAAGAGGAAAAATCTGATTGTTCGCATCCGCTCCCATTACAATTAGCAACTTTCATAACTCTCATTGTCTACATTGGCGAATGCAAGAGGAAAAATCTGATTGTTCGCATCCGCTCCCATTATAGTAAGCAACTTTCCCTTATAACTCCCATAGAGAAATGTAGCATATGTACTAACCACGGGCCGACAATACGTAAACCCTTCAATTGAGGGCTTAAATGCCCAAAATACCCTGTCGAATATCACCTCATTCCTATTATTAGTGCGGATATGTTGCCACCTGACAATTGTTCCGTCATTGTACTTCTCAAGTACACCCATAAATTTTGGCAAGAACTTATATGAGGACTCCTAATCTCCAAAGATTATTGCAACAACTTCTTGTTTCGCCTTCCAAGCCTTCTTATAAGAGACCCTGTAGTGAAATTTCTGCTGCACATAGTCTATAATCGCTGCAATTCTGAGGGACGGATTGGCTTTTACAAGACCCTGAATTTCTGCCCCAACTAATATCGAATTCAATTGTCTGTAATCTAGGTTTACCCTTGGCTATAAGCATGTGCGGGGTCCTTGATACTTTGTAATCTCAAATAACCCATGCTTTTGTCTCTTACGCACAAAGCCTCCATTGGCACCCATACTCGTCATGCATCTTACATCGCAAAGACCAAACTTTTGAGTTTGTCTCCACCACCTCATACTGTTGATGTGTCCTGATGGAATATAATTGTAGAGCTCTTCTCAGCTTATCCTTTTCAACGAACACAAGTGATGTAGGATCAGTAAAGAGAGATTAAAGAGGGGAAGAAAGAGAAGGGAAGAAGAGGAAGAAATAGGAAGAGAGAAAAGAGATAGAAATAAGAGGGAAATCCGAGAGAGGGAAACCAGAGAAATTTCTGTATTCAATATCAATAATCAAAGTCTAAATCTATTCAATACAAGCTATCCCTTATATAGGAAAACTCAAAGCAATCAAATCCTAGAATTAAGGACTTAAAACATATCCTGTATCAACGCAAACTAATCCTAAATATGAAAATAAAAATACATAACAATAGATATCCTCCCGGATCAAATATAAATGGACCATGAAGTCCTTTTTGATCCCCATCATTTCTCTCCGGTTGAAAAGAACTCGACCCCGGCGAGTTCGAATGGAAGAATGGAAGCGAAAGATGAAAATCATCATGGCAACAACAAGTGGCAGTGGAACAACACTCGCCACATAAATGACGAAAATCCACAATGGAAGAATCTTTGACTTGACTCATAAGAACAAACTCCACATGAGCTATGGTTTGTTGTTGGAGTGGTGAGGGCATCGAATCTGATAGCAGAGAAATAACAACACCACCTACACGAAGACTATCAAGAAACATAGAAAGCTCCAAAGAACCCTGATTAGATAGCATTTCCTCCATCCAATGGTATGTTAAGTAAATAAGCGCATTAGGTCCAAATGCAAGAAGAGCATAAAATTTGCAAGACAGATTGAGATGCAACACAATGATCTAATGCAAGAATAAAATCAAGTGAACTAGTGCAAAATGTCTTTAGAAATTCTTTTATTTCCACATGCATGGGATCAAACAAATGTTCGCTCAGGATGCTCACACTCAAATTTATCTAAGATAGAAAGTTTTTGTTCATCTATAGTTTAAGGTAATGCATAATGAGGTTCCTTTGGGGTCTCAACTTGAGAAGCTTTGAATGTTTTAGTTTCCACAAATGGTGGGTCAACCAACTCTTTAGATAGACAATGAAGAATGGACCTAGGAATTTCACAATTGGTTCTAGGTCACGAGGAACAAGAGGAGAGGGCTTAAGATTTTCTTTCTTGCCATGCTCTTTGGGTTTGAAAGGGACCTACTTTGATGGTCTTCTCATTGCACCTAAAAGCATATCTTTCGGATTATGGGTCACACCAAACTCATTTATCCAAGGTTTTCCTAACAGCACATGACTAATTTTCATAGGCAAAACATCTCACCAAATGTTGGCGGAATAATCACCCATTTGAATTGGCACTAGACACCTTTCTGTGACTAGCACAGATATATCACTTATCCATTCTACCTCAAATGGTTGGGGATGAGTTTCAGGTCGTAAATTCATTCTAGTGACAGCAGATTTTGACATAATGTTAATGTGACTACGACCATCAATGAGAATTTTGCATACTTTTTTCCCACATTTAAGATTAATTCTAAAGAGTTGTAGGTGTTTCCATGCATCTTCTTGGGTAGGGTCAGGTAAGTCACACCATAGATCCTTAGGATAAGATTCGAAATTAGAGGGTTCCGACGGATACCATTGAGATCGAACTTGGGACATATTTTGTGGAAATGGCATATAACTCACTTGAGAGTTCTCCTCTTCATTATGCAAGTACCTAGAGTCATATTTATTTCATCATGAGAATACCTAGGTAAATCATAATAGTAGCTTTGGAAAGAACACCTAAGGAACCGTTCTTGGTACCCACTGTATGCATAAGAGTGTTATCCCTTTTACCCTCATATAACCCAGGATATCTATCAATATAATGAGCCATATGGTAGTGCTTGGTATCCTCTTTAATGGTTCTTTTTCTATATCCATATGTTGAAGCATCACAAAACATCGTTTGTTTTTGAATGAGACAAATACTATGAAAAACTAAAAAAGGAATTGAAAGAAAATTAAACAAGACTCGAAACTACATGTTAAGGGCCAAATGTAACATTGAGAATGATGATATTGAAAAAGCAATCAAAGGGCAAACAAGAAAAAATTCAAATATAGACCTATTTGCAAAATGTACCAGCATATAGCACAATCTTCAAAAGGAAGTATGCACACCTTTTTTTTCTCAAGTCCCACCACAAGTAGCTTCATAGTATTCCCAAATCTTCTTGACAAGTGAGTAGCTTTATTTTTATTTTTTTTTGAATATTGGGCTGTTTTGGAAATTTTTTAGAGTTTGGGGCTGGAGTTGCTAAAATGGCTCAGCTCGGCTGGGATAGGCTAAGAGAGAGTGTTTGGATATTGGTTTGGGCCAAGGCTGGGTAATGGGCTGGTAGGTAGAAGTATTTTGTTTCTGGTTGGGATAGATGGGCCTGATATGTGTAAGGAGTGGGCTGATTTTCTTTTTCTTTTTTTGGGACTAGGCTATATGGTTTAAGAATGGGTCAAGACTAGGTAAATGTTGTAGGTGGTCTGGGCGTTGGGCCTGCTATTTGGACTGGGATCAAGTTTATGGGTCGCAGGACAATAAATGGAATGGGCCTATGGAAACAAAAATTGGGTGGGCGTCTTGGGGTTTAAAATGAGTTAGATTGGGACCAGGTAGTTGGGGTTTGGCCTAAAGGGGAGGCTTCTGAATTGGGCTGAATAAGCTTGGGCATGACAGCTGGAAATCACAACTTGATTGTCTCTTAATTGATACAAATTTCTTCTGTCTTGCAAGACGCAATTTTTTTTTATTTTTTATTTTTTCACGACACTGCCTTCAGGGCTTCTTTCGAGAACTCTTTGCAGCAAATATCTCCGGACTGGGCTGCAAGTGTGAATCGCAGCAAAGATGACAAGGATATAGGTGATGATCCGTGGGTGATTCTGGGTGCTTAGTCATTGATGAAAGATTCTGGTGATGCACTATGAACAATAGATATATGCAAAGATAGAACGCTGGGAAGATCAACAATTGAGAGAGGCTGCCGAAAGATGTCTGCAACTGGAAACCTTGCAATGACGGCTGCAGCAGTGATGAAACTGGGTCACGGCTGTGATGGATGGGGGTTCTGGTGATGCACTATGAACAATAGATCTATGCAAAGATAGAATGCTGGGAAGATCAACAATTGAGATAGGCTGCCGGAAGATGTCTGCAACTGGAAACTTGCAATGACGGCTGCAGCAGTGATGTAACTGGGTCGCGGCTGTGATGGATGGGGGTTCGGCAGTCCGATAGTTCAGCATTGGCAACTCGACAACGAATCTGTTGTTATCCACGTGATGGCATCAAATCTGCGAGGGGATTGATCAGAAAGTGTGGTAGTGATGACAATGATCTTCAATCTGTTCTGTAGGCAATGGGACAGCTAACCAGAAATCTGCAAATATATAAAATATGTAAATTGATGATGCTGCGGCAATGGCTTGCAAACAATGATGAACCAGTGGTGCAAGTGACGCAATGGAAGATTGGATCTGTGATGAAAGCTTTCTACTATGAATAGTGGTGAACAATAGATTGTTGTTGTGAATGAGTCGAAGGATCGAATTTACTCTGCTACCAAATTGATGTAGGACCAGTAGAGAGAGATTAAAGAAGAGAAGAAAGAGAAGGGAAGAAGAGGAAGAGAGAAAAGAGATAGAAAGAAGAGGGAAATCCAAGAGAGGGAAACCAGAGAAATTTTTGTATTCAATATCAATAATCAAAGTCTAAATCTATTCAAATAAACATATCCCTTATATGGGAAAACTCAAATAGAATTAAGGAATTAAAACATATCCTATATCAACTCAAACAAATCCCAAATATGAAAATATAAATTAAATAAAAATAAAATTACATAATAATATATATCCTCCCGGATCAAATATAAATGGACCATGAAATCCTTCTTGATCCCCATCAACAAGACCCTTAAACAACTCATCCCTCATTGGGTCCCATGCTTTACCATAAAGTGATGACGAACAACTATCCAATGTCTCGTTCAATAGATCTACGGTTGTGAAGAATGTTGACATAACATCGTGCATTCCAACCCTAGCCTCAGTAGCTTCCACCGCTTCATCTTCTTTGTCCTCCTCTCCTAAATCATCCATCATCCTTAAGCCCTCCTCCTCGGCTTCTTCTTCATCCGAGTTATGCAGAGTCAGGTTTTCAATAATCCCATTGTAGACCTAGCTAAAATCCTATGTCATAGTCCCCCTTGAACAATAGCCCCATGTGTGGCCACCGAATCCAAATGCACCCCCTCGTCACTCGGGAAGTCTACCAGAGAAACTTGAACATTCTTATTGGTGGTCCCAACTGTGAACTGTGTATGATGGGGCTCAAAATCTCTGAAATCTTGGATGTACTGGTTCGACAAGGGGGTTGCTCGATAGTCTTGCACTGTCTCAACGATGTCAAGTGACGAGCTCCCATACTCCTGTGTAAAGAGTGTCGTGAATGGACCAGGAGCCTGACTCATATCCCATCCTCCCAACATATCACCCGTCTGCACATACAAGTCCATGTTGTTTATTATATCACTCTCGAACACAACCTTGAGCATAACATCAACACTATTATCGTCAACAATTTCCAATGGCATATATTTTTTTATCAGAGGTCCTACTATTGACGGAAATCTACAAGTCATTTTCAAGTGAGAGAAATTTTTATATCTAGCTGCATTACACAGTAAACCATATCCAAAAATTCACTGTAACTAGTTCCGCACTTCACTCGAATGCAACGTCAGGGAGTAGAAAGATCATAAGAAAGCCCTTCTTTCCCGTAAAGGATATTCCCTCTAGAGAAAATCATTACGCTTGCACGTCTTTCCGCCGCCATTTACAACCTTCATAAAGATTTAGGAAGTTTTTTATAGCACATGTCACAAATTATTCTACAAATAGAGTTTTGAAAGCATGCTTGTGTAAAAAAAAATTTCTCATTTACCAAACTAATACAACTAACTACTTTTAGAAGAAGTTACAAATGTAAAATCTTTGATTTGTTCTAGTGTAAATGGTATTTTTACATAAGTACTGAAAGTGTCAAGTGACAAGTTCTATCCTCAATTTCTCATTCCTAACATTCTCTTGTAAATAAGCTTTCTGGATGGATATAACTTACAAGATAAATTAAAGTTTTTTTATTTCAAATGGAGCCTACACATTTAAAAAGACCAACCAAACTAACATGTTACATTTTTCTCCATACATTCATTGTCTTTGAGCAAAATGATATCCTGCCACTATAGAAAGATAAAAGGTACTAAAGAGTTATTGGGTCTAGCCATAGAATTCACAATTTGATCATGCCAATTCCTAGAAACTACAAAATGGATCAACGAAAATTGCCATTAAAATGAAAATCTCCAGCCCAGTAATTGAAAGTGTGATGCTTTCAAATCTTAGATCAAATTCCTTGAAACTTCTTTTTCTCAATCTTCTTTCTTAATTCATCGTTATTCCTTTATATACTATTACTTCTAATATCCATAGACCATATAAATATAAAACTCTTGAACACAGGTTTGAAAATTTTATAGACCAAAAACAGTTCTTGACAAACTACACCTACTCTTAACATTTCTACTTCTCTTTTCAAGATCTTCAAGAATAAGGAAAATAGAAATTAAACTAGAAAGAGGCAGTGAGAATGACACTTACAAATAAGAAGAGTTTAGAAGAGAAAAGTTATGGTTGAGGACAAAATTAAACATGTAGTCTAGTAATTTACATTAGCATAAAGACCCTTTACTGCGGTATTGGGTATAAAACAAATTGCTATAACATAATGGCGTGATGAACCAGAGAACAAATATGTAAACCAAATTTAGTGCCTGTATTACAAATTACTTGATGCAACAAATACTATAATTTATGAACCGGATACCTCTCCTCTACCTTTATTTCCACATTCATTGGGGATTTTTATCAAACATGTGTGGGTCACATATGGAACAACTCTAAAACAAATACGCAGTGTGCATTTTTTGGGTCCAAACAACAAAGAATAATGTACAAAAGAATGTATACATATCAATCCTCAAAATCATAAAAATTGAATACACATTATCAATCAAATAACCAAGAATTATGTAGACAAAATACTAAACTTTTCGTCAGTGGTGTCTACGATCCAGTGAGTGCGTGGTTCCACAAGACTTGGAGTGTAGTCTTTTGGTGAGAGATCAACAACCCTTAGATACTAGAGATGGTGAGATCAACAACAAAGAATAATTTTTCCAGTGACCTCTTCCCAAACAAAAATAAAATAAAAATCAGTGAGCTATATCATTGTTTGTTACCGTGTAAGAAAGCGAAATGGAGTGAGAGAGAAGAGTGATGAAGGAGGAACATTGGTGAGAAAAACCAAACCCTAGGTCGTTTATATAAGCAGAAACATAACGGATAGTAGTTATACAAACCTAGGTCTGACAATGGCTCTGAGACGGAGACGACCGGAGATGGGAAGATTCGTGAAACGGTCCTCTGCGAATGAAAACGGTACTCTACAATGGTGGCCGAAAGTGTGTTTCGACAAGGTTGTTATAAGAAAAAATTAAATAAAATAAAATATTGTTAAAAAGATACACATAAAGTCATATTTTTATACTAAAAATTATTTAATATAAAAAGTACTTATTTATTTATGAAAATATAAAAAAAATATTAATTAATAATTTTAATAATTATTAAAATTTTAATCTCACATGTCTATTAATTATATAAGAAGATTAATAGTATATTAATTTTTTGTAATTTGTGAATTTACACAAACCTCTTTTATTTTATCTTACAAATTATAAATATTTTTTTTAGTCAAAATGACCAAATTAGCTATTTTAATTTTATATTTTTTAATTTTTTGACCAATTTTTAAACTTTTTAAATAATTATTAATTAAAACCTTATATTTATTTTTATATAATACGAAAATAAGTTATTTATTTTAAATTTATTTTTAAATAAAAAAAAAATTCTTTAAAAAATTTAAAAAAAAATCAATCAAAATTGTAAAAATGCAACAACAAAAAATAAAATTGACAATTTTATAATTTTGAATGAAAAAAAAAATGATTAGAGAGAATATTTGTAGTTTGTCAATAAAAATAGAAGAAATTAATAAAACTTTAAAAAAAAATCAATATAATTGTTAAAAATCTTAAGAGATGTCAGTGTAATTTACACTATAAACTTGTAGTGGTATGTTTTTGAACATCTATTTCTAAATACGCTTATTTATATTTAATCAAGATCAAGTTAATTGCGTCAAAAACTTTAATTAAGATATGCATTTTGAAAATATACTTTTAAAAATGCATTTTTGTTGATATACTTAAAAAGACGTATATAATTGTTATCTAAATAAAAATTCATGATGTATATGTGGAGAAGTTTGGTCAAATTATAAAAATAAAACAATCAATACTTAATAATTCTGTCACTTAAAATTTTTGCATCTCCTATTTTTTTTTTTTAAAGGTAATACACATACATTCATGTCCCAACCAGCCCTCTTTTAAAATCTAGCATAGTGTAGAATAGGATTCATTATCCACGGTCCGGGTAAATACTCGCGTTATGTTTGAACGGTAGGATAAGAAAGTTGGATAAAATAAATGTTATCTTATTTCATATTTAGTATCTTTTATTGGATTTGATATATATCTCCTTATCTCATGAACTATTTATATCTCCAAGAAGGTGGTAGTATTAAAATTATCTCATTCCACTAAAATAAAATATAATGTCATATCATCTACAAAAAATTACAATGTTGCAATGTAAAAGAGGTAAAGATGTCGAACAGTCAGATTAAAATATCAGATTTTTTCTTTTTTTCATTGTTTAAATTTTTTTAATATGTTTTAGATTTTTTAATATATTTTTCATATTAATGGACTATTATGCATACATGTAAATCATCGATTTTGAATGATTCTTAGTAATACAAAGTTTGATTTTTATTTTTTTAGTTACCACGAAAGTAAGAGACTATTATATTTGGAATGACATTTGCACAATCACAATCTAAAATATTGTGATTATAATTATTTGATTTTGTAATTGATTTGTGAATAAAATTTTAATTTTAGATACTTCGCATGTATATATTTGGAAAAAAAAAAAGTAAATGCCTTTCATGAAAATAGTTTTTGAAGACTGATCATTATATTCAGTCGGCACCTACACATCGGAATGCAATATAACAATATATCCAAACTTTTTATCTGGCTTAGATCCAAACACTAAATTGAAATAATTAATATTTCACGGAATTTTATATCTTATCCGATCTAATTATATTCTATCCAATCTGGCCTTCAGGTTCAAGAGTAGACGCTTCATGCAAATAATGCCTAAAGTCTAGTCTTTCTATCTTATTCACTATGCCAACACATTTTCTCTATAAGTTAGCTGAATGAAGTGCCAGTGTTTGTATCTTATAATAGAATAATGCTATTCTTTCAAATATGTATCTCAAATGATGTATCATGATAATACTGATAAGATAGTAAATCATGTAATTAATATACTATAATGATATACTATCACATCATTTAAGATAAGAATTTGAAATAGAAATTCGAGAAGTATAGAATTGCTCTTTAAAGTATGTCGAGAGCCTCAAACACACGTGGCTCGAGTGGAGTTTTGACCGACCCTACTTTTGGGCATCTTCATCCTGGACGACCACTCTTTTTATTATGTTAATTTTTTTCATTGTGAGCATTTTTTTCCATTCAATCATGAATGGGTTAGGGTTGGGCTGTTCTGTTGCTTTTGTAATGCTTGTACTCTTTAGTTGATTAAATTTATGAGATTGTAATACATGAATTGTTATACTCTTAACTTCTATCAAAACATAAAAAATAAAAAATGAATGAGAGTGAACAGAGGGATGAAGAGGTGAAGGACATGTGCAAATAGATGGTTACAGGAAGTCAGAAAATGATCTCTCTATAAAGGCTCAAAGACAGCATTGAAGAAGCCCCCGAAGCACATCAAATACTATTACATTTTCTCGGCCTCTTAGATTAGTAGTCCTAATTCTAGTTGTAGCAGTAGTATTTTATTCCTCCATCTTACTTACAATCCACCAATTTGTAACTTTCATTGTATTTTCAATTACCGTATAGGAACAATTTCAAGTGATTACAATACTGGTAATGATCCACCAGACCCATCTATTCTATTTAATGAAGGTAAAATTCCGGCCATTTCAACATAAAATCCTGGAACAATTGCAACTCAACATTCTTAGAGAGCATCCAGATTCTGGGAAAATAACTTAACAAAAAAGCTGCTTTTAGAAGCAAATAATCACTTGACTCGGCCAATGAGAAAATGACTTCCATCCATCTGATAAAAACTATGATGCATACCATCAGCTCAACTGAAGAACTGAACATGTAGTTTCTATTTGAACACAATTAGCTACATAAATAAACGCAAGCTTTCCTTATAGACTGTAATGTATGGGTGTGCACTGCAAGCAATGGCGCACCAATAATTGCCACAACCGAAAGCTTCCTCTTCGAGCACAGAACAGGCAATGACACCGAACCAAAATTCTCCATACCCAGCCTAATACAATTCATAGAAATCAAAATAGCCACTGTGAAAGGAAAATACATATTTGTTGCATTGAATGCATGTCAACAAATTGAAAACTTTATTTTCTTGTCCAAAAATTAAATCCCAACTGTGGGGGGTAAACTCCAGCACCAGAAGTTTATCTCACCTCTTAGAAGAGAAACCTCTGGGCAATCTGACAGGGGAAAATCAAGAAATCATTTGTATATAAGGGCATCACGTCCAGGTCCAATGCCAATGTAATGGATGGGTATACCGACAAGTTCTTCTATCCTTTCCACATATTGACATGCAGCCTTTGGAAGGTCGGAGTAGTTTCTGATAGAAGAAATGTCACATTTCCACCCTGGCAAAACTTCATATTCCACCTAAACATACATAAGATACAAATGAATTTACAAGGTGATCGGAAAACAGTTGAGACAAAATTTTACATTATGTTTCAAAATTGAAAACCTAAGGGGTTCCCTTTTTATTTTTAAATTTTAAGTTTCTTAGTATTTTGAATGTGATAATTTAAGATTTCGGGTTATAAAACACACAAAACATGGACACAACTTGGGTGCTGTTCTTTCGGAACAGTTGGTCCTGTTTTGCGATCTCATTGGGCTGCTGCGCGGTTGGCATATTCTGAGGTGTTCATGCAGTCCAATGAGGCCGTGCTATGAAGCACGGACACTTTATTTTGGTTCACGTGTTCGTGTCGGACACGTGTTGGACACCGACACTCTTGGACATTATCGGACACGTGTCCGGGCACTTGAATCATGGATGTTGATGATTAAATGAAAAAGTTCTTTAATTTTTATTTAATAACTTTGTTATTTTAATATCTTAATAATATTTTTTAAATTTGTGTTTTTATGCTACTTTGAATTGAAATAACATTAAATCCTTATTATATGGTCACATAAAAATATAAAAAATTATATATATTCAATGTGTCCTTAACGTGTCTGTGTCCTACTTTTTTGAGAAATAACGTGTCTGCGTGTCCGTGTCGTATCGTATTGTATTGTATCTGTGTCTGTATCCATGCTTCTTAGAAGCTGTGCAAAAAGACCAACTGTTCCCAAGTAACAGCACCCAAGTTCCCCCAAACCCCACCCCACCCCACCCCACCCCACCCCAAACAGTTCAACACTTTTTTTCCTTCCTTTTTAGCCGGGATTTCAAATTTTTTTTTTTGTGTGTGAGTGTGTATTATTCATTTATAAGGTACTGCATTAATTCATTTTGTAATAATGGAAGCATATCCTAGTTATTCATTTATAAGGTACCAGATTGATGGAAAACAAAGAAGGAACAACTAGCATTTCCTATTTGTGCTGCTTCTTTGGGATTCCAGTCTAATGCTGCTATTCAGTAGGCTAATAGCAAAAAGTTTGATTTCCGTCTAGTACCTAAAAAACCGATTGTGGAAGCTTGTGAATAAGTCATTAAACATAACATCCAAATAAAGATTAGGGAAAAAGAATGATTTGCCTTCAATTGCTCGAGAACACGAAGATCTGCAGGGAATGATTTGATTGGTGTACCATCAATGTGTTTGTAAGAAACCCCCAACTGAATTTCAGAAAGATCTGACAAGACATCGAGTTTGGTGAGGTTCAGAGAAGAAAAGCCATTAATCTGACAGCAGTATTTCAGAGCAACTATATCAAGCCAGCCACAACGACGAGGACGACCAGTTGTTGTGCCAAACTCCTGCCCAGCAAACCTAAGGAGGTCACCACCTTTACCCAAGATCTCTGTTGGGAAAGGGCCTGAACCAACTCTTGTAGTGTATGCTTTAACCTGCATTGGAAATGTAAGTTAGAAGACAAAAGTGGCCATGTACACAGGTTTATTGGGTCAAGCGCAAAAATTGTCATTCCATTTTCATGGAAGTGTTCCAACAAACACAATCTAAAATGCAAGTTTTTGAATAACTCTTGGAACATTAGTTCCTCTGGCATAAAAGCACACAGGTTACTGAAAGAAGTATCCAGTTATCCGCCTACCACTCCAATTAGATCACCAACAATTCTAGGGGCAATGCCAAGACCGGTGCAGATTCCACCGGCTGATGGGCTAGAGGATGTTACAAAGGGGTAAGTTCCAAAGTCAATATCCAACATGGTTGCCTGACCACCTTCCACTAAAATCTTCTTCTTTTGTGCAATGGATTCATTCATGACATGCACAGTATCAGCAATGAAGGGTTCCAACCTCTCAGCAAATCTCTTGTATTTTTCAACTTCTTCCCTAAGCATGTCTGGGCTATACTTAAAACCCTGGAATCTTGAAGCTGCATCTGCCAATAAAAGATCAAGCTTCTGAGGGAAAGTGTCCATATGCCTCAGATCACATACTCTAATGCCATTCCGGATGACCTTGCTTGAGTAACATGGTCCAATGCCTCTCTTTGTAGTGCCAATAAAGGAATTAGCTAGCTTGGCTTCTCTGAGTCCATCCACTACTTGATGGAAATCAAATAACAAGTGAGCACGGTCAGATACCAATATCCTTCCTTTGCAGGAGATCCCATTAGATTCAAGACCATCAATTTCTTTAAACAGCCCTGGTAAATGCACCACAACTCCATTACCAATAACACAAAGAGTTTCCTCGTTGAGAATACCCGAAGGAACAAGGTGAAGGGCAAACTTCTTGCCCTCTGCATTGTAAATAGTGTGTCCAGCATTAGCTCCACCCTGACATCAAGTAACATTTTCTTCAAAAGGCAGAGATGAACAAGTGGATATGCCTTTTCATTATAAAACCAACTTAAAAGATATTAGTTTTTCCACTATTTAATTATCAAGAAGACCAAGAAGACCTTCAAATACAAAAAAAAAAACATACTTGAGAGAGAGAGAGAGAGAGAGAGAGAGAGAGAGAGAGTATATAATTATAAATTCTCAGAAATACATAATGACATACCCCCAATTCAAAATTTGGGAAACACCTCTTCCAATATATTGCATGTTTATGTTGAAACACAACAGGTTTGTTAGTAACTACAAATCATAGCTTTTTTTGTCCTTCAAAATTTGTGATCTCAAGGGGGGATGGTTTGGAGGATAGAGGTAAGACCCTTTGAGAGAAATGGTTATCGAGATTGCCTCAGATCCTAATGCCGGGTGGACAGTTATTGCACCCAAGTTTGTTTGTGAGGCGGGTGGGTGGATCTCGAAGGTGGTGGACTTATGGGATGGGTCTATGGAATTCCATAAGAAAGGAGGCTGAAGATTTCTTCCGTTGTGTTAGTTCTCAGGTTGAAGTTGGGGCAAGAGAAAAGTTATGAATGGATGCTTGGAGTAGTGAGACACGGCTCTAAAGGACAGGTTCTCCGTATTATTTAAAATTTCTTCAATTGTGATGCTTTATGGTGTTTTTTTATTTTAATTTGGAGGGTGAAGCATTATGGCCCCTAGTTTTAGAAGAGATTTTCAAGACTAGGAGCTGGAGGAGCCTTTGAGTATGATGAAGCTTCATCATCAGTTTAAGCCTATTGCAAATAAGGCTTTCATAGGTGGAAGGTAGATAAAAGTAAGTTCACCATCAGGTCTTTTGACAAGGAGTTGGCTAGGAGGGAAGTCGGGGATTTCTCTTGAAAGCTTATTTGGTGTTCGAAAGGCCCTTTCAAGATAGCCTTCTTCGTTTGGTCTGTGGGGAGGTAGTTTTGACAATGGAAAATCTCCAAAAGAGGGGTTTTAGACTAGCATTTGGCACTGCTTGTGCAAAGAAGAGGAAGAGATTATAAAGCATCTATTTCTACATCGTTGAGTAGTGAGGGATATGTGGTGTCTCCTCTTTTTGCTTTTTGGTTGTGCTTGGATTATGTCAGTGATGGGTTTCCTAAGGGGTTGGAGAGGGGGTTGTTTGGAGGAGTATTAGGAAGGTGGGATGTTAGCATAATAGCATCGCTTTGTCTTTTTTGGTACTTTGTGGTGAAAGAAATAGTAAAATTTCTAAAAGAAAGAAATGTGCCCTTATAAATTAAAGATTTTTTATTTTTTTGAAAATTCTATATTTTGGGTAGTCGAATCTTACCGTATATATGTAAGTTCTGTTGTAGAGTATTTTTTTTTTTTTTTTTTTATAAGTAATGATGATAATATAAAAGACTAAAAAGTGATTTAGTTAAAAAGGAGAGGAAACACTAGCAAGAAATAAAAAACTCATGCTTCCAAGCGTAGTTGATCAAACCCAGCCTAGACATCAACTCGATAAAGGGATCAGGTTAATGCGTCACTAGTTCAACTAGTGGGTTAACTGATCAGATTGGTCATACTATTTAAAAAAAATATTTCAATAAGTTAAACATATATTTTAAAGTATATCTTATTAGTAAATCACAATAAATAATTAATAAAATATTAATATAACATGTTAAATAACATGTTATTGTATTATCATACCTAATAAATTAATAATGAACAAAAAATTGTAATATTATATGAATTCCTATATTGTTATTCCTTTTTTAAATTGCTAAATTATAGTTCAAGTATTAAATCTATTGTCAAAATTCAAGTAAAATATTACATAAGTATGATAATAAAAGTAAAAACATCTAATGAATATATTAAATATATTTTCAATAAAACATAGACAAATGAATGTACAGTCTAATGCTTCAACCAATTATTTAGACATGCCTTATTTCATGTGTAAAGGGAATTAATAGATGCAGCTGACAGACTCATGGTGTTACTTATAAAGGGAAAATTACATGGACAGCCCTTGTGATTTGACTCGTTTTTTACTAATTACCCCAAACTAAAAAACACAACAAAAACCTCCCTTAATATTTAGACATTCAAATTTTGTTTGACACTATTAACTGAATATATAAAATTATTTTGACCCTATTAACTAAATATATAAAATTACTTTCTAAACCTTAACTATGAATCCAAATTTCTCTGCAACTTCAACGCGTAGTCTTCGTTCTCTTTGCACAAATGAAAACTTGTAGATTCAATAACATGAAGAGATTATTCGAATTGCAAAGAAATTGATTAAAAAAGAGCAGGTTAATTAAATGAATTTGAATCCAATTAGTGGAAAATTAACTCTTTGAAACCCGAAAACAAACAATTAACAATAGAAAATGATATGAAAAACATCAGAGGTGATACATTCGAAGAAAAAAAATTACAAAAGTTTTTAATCTGAGAGATCAAATTAAGTAATAGATTATTAATTAAAAACAAAGAACAGAGATGATGTAATGTAGTAATCAAAAGTCTCTAATTAGATCAATACCTTGCAAAGAAAAAGGAACGATCTTTTGATATTAAGATTTTGTGTTTTTCCCAATGAGTGATATAGTATCAACTGATGGACTTTAGAGGCATTGAAGGGGAAATCGAAATAAGAAGATGAATGTGTGTAAAGGTAAAGGTAAAACTCCCCCACCAGCCCTAATCAATTGGATAACAATACTCTATACGCCCTCTCTCTGGTTTCGTCTTGCTCTCGATTTCCTATCCAAAACTAAATACAATACCTATTGGCCTCCATTTCTATTAATGTGCAAGCATTCAAAACCCAAAACCACAAAGCAATTGAGAAATTTAGGGTTTTTATATGCTCTCAGGCCTCGATTTTTCATGGAAGGAGAAGATTTGCTTTAGTTCTCTACAAGTCTCACAAAAGAGTAGAGAGCCAAAGATTCAACGTGTGCAGACCGTAGAGCTTCCAAATGTAGATGAATGCAAAACGATTCAAAAAGTAGCTCCTGCAGCGGATGTAGAGACGAAGAGGGAGGTAAAAGTTAAAGAAAGGGGCGGGGGAAAGAGGAAGCAAGGTCAGCTGCTAAGGGTCCTGGTACCACTGCCGTCAAACAAGAAGGAAGAATAGGATGTCCGTTTTATATGATTCGATGGTGGAAGTCTCGTGCAATGTGATCCCTGGTGAGTGGATTTCTTCAATTGTAAAGGATTCAAGTTTCTAGTAGGGTTAAGTTTGTATTCAATTTCCTGCTGTATTGGTGGGGCATTTTTGCCTACTTAAAACATGCACCATACATGTGACCTCTTTCCGTTAGATTTTGAATTGCAGCTTAACGGAAGGGGTTTAAGTGTCAAAACATTATACTAGGTTTAAAAGTCCAAGGTACTAAGTGCTCATTTGGATGAGCTGTGAAAAGTGTTATTTGAGTTAAGCAGCGGTTTGAATTAAGCAACGATGGAAAAATATTCTTTGAATTAAGTTGTTACGTGTTTGGATGAATGTATTGATAAGTGCTTAAATACTATTGTAGTGTTTGGATGAGCGGTAGAAAAGTATTTAATAAATATGAATTGTCTTTTTTGCCCTTGAATATTAAATTGTGTGTTTAGTAATGTATTATATTTTTAAAATTATATTATCTTTATAAATAACAAATATATATATATATATATAACAACAGAATATTATATTATATAAATATAATATTATTTATTTTAATATTAAATATAATATTCTCAAAAATGCCATATCCACATTAGACTTTAAATAAATCAAAATATTTTAATATTCTATTAGAAAGAATGCCAGCCTACATGTCTAAACCCAATAACCTTTACCTATGTTTTTAAACATCAATGGCTGCCAAAAAGAGCTAACACAGTAGCTTATATATATCAACATGTTTGTGGTTGAAAGGGCGAACTACACAACAAAAATTAAGTGGCATGACTGTAATAAGATTAAAAAGTATGGATAATGTTATAACATCAAAAAAGTTGATCAGGTACTGTTTGGTTAATCCATGGTTACCTCAATTCGCTTCTCCCCTAGCGAATTGAAAATTGGGATCACACGATTCAAAACATGAATCATTTGCGATTTGAAACTCAAAATGTAACGTTCTAATTTAAAATATCAAAAATCCAAAAAAAAAAAGCATACAAAATACATACACATCATTAGAATTTTATTTTATAATGGCTTGGATTCATTGAAATCATTTTGGTGTATATATATACATACCAATATTATTATAAATACACTCAAAAAGTATACCCACGTTCCAAATAAATGTATGTTGTTTCAACAAAACAATCTAAAGAAGCCTACCCCTAACGTACCATATTTTATAGCAAGTAACGATCTACGTACCCGTACCTATTCCCCGTACTAGGTAACATTGGGTTAATCTCTCCCAACCAGCTTGCCAAAAATGCCCGTTCTGGGCTTCTCTCCGGACCTTCCACACATCACACAAGCTCAACCAAACAGCCAACGATCCATTAAGCTGCGGTTTGGGCTCTAAAACACCCAAACATGCAATGAATCCATTGAACCAAACATAGCTCAAGTTAAAAACAAGACAAATTGCCAGGTGTGTCTATGTGATTTACCCAATTATACAATATGAATTCAAGTCTAAGAGCCCATACTTTGTGTAAAAAAAATTCATGGGAGAAGTACGTACTCAATGCACCCCTTCCAATGCTTTGGATAGACTCATAGACAAGACCATCACTAGGTAATGTCTTTTACATTATTTCATATGTGATTCACAAGCTAACTGGATACTTCAATAAACTTGGGGTACGTTTGGTACGCTAGAATGAAATAAGACAAAAATGGAATAGCAGCAGGAATAGAATAGAGCAAGAATGGAATGGAAATAATTATTCCATTCTTTTATTTGGCTGAATACCCAATAATGGAATAACAATTACATTCTTGTGTTTGGTTTGAACCATCAAATTGTTGGAATGAAGTTAATATTAAGTTAGATATTCAAAGTACTTGTATAAATTTTAAAGTTTTTATATACGTTTAATGAAAAAAAAATTCAACCTACATTTCTTTTATTGGCAAAAAAAAAAAAAAAATCAATCTGTATTTTTTTTTATTAGCAAAAAAAAAAAATTCAATTTGCATTTTTTTTTATTGACAAAAAAAAAATTGAACCTGCATTTTTTTTATTGGCAAAAAAAAAAAAATTAAAAATTTTGGTAAAGAATGGAATAAGCATTCTGTTAAAAATTTTGGTAAAGAATGTAATGAGCATTCCGTGACTTTTGGTAAGGAATGACAATTCTAGCTTCTTTGAGAATAGTCATTCCATTTGAAATGACCATTCCGACCTAAAAAGTCTAAACAAACACAGAAATAGAATAACATAAGGAATGCGCATTCCATTCCTACCTTCATTCCGGCTTACCAAACATGGCCTTGGTTCAGCTAATCAGCAATTCACTACCATCATGGCATTTCGTTGTCAATGCACATGGATTCACAGTGTGAAATTACATCTTATGACAGTAATACAAAACACAATATAGTCCATCAATTAATGCCATTTTCCCACCATAAATTGGACATCATCTCCTCACTTTATCATAGCTACTGAACATGTACTATAGATAGCGGTCTCAAGTGGCATAGCCATAATGAACAAAATGTCAAGAACAAAATAGTAACGACTTCACGCATTAGAACTTTAAAATACCTACTTGATAACAGGTTCTTAGAACAATAATAGAAATAAGAGGTTTTGATAGAATCCTTACTGACCCTGGGAGACAAAAACATCCGCTCAAGTGAGTCTAAAACAACCATTAGCCTTAGTTGAGACGACTTTATCATTTTTTAGAAACCAAAATAATAAAAAACATGAAATTCACAATTTCATATTCACAGCAAACAAACACATAGTGAAACATTGTGATATCGAAAAGACAGCAGACATAATTAATATCCTCCATTAATAAAAAACTGAATTATTGAATTATCGGACATCCACCTTACAAGACCGTGGGAGAGACCTTTTTACTATAGGTCCAAATTATGTTAAGATGTATATCGCATTGTGTGTGTACAGATACGTACATGAATTATGAATACGTATATATATATATATAGAGAGAGAGAGAGAGAGTGAGAGAGAGATCCACCAAAATTGAGTTGTTATAATTGAAACAGATAAATACCTGACAGCGAGCGACGATGTCGAAGTACTTGGCCAAGATATCAACGAGCTTGCCTTTGCCTTCGTCACCCCACTGAGAACCCAACACGCCCGATACCTGACTCAGCGACCCGATCCGACTCAGTCCCTCACTCGTCTGCTCGGCCACAGCGGACGGCGACAACGAAACTGACTTCCCAGAGCACATGATGACCTGCCGGTGATGAAAAGGAAGATGGGAACCACCACCAATTCCGCAGGTTCTGTGGTTTCCTCCATTGAGGCTCCTCTGCGGAGCCGCAATTGGGTTTGAGTCGAGTCTGAGAGACGACAGGTTCATAACGGTGGGGTTGCCACTGGTTGCTCAGACCAACGAAGAGAGAAAGTGGAGAGAGCGCGACTCGGGTGAGGGTTTTCGAAGGAAATTAATGTGGGCTGAGGGAGGACTCAGGAGTCGTGACACTGTGACAGATCACCCTAGTAGCCTAGGTTTTTTTTCCTCTAATTTTTTACCCGAGTGTGTTTTTTAAAATATATTGACCATTCAAATATTTTTAAATTTATTTTTCAAATTCATATATTTTTTATTTTTAAAATACATTTTTATGTTAATTTTTTAACAAAAACAAATTTTCAAAATATACTTTTAAAAAACACACTTATGTTAAAAATTTAAGACATAATTATATTTAAATAAATTAAATTAAAAATACATCTTCAAAATACACTTTTAAAAAACTCATTTATCAAATTACAACTCAGGTCAATAAATTTTTTTTTTTTCTCTCTCTCCCATTTCTCCCTTCTCTATTCTGCACACATTGCGGAGAGGGCTCTTTAATTTTTTTTTCTTTTCTTTTCTCTCTCTCCTTCTGTCAGCATCACTCTCCCATTAAACTTTCTTTTTGTTTGTTTTTTTTTCTCTCTCCTCCCACTTCTTCTGTCACCATCAAGATATATCTGTATATGTCCCCATCAAGACAAGAGTTATAATCATTACTTCCTTTTTTTTATATATATACACACACAAGTCAGTACGAATTTTTGATACCATTTAAGTATTTTTTTCACTTATCTTTTTAAATTTATATAATTTTAAAAACGCATCTTATGGGCGTTTTTGGTACAAAGTTTTCAATAAAAACTTATTTTCAAAATAAGCCTATGTATTAAAGTTCAGCAACAAAATACACTTAAATAAAATTAAGCTAAAAATACATTTTGAAAATACGTTTTAAAGTCTTTATAAAATTTTTCCATACTCTCCGGGACAGCTCCATCTAACCTTCTCTTACTTCATTTGGATCAAAATTAATATATATATATATACATTAATTTTGTTTGAAAAAGAGTCAAAATCATCTCATGGCAGCCTTACTCCTGGTCACATTAGTGCATTAAATTGCCCATCCCATCCCAAGTTCTCAACGGCTTCTACAATGACAGCTACATTGAATTTTTTACCAAAATAGTGTTATTTTAAAATTTTATTACTAAAATAAGATTATTCTTAATTTATTTATCAAAATAATACCGTTTGAGAAATTGTCTTTTGAAAAGACGATTTTTATGTTTCTAAAGAGGGCAAAACAACCGTGTTTCTGAATTGGACAAACCAACAAATCGCAGTCTCTCTCATATCTCTCAACAGCGACCGTCGACCCTCGTCTCCACAGTGGTCTCTACCTCTCTTCACCGACCATCGTGACATATCTCTCAACCTCTCTTCACCTACCCTCGTCTCTCTCTATCTCTCAACCTCTCTTCACCGACTGTCACTATTGCCATCACCGACGTTCGTGGATCATTCCGATGTTGACATCACCGACTTTTTCTCTCGGCTCCGGCACCGACCATTGCGTCCAAGTCCTCTCTCTCATCACTTGTCTCTCTCGGCGCAGTAATCTCATCAGATCTGAGGTAAATGTTTTTTTTTTTCAGATCTGTGTTTTTTTTTTAGATCTTCCCCCCTTTATCTATACATAATCCTCATTTTCCAAGCACATTCAGTTTTTTCCCCCCCTTTTTTTTATTAATGTCTTGAATGGACCAATTTTTCGATCTCTTGTCTTGCAAGTCACCCCAGCTTCTAAGTTTGTGCATTTAGTAGTTGTCTAAGTCACAATTTGGACCACATTTAGAAAAGCTTATTTGTCAGTTGTACTATTTAGTCCCAAGTTTAGAAATGGCCTAATTTCGTCCCAACTTTTATACACACATACGTATGGATGATTGTAAAATTAATTTCAATAGACAATAACAATTTGATGGTATTGGTCAGTAATATGGGATAAAACTTATATTGAATATGGTTGAATTTAAAATCTGAAAAACTTGACCATTGTTGCTGGACTCTTATTTGCTAATTTCCAAATAGTTGCATGCATTTCATGACCTTTTTTCCCCTTAGTTTGCAAGAGATTAGCTCACAAGATAAAATTTTGAGAGTAGGTATATTCAATGGAGCTTTTTTATTTTATTTTTTATTTTCTGGGATAGGAACTGATTTAGGAAAAAGATGGGGTTATCTCATTTATTTTTTTAAACATGCCGTTACATTTAGTTATCTCATTTGTTTTGTAGTTACCCATATAAAGTAAAGACATGCCAAGGACACCAAAAAAAAATCAAACGTGCTGTTCCCTTGATATGATAGAATAAATAGATTTTAAGGTTAAGATTTTGATGTAGAACGATTTCATGTTGGAAGTTATCTTGAAGTTATCTTCAAGTTCTAATTCTTTTTTCACTCTCATTGAATTAATTATTTCCAGATTTTTGTTTACTGTTTGTATTTTTCTATAATTCATTTCATGTTATCTATTGTAGACACACTGTTTGTATTGGTGGTGTATGTAAAGCATGAGTGGTGTTCTATGGTAGGGCAGACGTTTAGATTGATGTAAATGCCGCCTTGTTTTTCCTTTTGAAGTGTTTGGTACCAACCTTTGTTTGAACTTTGAACTTCTCATTTACTACTGGACATGTAATCGGTGGGTAATGAAGATAGAATCACAGTCATAGTTCAAAGTTCTTTGGATTTGTATTTTGATGTTTCAAAATGAGTGAGTGTACTGGATTAAGCATTTCTAATAAGTGAAAATAGGGTTGGAGTCCTAGTTCAAAAGTTCTTTGATATTATACCTTGATATGCTTCAAAATGGGTAAGGTTCTTGAATTGGGAACAGTGATTTCATTTATCCTAAGCTGTAGAAAAAGAGAATATTGATGCTTCAACAAGAATATGTTTTGTTACATTGACTGTTGTCTTCTCATGCTTTAATATACAAGTTTGATAGATTTGACACCTAGATGTGGCCTACACACATTTCTCAATCCATTTAACATAAATACACATTGTGAAAACCTCAATTGGATATCTTGAACTATTATTGTGGCTGTTAGAATATTGTCGTTTGAATGGGTTCCATGTCAATAGCTTGGAGGGTCTATTAAGTTAGGCATTGGTATTGGTGAGATTTGTTGAACTTGTATGCAAGGGCGGTGCTTCATATACTTGCCCCCCTAAAGATCATTCACCATGAAATTGTTCATGGTGGTAAAAGGGCTTCCGTGGCATCCATAAAAAAAATTGCATAATTTCACTTTGATCTCCCCCATCTTATAAATAAATTTGATTCCCATCCCAAAATTATTTCTTTTGGTATCCATAACTCCAAATAAATTTTATCCATATGAAATTGTATCATCAAATTATTAAGATGTTATAAGGGGAAAATTAGAACCTTTGATTCTTCCGTTTCTAACAATTTACAACTATACACAAGATGAACACCATTAGTTTGATACTCAACTCTGCACTTGTTTGGTAGAATTTTAATTTCTTTAAAATGGTATAAACCTTTTAAAGTAAACAGGACAATGATTGTTTGCATAAAGCAACGGCTGACCAATTTAAGTAGGGCATTGGCTTCTTTCCATCACGAAAGAAAAGTTCCAACAATGGACTTTATAGAAGAGTTCTAATGGTCCTTGGAAGAGATTCTCTCTACTTTCCCAAATGCATAGAATTGTTCTTTAAAAAAATGTAAATCGGTCCATAAAAAAAATGTTTAAATGAATATATTTCATAAGTGATTATATGAAGTGGAGACAAGTGGAGACATGTCACTCAAACTCAAATTCACTTAAAAGATGAAAAAAAAAAAAAATTGGTTTGAAAGCGTCTTTTGGAAAGACGCTTTTGAAAGAATGGTGCTCCTACAGAATATATGTGAAATCAGATTGAAGAATGGTTTTTTGTTCTTTAAAGAATTTTTTTTTTTTAAGAAAAAGAAAATACATAGCCATAGGCAATCCTTTCTAGGTCAAAAGCTAATCAGTTCTATTAATATATATTAATTCCCGTCTAAATATTGTTTGATTAATTTCAAAGATGTTTTGCTCATGTTTGTGACTTTGACAACATTTTAGCTTATTGAATCTATGTTTGCTTAATTTCAAAAGATGTTGTTTTGCTTAATTTCAAAGATGTTTTTTGAAATATTCTAGCTTAGGACATTCAAAGATGGAGTTTGATCCCAACATACACTTATTTAGTTATTTCCAAATTTTGATGCCTTGTATATTTTTTTTTGAAGGTTAGAAATGGCTGGAATATCAATACCTGTATTATGTTATTGGGGAGAAAATATTTGTTATGGGAAACAAGGTAATATATGGTATGATATGAATGCTCAAGGAAGCATTATGTTAAGGAGGGAACAACTTATACTGAACTTTTGACAAAGATATATGATATCATGAAGGTGGATATAACAGAATTCTCCCTAAAGATGATCTGCCGATTTCCAATCAACCACAACAATTACATACCATTACAAGTAGTTAATGATGAGACTGTGCAAATAATGATTGAAGTTGTTATAGGAAATCAGGCCTTATATGGCATCGACTTGTATGTGGAGAAGGAAAATGTACATTATCCTTGTGCAGTCTCTCAACCGCTAGAGATGAGATCTGGTTCTTAGACTCGATTGCTCACACAGGATAATGATAACCCAATTGCCAACTCTATTCCCATGGCACATCAAACTGGAAGTCCTGTGTTGATAAATGATACATGTCATACAGAACATGTGTCGTTTCTTATTGAGCATCTTGTTCAGGTTAAGAGTGAGGACATTTACAACCATGACATAAATTTAAATGATTGTGCTGCTATCTCGGATGAAGACACTGATAATGATGGATTGGCTGATAATGATGACATGAATGAACCCGGTGAGCATAGCAGGCATGAGGCTGATTCCCTATTTTTTTTAAATGTGGATTTTGGAGATGATGTTGGTAGTAGTGGTTCAACCCTTCCACACCATACTCAGATTTGGGATCCATTGCGCAATGAGTTGGCTAAAGGCATTGTTTTCAATGATAAAGAAAAATTACAACATGCTGTCAAAGAATTTTCAATAAGATCCCACCATCAGTACGAGGTGGTTGAAAGTAATAGTGAAGTATGGGTTGTGAGGTGTGAGGTGTAAAATGCATGAAGAGTGTGGATGCAAATGAAGGTTACGTGCTATTAAAAGAAAAAGGACTGGAAGATTTGAAATCACGAAATATGAGGGCCCACACACTTGTTTACACCCGCGGATGAACTTGGATCATGTGCAATTAGATTCCAAGTTAATTGCAAGTGAGATACAAGGTGCAGTGAGGGTTGATCATGCAATCAAGATAGATTCAATTGTGGAGCTGATGCAAGAAAAATACAATTACAATATCTCCTATAAAAAAGCTTGGATTGCAAAGGAGAAAGCAATTGCTATGATATTTGGAGATTGGGAGAGTTCGTATAGGTTGTTGCCTAAATTTATGGGAGCCCTTGTTAAATATAATCCAGGCACAATTGTGAAATGGTTACATTATAATACTGACAACCAAGATGTGGTATAATTTGGTCAGATTTTTTGGTCATTTAGTGCATCAATTTAGGGATTTGTGCATTGTCGGCCACTTATCAGTATTGATGGCACACATTTGTATGGGAAATACAAGGGAAAGTTGTTAATTGCAATGGCTATTGATGGTAATAATCAACTTTTTCCCCTCGCATTTGCAATTGTTGAAGAGGAGAGTTACAACAGTTGGTTATGGTTCCTTAGTTTACTAAGGCTGCATGTTGTGGGAATGAGGCAAGACATTTGTTTGATATCTGATCGACATAAGGGTATAATTGCTACAGTTAATAATGTTAATTCTGGATGGCAGGAGCCTAACGCATATCACAGGTTTTGCTTACGACATGTGCGTAGCAATTTCAATAGCAAATTCAAGGATGCCCATCTGAAGTCGCTTGTTTGGGCTGCTGGGAGTGCACATCAAATACGCAAATTCTCTTCCATTATGGAAGAAATTAAAACCATAAATCCGAAGGCATGGGAGTGGTTGAATAACATACCTGCAACACAATGGACAATTTCACATGATGGTGGTCGACGATATGGACATTTGACTACCAACATCTCTGAGGTTTTTAATGGTGTGTTGAAAGGTGCACGAAATTTGCCAATATCTGCTTCTGTACAACTTATTTTTTATCGTCTTGTCAAATACTTTTGTGGTAGACGACCTTTTGGCCAGCAAGCTTTTTGCGATGGTTCCACATATACTTCTTTTGCTGTTACAAAGATTTTGCGTTACCAATCTAAGTTAGGTGGACATCGCATCATCGACTTCAACAGAAACTCTAGTGAGGCTGCAGTGATGACGAGGAGGGGTAACTCACACGCGGTATTAACACGTGATGGTGTATGTTCATGTGGGAAATGGGTCATCTACAAAATTCCATGTTCTCACGCCTTAGCGGTGTTTGCACAAGCTTCAGTTGATGGATGGAGTTGCATAGATGAATGTTACAAGTTGTCAACAAATATGGCTATATACGCATCTGAATTCCACCCTCTTCACTATCCAGATTATTGGGATGAGTCCACTGGTCCATCTTTGTGCCCCAATCCTACTTTGAAAAGAATCAAGGGTCGTCCGCAGTCGACACGTATTCGAAATGAAATGGATACAGAGGAAGATCGTAGGCCAAAACAATGTGGGTATTGTAAGGTTAGGGGACATGATAAAAGAACTTGTCCAGCAAGAAGGCAGCAACCCACGGGAAACTAACTCAGCTACTCAAGTAGATGTTGAGCAGATTTTTTGTCTTGGATATTTTTTTTTTTTTTGTTAATGATATGACAGAAATTATGTATGTTTTGTAATAGTTATGGGAATTTCTTATCATTTGTATTATGTCATTTTATCATCTCTTGTACTAGCTTTCTTTTTATATATTATGGACTTTGAAAGCTTTTAAAACGAGAAAGTTATCTTGTATTTGCTTCAAGTGTGCAAAAATCTGACCTATGGATAGTGTTTTTATTATAACTTGAGTTTTACATGGATTTTTTGAGTTATTCAAAATGGTGTAGAAACTAGACTCAATGACGATGATTTTGGTTTAGATTTCATTACATTTGGATTTGTAGATTGAGAGAAACATCAATTTGAATAAAAGGGTTACGCAGCCTTTTTTTTGAAGTAAAATTTTGCTGAAGATGAACAGTAACTTCCAATGTTACTGTTCATTTTTAGCTACTGGTTTGGGAGGTTACTGTTCATTTTTTTTTTTTTTTGTTTCTTGTTCAAACATTCCGATAAAGAGCTGTTCCATCAAGGATTTTGTGCGAAATGCACAGCCTAAAGAGTTGCTCCATCAAAGATTTAATTTTTTTGTCATGTTGACTTTCCACATTTTGAGTGATTCAAAATGGTGTAGAAACTAGACTCAATGAGGATGATTTTGGTACAGATTTCATTACATTTGGATTTGTAGATTGAGAGAAACATCAATTTGAATAAAAGGGTTACACGCAGCCTTTTTTTTGAAGTAAAAGTTTGTTGAAGATGAACAGTAACTTCCAATGTTACTGTTCATTTTTAGCTACTGGTTTGGGAGGTTACTGTTCATTTTTTTTTTGTTTCTTGTTCAAACATTCCGATAAAGAGCTGCTCTATCAAGGATTTTGTGCGAAATGCACAGCCTAAAGAGCTGCTCCATCAAAGATTTAATTTTTTTTGTCATGTTGACTTTCCACATTTTGCTTCATGTACTCCATCTAGACTAAAGAGCTGCTCCATCTCTAATTGCAGTAGAATTGTAGACAAAGAACATGAAAGGGCATTTGTAAATTGAAACGGAAATGAATGCATTCAATTTTTTGTTCACAATCCCCTGCCAATCCCCATCTCTATATTATTAGAAACTGTTATATTACACTTATGCTTGGTGCTGATTTGTAGACAATGAATGCATTTACCCTTATGCTTGGTGCTGATTTGTATCATATTATTGTTGTGGACTGTTTGTTAAAGAATGTTAGGATGTGTTTGGTTCAAAGATTTTTGGAATAATTGTGTTAATTGCTACCTTTTTATCTCATTTGTCATTTATAATTTATTAATAACAGATGGAGATCGTTCACAGGGAGCTTGTAGATCCGGGGCCGATAGATGGTTCTGTACTTTACATGCAATCTACACATAGATCTAATAGAATATAGGAGGGGCAGGTTTGAAAATTCATACCATACTAACAAAAGTGGCACTTATACTAATTCTTTATGGACTTAGTATTTATTATACCATTTAACTGAAATGTGTTCAAATATTGGGCTGTTTTGTATAACTTTTATTTATTCATTATGTTGAATTGTAGAAGCCAGGGTGTTTTCATTGTCGTAGGAGTGATAACCTATTACGACGTGCTGGCCCAATTGACAACCGCATCGAGGATTACCTACGCCTAACAGGATTTTACGGGATTTATTGAGTTGGATTTATACAACTTGATTGGGCTCTTATCACTGCATTGGTTGAGAGGTGAAGGATAGAAACACACACCTTCCATTTACCAGTAGGCGAGTGCACCATTACATTGCAAGACATGGGTATCTTACTAGGCTTGCCAATAGATGGGGAACCTGTCTCAGGTTATGATGTTAGCCCTGCTGTTAATGTCTGCCAGCAGCTGTGCTTGGACTTATTGGGCATTCTACCATCTGAGTCCGATCTTGATGGATCACGACTAAAGATGAGATGGATTCTTAATCATTTTGCTGAGTTAACAGAAGATGCAGATGATGAGACCATTCGTAGGCATGCTAGGGCCCATATCTTGCAGCTTATTGGTGGATCCTTATTCGCCGATAAATCAGGAAATAAGGTGAAGTTAATGTATCTTCCATTGCTTAGACAGTTAGAGGATGCAGGGAAGTTTAGTTGGGGGAATGCCGTCCTTGCATGCCTCTATCGAGAGATGTGTCAGGCTACAAAGCCTACTGCCTCAGCAATAGGTGGCCCACTTATTTTATTACAGGTATATTAATACATGTTAGTTTGTTTTTTAATTTTTTTTTTTACATTAAATATTTATTAATATATTTGTAATCTATTTGAAAAGTTATGGGCGTGGGAGAGGTTGATACACATCCGACCTGAGAGACAAGTTCTTAGGGAGAATGTGGACGGTAATGAGCCATTACCATTAGGGTATAAGTGGAGAACTGCCTTATGTGTACGAGAGATACCCATCCATGTGCTTCGCCATTATCAGGACCAGCTGGACCAAATGCGAGACTATCAGGTTATTTTCACAATATAAATTATATAATTTAAGTTAATCTATTTTGATGTTTACTTATCGTTGGACTTTTGTTTCTTGGCATATAGATGGTGTGGTAGCCCTACACTGATGATGTCGTTACATCTTTACCTGCATACTGCCTTCTCGCTAATGATATATGGCGAACAGTGTCACCATTAATTTGCTTTGACGTGGTTGAGTGGCATTTTCCAAATTGGGTAATGCGCCAGTTTGGACTTTGCCAAGATATACCACTATCTCAAGACACTGGTAGAGACCTTCATGCCACTGATCGTCGAGGCTGAGCAGTGTGCTAATTGGGTTCATGTGCATAGATCCTACATCGATATTTGGAGTCAACGACAGGATCACATTGCATATGCTTCGCCATTATATCACTCGCTTGACTATATGGATCCATATATGGTATGGTATCGACGAATTATCCGTCGCTTTATTGGCCCACCCGGTACTAGGCCATCTGTTGGATTTGAACCCGTAGGCAGCATATTTGAAATATTGGTATGAAGAAATGTTCATGTTTATTATATTATTTAGTATATTTTAATATTTTTACTTATAATTAATGGTTTATGTTACTTGCTAGTCAAGTTCCCTAAGCCAAATACATCTAAGAGCTGGTGAGGGTCGTGCCAATCTCAATTGCTTAGACCAGGCCTTTGCTGATATTCAGACGCTAAGTTATTCTGCTCTTGAAGCAATTCATTCTCAGCAGCGTGTCAGGGACGACCACATATCAGGCGACCCGATGCCATCACAATCGGTACCAGTGCCTCAAGAACAAGGTCATGGCATTATAACATACGAGAGACGTCGTCGTCGTGCCGACACTTCAGTCTCGGATGCTCCCCCTCCATCATCAATTGCGTCTCCATCCGCCTACACTACACATGCACATGGATCCACGCCACTCGATACAGTTCCACAATGCATCTCTCCCATTCATTATCCTTTACAAAATGCCATGCACACAGAAGCAATTGAGATAGGTGGGATGGGTGATGACACGGGGATTGAGGGGTTGACAGTGGCTCATAATGATGAGGATGATGTAGGTGGTATGGGTGAAGATATAGAATGGGGATTTCATCCTGATGCCATACGACGAGGTACACGTACTCATCGTACACGTCGTCGATTTGAAGTTGGCGGTCCTTCTCAAGTCACACAAGTTGAGCAACAACTTGAATGCCCACGTAGAAGGCCAGTTCGTCAAAGGAGATAACCTGGATGTGGGACTTAAATTTATGAGGTAGTTTATATTATTTCAAGTAAAATTTAATGGTATTGCATTATTTACAAATGTATGATTCTATCTCTGTCAACTATATTAATTAGAAAAAATGATCAGGTGTTCTACATACCATTCCTAAGGCATATATGGACATGGATGGGACTTGTACCTGCAACAAAGAAAAAATTTATCTCTCTCTTGGCAGCTGGTTATAGCTGCATCGTAGTGCTAGGTGGAGTGCAAGAGACATTTCATATGGAGCATGGTTCTGAGGTTTAACTCTTATTTCCATGTTCTCTCTGGTTTTTTATGTGTTGTTATTTTATCACTGAAGTTCTATCAATCTGGTGGTTTCTTAATCTTCTCACATATTTACAATTGTATGATTCACAATTCCTAGCATTAAATGATCTGTTGTTTACACGTGCATTGAGTTCCCGTCAAATTGATATATTCAAGTTTTGAACCTTCAGATATGCTACTTCAGTTGTTCCAATTGGTGCAATGTTTGCAATGACTCTTTCGCTGGGAAACACTACGTACCTCTATATATCTGTTGCATTTGCACAAATGTTGAAAGCAATTAGTAAGTGTTTGTTATTTCTTCTTATTAATCCCTGCCATCTGCCATATAACTACACATTTCAGAATAATAATCTGTTCTTTACATCTAGGAAAAAGTATGGAAGGGATGATACCTGTTGACATGGGGATAAAAATATGTTTCTTATGCAGCAATTGTAGGTGTGGCTGCATATAATAACCTCAAGTTGAAAAGGAAGGTTCTCGAGGCCCCTCCAATGAGTCACAACAGGCCGAATCTATACCATTAGTTCCATCCTCAACTTCTGACAAGTAGATCAATGAAAGCGGTTTCATAAGTCACTCTGAGGTACACAACTAAACATATTATGTCATTAGTTTGGTTTGATTTTTACCTTAAAATGGAGGGATTATAAAGTTCATCACAGCAGCATTATGATTGCTTTGGGGGAAGCCACTATATACCGAGAATATTGGTTGACAAGGCATCAATGTGAATGATCCTTTGTGTATTTTTATTGATTGTTGCAGTTGCTTCTACTTTTTGGGAAATTTTGTGGCAGTACTAGTAGGGAACAAAACAACTTTAGGCAATTGTAAGTGATCTGTAAACTTTAGGCAACCTGAGCTTTGAGCTCTTTCAGCCATATATTGCCTAAACTGGTTCATATATTTTCTTCCTTGTTAATGGTCCTACAAATGTGGCTAGTATGCTGATAGGGTTGTTGATGCATTGTTTGTGGGTGCAGTATCAGCTGCTGCAACAGTTCTATCAATCTGGTGGTTTCTTAACCCATCTTCAAATGTCCCTTATATCTTTGGACGTTGGTATCTGTTAACTTCACATCCCTCCTTATATTTGGGTAATCGTCACAGTTCTGGATGTTCTTGTTGGATTGTTGATGGTAACCTGAATGATGGTAAGTTATTATTGTTTCTGCTGCATCATTATTGACATAATGAGCTCCATCTTTGAGCAAATCTGATTTGTTCTGACATGTATTCAATTGAGAGTGCAAAACACAATATTTTCTTCACAAATTATGCTTTGTGGTTCCACTCGTTAGGCTAAATGCCCCCGTTCATGTTTTCGATTACTACAGTTTCATTTCTTTTTGTTTTTTTTTTTTTTTTCTCCTTTTCTTTCTGTATCACCAATCTCATTGAATTCGTCATTGATTTCCCCCACCTTGAGAGGGAGGATATGTTGTTTTTGTTGGTTTGGATGTTGGATAGATGTTAAGGTGGGGGGATCAGATAGCATAATATGGAGGGGTTCAGGTGGGGGTATTTTTCAGTATTTTTCAGGGTTTTTCTCTGACAAAATTTATCAAGTTTCTGATTGATTTTTATATTTATATACATCAAGTCTTTGTATGACCAGTCAAGGTATCCTGTTTCAATTTATTAGATTAGACTAACCTCGTCTTTCTTTTTTTCCTGAGGATCAGGTAACTGGAGAAGTCAGTATTGTTCTCTCTTTTTTTTCCAGTGACAATCACTTCAACATGCATAATCACCATAATGATCAGCTTTTGCATGTGGAAATGACTTGTGGATCTCTTCTATCTGAGCTACAGGTTTTTATTTTTTTAAGTTTTTTTGATAATTTTGTTTAATTTATAAATTGTTTAATCTAAATTATTTATTCTATAGGTTGCAGATTTTGGGCTGACAAAACTGACTGAAGTTGGGAGCTCTTCATTGCATACCCGTCTTGTGGGAACTTTTGGTTACATGGCTTCGGAGTAAGATTTGTTCGTCTTTTGATAAAAATCAGAGATCAGCTTAAGAAAGGCAAAATCACCTTCGCTGCAGCGACAACTTGTTACACCTCAAAGGTGTTATTTGAAGATTTTGGGAGGCTTGATCATGATGATTTATACAGAGCAATTGACATATACCTCAAGGTAAATTATGATCCTTTTCCTGAACTTCTTATGAGTTTCTTTCATGTTATTGTTTTTGTTTTTTTCAAATAACACCCTTGTTCACAAAAAGGACACCTTCAGGCCGTTTACCATCTAGCTTATACGTTGATAAGGCAAACTATGTGTTTGGGCAGCTATTTATTTTTTATCTGGTCTATTTATAATCTCACTTGAATTTTAGTTACATGCATTGCCCAGTTTTACCTAAAGTTAGACTATTAGGAGCCTTCTTTGTGGAGTTTAGATTTTTATAAATATTAGACTTCTAGTTTAAATTAAACTATGAACATGCAAAATTTGGGGCCTAAAGTGAATGCTTTATTCGCTTAATGATAGAGCTGGCTCTGATAAGAAAGGAATTTTTGAGGGTTAAAGATGAATTCAATTAGACATGCTGATAATGTTCATGCAATTTGTAGGATTCTTATATTTCATTGAACTTTTATGGTCCTATTTAAATTAGACTGGAACATTTAATTATAAAGGAACTCTCTATCTCTCTCTGGTAGTTTATAAAGTCAGTAGCTCTTTGGATTGAGGAAAGAGTAACTAGGTTGAAGGTAGGATTGTGTTAGAGGCTTTTTTTTTTTGGGTTTTGTACATGAAAGACAATACATTCTTTATTACTATTGTTACTACCACTTAGTTTTGTCATCATTTTTTCATTTCTAACTATTGTTGTGAAATATTTTCTGCCATGTCAATGGGTATGCAGGTTCCAGGTACATGGCGATGGGAGTCTTGCAACTCTTGGTACTCTGAATGCTTCAGCTCGTAATTTGTCTGCTGCATCAACTGCTCAGGTGATCCTTTCAGGTTCAACATCTGTTCGAGGTGTCTTGGAAGATGCAGGTACTGCTGTTTTTTCTTCGCCCATTAATATTTCTAATTCTGCCAAGGAAGAAAAGAATGCAAATTTCCCTGGTTGTAGATCATCTCCAGCTCTTGCCGAGACTGGACTAAAGGGCATTGGCAGAGATGGCTTATCCAACCAACCATCAGCTAGTATCTCAATTGATTTCCTGCCTATTTTCGAGTTGGATCCTTGCGGTGCAGATTCTCATATTTTTTGTAAAATTTGTAACATTATTTGGTAATCCAGTCCAAGCATTAGCTATGATTGTTTGAGGAACAAGATCAATGTAATTCTGTTTCCCTTTTCTGTAAAGTTGGAATCCATGCCATTTTGTTGGCAGTGTTATTACAGTGTGTATTAGCTATGATTGTTTGAGAAACAATATCAATGTAATTCTGTTTCCCTTTTCTGTAAAGTTGGAATCCATGCCGTTTTAGTTGGCAGTGTTATTACAGTGTGTATTAGCTATGATTGTTTGAGAAACAATATCATGTCACAAGAAGGCACTGTTATTACAGTGTGTGGGTATGTTGTTTTATTTTCTTCTTAATTTATTAACCAAGTCATCACAAAAGTTTATTTATTTACATTTATTCTTGATTTTTCTGTGCAGATTAATTAGGAAATCTACACATGTCATCCAAAATCATCAAATTTTTTGAAAATACAAAAAAAAAAAAAAAAAAAAAATTTGATCAAAAAGCGTCTTTTGGAAAGACGATTTATAAAGCGTCTTTCCAAAAGACGCTTTTAAGCCGTTGCACCAAAAAAAAAGTCAAAATGAAGCGTCTTTTGGAAAGACGATTTTGAAATTGTCTTTCCAAAAGACGCTTTTAAGCTATTTCCGAGCCAAAATGAAGCGTTTTTTGGAAAGACGATTTTGAAATCGTCTTTCCAAAAGACGCTTTTAAGCCAGTTGCGCAAAAAAAAAAAATTTTCAAAAACAAGCGAAAATAAAGCGTCTTTTGGAAAAAGACGATTTCAGAAACAACCCTATTTTGATAAATAAGTTCAGAATGACATTATTTTGAAAAATAAGTTTTTTTTTCACCCTAGTTTAGGATTTAACTCCAGCTACATTAGTTTTTTTTTTCTTCATGTGATCATATTAGTCTACCCAATAGAATGCATTCGACATTCGACACTGGGCATATGCATTGTACACTGGGCATTTGCATATATTTCTCTAATGTATTGATTATATATATATATATATATATATATATATATTTTTAATGTTTGTTTGTATTGAAATTAAAGGTTCAAATTAAAAAGTGGCTTGGGGAGTACTGATCGTGATAGGAGAAGAGAGAGGGAGAGAGAGAGAGAGAGAAAAAAAATTAATGGGAGAGTGATGCTGACGGCAGAAGAGAGAGAGAAAGAGATAAGGAAAAATAGGAACAATTAAGAATCGGTCAATTTTTTTTTTCAAGACTAAATGAGAGTCAGTTATGTGCAACATCAATTTTATTTCTCTAATTATTTTTATAACAAAATTATCTTTTCAAATCCAAAAGAATATGACAAAAAAATTATGGGTATTTAGCCAATATCACTATGTATAATTCTAAGAAGCCTTAATTTTGTTCGTGAAAATTCATTTCTATTTGTGAAATTCTCATCTTTGTCATCACTGTCATCATCTCTAACTTTACCATCATCTCTAACTCGTCGTCGTCCATCATAGGTTATTCATCTCTAATAGATAAGGAACACACTTTCTCTATCTCTCACACTACACATACACCTTGTAACTGAAATTTGTGCGCATGGTAGATTTGGAAAAACCTTTCGGGAGAGTTAGAGTTTTTATGCTTTCGACTTAAATTTGTGTGTGTGTGTGATGGATTTAATGGTTTTTATAACTCTATATTCAATTTACATATGATTTTGAGTTATAACTCTATATTTAATCTACATGTGATTTTGAGATCATTTACAACTTTTTTTTTTTTCTGGGTTCACATTTTTAGTTCCCAAACTTTCATCCTTTCATGCATTTTATGAAAAAAGAACATCTTCTAACTAAGATATATTGTCTTTAATTATGTGTACCTAACATACACATATATCTATATGATTATATATTGTAATTTCTTTTAACTTGTGTACCTTGTGGTTTGATAAGATTGTTCTGAACACAGTGTAACCCTCACAATGTTAGGAAGTAACCTATTAAAACCTAAAGTGTAACTTTCATAACATTGTGCACAAATTTATACAAAACACTAAATTTTATCAAATGATGCATTTTTACACCAAGTTGAATTTAAGGCCAATAATGTAAATAAGTTTGTTAACCTTTTATTTAAAATTTAAGGCCAATAATATAAATAAGTTTGTTAACCTTTTGTTTTGAAGGCGCCTAACCTTGAATTTTTTTACAAACAACTAATATACATACATTATGACCATCTATGACAGATTTGAGTATTGGTTAAACCTCAACAAGAGGAAAGAAATGATATTTGGTGCAATGGTTCATGTTTGGTGCAATGGGTTGTGGGGAATAAGAAGTTGGATTCTTTAGTGATTATATTGTAATTGTGAACAAGTTGAAAGTTATTGGTGGATTTTAGATTGCATAAATCATGTACTTTTGTAATGTGAACAAGGTTAATAATTTGTGATTGGGCAAACAATGTAATAAATTATGTTGTGATGACTTGTGATCCAAATATGAACAAGGTTTTCTTTTATAGTTTTATTGTGGCTTGATTGTGATTTAAACATGTTAGGCTTTAGTGCAACTTTCACAAATTGAATGTGATATTATTCTAGACATGTACAATGCTAACAACATTAGGGAGCAACTAACCAAAATGTAAGGTGTAACCTCTACAACATAAGGTGAAACTTCAATAACACTGTGCATCAAGTTGGTTATGATGATGTTATCCTGAACCAGGTACAACCTTCAAAACATTAGAAAGCAATTAACTAAAACATAATGTGCAACTTCCACAACATTAAGTATACCTTCCATAGCGTTGTGCATAATTCTATGCAAAACACTAAGCTTTACTAGAGTATACATTTTTGCACCAAGTGATAATAGCAAATACAAACCAATACAAATAGTTAAAAAAGTGGAGACTGTAAGTCATTTAAAGTAGATACATTGAAAGGTTCACAATGTGAAAGTTATTACATTCTAGGACATAAGTTAAAACAAAACACCAAAAATTAAAGTTCACAAAAATAAAAACATTTTCAAAATGGTAGAACAACAACTTGAATGGATTTATCAGTCAATCATATTTGTCCATGACTATGGTGAAAGAGCAGGTGGAGATGTAGCTTTTTCTTCATTCCCTTTTACCTTATTAACATCTCAATGTCATTATATCATATGAAATGCAGTAATTAGAACCACTATAAAAAATTATATCTCTCAAAATCTTGGAGTATTCTTCATTAGCAAGTGTGTGACTCGGGCATGACCGAAAGTAACATCTAGAATATCCATATACATTTAGGTACTACATGTAGCAAAGTTTGTCTATATTCTTGGGTTCCTTCTAGCAAAGACCACATACCACTTTTATTTTTCTGTTATTATTCTGTAGTTGGGCAAGACATTTGGTTAAAAATTTAACATATTTAAATTAAAAAAAATTGTAGATGTATGTACATAACGTGTGTGTGTGTATATATATATTTTTTTACATGAGATCTAAATTTTTTCCAAGTGTAATCAAACTTTCCATTTGAATTGGGACATGTAAGCTAACCTTCAAACTTAATTATGTACTTGAACAATATAAATGAGAATTTTAAGTTTCTTTTTCCCTCCCCAGTGAAAATAACCCAATTCTTTACAACTGAGTTGGACCATGTAAATTATGCACTAGTTGTAAATTATTTTCTAAAATAGGTGTAAGTTTTATAACGTTGGGTGCAATCTTTATTACGTATAGTGCAACTCTTCATAACATTTGGTGCAACTCATATAATACTGAATTATTAACTTACGCAAAAAATAAACAAATCACGCACACATGTTAAATAATAATATTTTAAAAACTAAATAGAACTAAATTATATCTAGTATATGTAAATATGCAGCGTGTATATACCCACGCACACATAAATGATATATACATGCACACTACACACACATAAACGAAATATACACAAGACACACACACACATACACAACATGTATATGTACACACCCTAAGTTGTGTATGTATGTGTGGATGTATTGTGTTTATACAAGGTTTGAATGAAGAAGATGTGAGAACTGAGGAATAAAAGAATAGAATAAAATTATGAGTGAAACTCTACCTAATCCTTGCATCTTGCTCATTATCACTGTTGAAACATTTCCTTTTGAAGGAGAATTGTGAGAAAGATATAAGAAGTTTGAGATTTTAGAATTATATAATGATGAGTAAAATAGTCATTTTTTAAACTCAGTAAAAGATAATTTTGAAACCAAGATCTGAAACAGTAAAAGTTTATTTATTTTTAATTTTTCTCATAAAAATGATATTTATCTAATTCTTAGGTCGCACATAACTGATTTTTAATTAGATCACAAAAAAAGTATCTGATTCTTAATTGCTCTAAAAGAAAATTGGGTGAGAGAGAGAGAGGAAAAAAAATTAGTACTTAGTAATTCAGATATAATTTTTTGAAAAATATTTCTAAAACTTTTGTAATTAATGTTTTAAAAATTATAAAAATTCATTTGAATATGATAATTTAAATTATAAAAATTTAAAAAAATTAAAATTAATAACTTGCCAAACACGTATCCCGCATTTTGAAATTAAAAATATATATTTAAAAAGTTAAACAAACATATGGATCCGACCTTTCTGTCTCGTGCACAGAGGAAAGCGAGGAGGCGGGGGGGTGAGAAGGAAAAAATGGAAATCTTGTCCGGTTTGTGTTTTTGTTAAATGAGTCATTGAAAAGAATGTTTTCAACTCACGTTTTAAAAAAGTGCATTTTTTAAAAATGTATTTTTAATTTAAATTAAGCGAATATAATTATGTCTAAAATTTTGAGCATAAACGTATTTTAAAAATATGTTTTTATTAAAAAAATAGTAGTTAATATGCTTTTTTAAAAAGTATACAAGTGTGAAAAATAAGTTTTAAAAAATTTGGATTGCGTCAATAAATTTAAAAATCACATGAGTAGTGTCACAAACTCAAGTCAATACCATAGCAACAAAATCAAAGATCAAAAAAAATTTCAAGTTGGTTGTCAACTGCTTTACAGGCATCTGCTTTTGTCAAAAACATAAAAAAAAGTTAGAGCGAGAGATATAGGGAAAAGAGAGAGGAGAGAGAATAGATAAAAAAGAAAGAAAAAAATCAAAGGAAATAGGGGTTGCTAGCCTGCAGGAGAGAGATAGAGAGAGCAGGAAGAGAGAAAATGAGGGCTGCCAGCTTGTTGGAGAGATAAAGAGATCAGGAAGAGAGAGAGAGAGAGAGAGAGAGAGAGAGAGAGAGAGAGAGAGAGAGAGAGAGAGAGAGAGAGAGAGAGAGAGAGAGAGAGAGAGAGAGAGAGAGAAAATGGGGGACTAAGCACCCTTGTTCAAAAATGTCAGAAGAGAGAGGAAGGGAGAGAAAATAAGAAGAAGAAGGAAGAGGGACTGGGGTTGCTGCGTGTGCAAGAAAGTGAGAAGGAGATAGAAAAAAGAAAGAAGAAAAAAAGTATCATGAAGACATTTTAAAAGTGCATTTTGAAAATAAGCTTTAAAAAACACATTTTTAAAATGCGTTTTAAAATTTAAATTATTATAATCTAACAAAATTTAATGAGATTCAAATCTCTCATAAGTATATTTTAAATATGCAATTTTTTAAAAGCGCATTTTGAATATGTATTTTTGTTAAAAAATTAGCATAAAAAAATATATTTTGAAAATGTGCTTTTAAAAAGTACATTAGTCCAAAAAATAAGTTTAAAAATATTTGGGTCAGGTCAATAAATTTAAAAAAGACACGACTCGGGTCAAAAACTTTTATTCCTCTACTGATATAAACATTCTTTTATTTTTAAAAAAATTACACATAACTCCCTGTACTTAAACCTATTTTCACTTAACCCAATTAACTTTAAAAGTGGACACTTACCTCCTTGTACTAACAGTTAAAGTGAATCTGTTTATTTTTCATCCAAAGTGATATTGCGTGGGTCTTACTTAGGGATAGCAATTTACCCCGCTCTGTCGGAGCTTCGCCCCGCCTCGCCCGTAATAGGACAGGTATGAAGCGCTCATAAATGGGGTCGTGGTCGGAGCGGGGTTAGGGTAGGACTTTTGAAACCCTGTCAGGTTCGGGGCAGGGTCGGGGGATGGTCATCCCGCCCCGTTTATATATTAAGTTTATATATATATATATATATATTATATTTACCAATAAAAAATACTATATAAAATTAGTTTTAAGATTTTTCATATTACACTCATATATATTTTTTTGTATTAGTTATTTTGGCCAAAAAAAATTAATTTACTTATCAAAATAAAAGTTTTAACTTATTTAAAAATATATATATATATATATATATATCAGGGTTCGGGGCAGGGTGAAGTTGAGAAATATAAATGGGGTCGGAGTTGGGGTTAGGGTAAACCTCTAAATGGGGTGAGGCGGAGCGGGGTCGGAGGTGGAAATATAAATGGTATCAGGGTTGGGGAAGGGTCACCCCGCTCCAAACCCGCCCCGTTGCCATTCCTAGTCTTACTCTCCAACCTATACGCTGGTAAGAATCTTGAATGTATTCCCCGTCCATTTTTTTTTCACTATTGCCCTTCACATCCCCTTTCATTGATTTTTATATCATTGTTATTGTTTTCCCTCAACATGGACAACAGTAGGGTTGTGTTAATGATGTGAAGAGGAAAACTAAAACATCATCGTTAATGTCTCAATCGTAGTCTTCGTTAGCTATGCAAGGCAACCAAATTGGTAACATTGTGGTTCAATTTTGTTATTGTGGAGCTAGAGCTCCTCCAAGAACGGCATGGACATTACGAAATTATGAGAGGAGATTTTATGGTTGTGGTCAATATGGGGTAATTGGAATTCCTTCAATGATTGTATTTTGAAATTTTTCTCTTTTGAAACAGATATTTTGAATGGATGTCTCATAGATTGATGCTAATTGTCGATTTTTTTGAACGAATTGACCCTCCATTGTGTGAAACAGGTAGAAAAGTATTGCCTAGGCTGATTGAGAAGAAGATTCTTTATAGAAGGAGATCAAAATTGCTCGTGGGAAGATGAATTTGTACTGTCGTACTTTGATTTTGTCATAGTTGGTGTTTGGTGTATTGTGGTGGATAGGAAAAAATTTAGCTAATACAGTGTAGTGTAGGGTGGTTGCAATGTTGGGTTGAAATGCATTTTTTTTATTATAGGGTTGTAAGTTCTTTTGATTTCAATGAAAAATGTAAATAAATTATAAGTTATTTTGTTTACACTCAGTACATTGAATTTTTGGGACAATAATGACTGTGGCAGTAGGGAAACCATTTTATGATCTTCTAATCTTCAAAAGAATGTCAATATATGACAATATAAGCTTGAAAAATTCATTTATTTGGATGTTGTAAAAGAGAGTAGAGAGATTACTTGAAAGAGAATAACTCGGTACATTGAGTATTGGGTTGTAAGTTGTTTGGATATCAAAATCAGAATAAGAATGAGTAAATTACCAAAACAAGCTACTGGTTTTTTGGACAATACAAGCTATATGTAAACTTAGTACATTACCAAAACAAGTAGTGGGTCGGAATCTCTATGCAATGGCACACCCAGTCTGACAATGGTGCCTAAAATGATGGAAAAGAATTGGAAGGGAATATCTTAGTATACTTAATACATTTCCATACTGTCACGTTGTTTGAAACTTAAAAGTACTTAATATATTCTTATATTATCTCTAAATTTAAAAATACTTAAGGTAAATTACACTGATCACCTTCCTTGAGCTTTATTGATATTACAGATAGACTCCTAAACTTTTAGAAATTATACTGACCTCTCTTGTCAGAGTTTGTCTTCTAACACTGTTAAGATATCGTATAAAATTGCTTTTTTACCCTTTATTTTAAATTTTAATTTTTAGCTGTGGGTGTTTTCATCTTACAAAACCTTTCTAATATAGAATAAGATGTATAGGCTTTTGAAAAACAATGGGAATGCTCTAAGTCTGATTCCTAAGAAAAAGTACTAGTAGATGCAGAGTTGGCCAGCCACGTTTTTGGGAATATAGACTCCATCTTGACCCAAAACGGCGAGACAAACAATACTCAATGCTTTGTCATGACCAAAGCTGTTCCGAGACTTTTTTGCCATTTATAGTAACTTTTGATTTTGTAATTATTTTGTTTAGGAAAGTCTGAATTAACTTATGTTTGCAGCTATAGTTTCTTAATTGAATATGGTTTCTAATTTTCTAAAAAGTTTCAGTTTTTATTAATTTTAGATTTTTCCTATTTTTCACAATTATTCTAGTTTCCTAATTGTAATAGGACTGGTTTAAGAAATTAGTAAATTCCTATTCCGATTAGTAGTAGTTTTAACTAATATATGATATAAAACAGTCTTATTCTTCAAGTTTTATCATTAATATTTTCATAAATTTAAAATTTATTCTCATTAAATAATGATTCCCCTTTGATTATTAATTAATAAAAAAATCTAACACATTTGATTCTCTTTCATATTTTCCTACATCTTCTCGTAACTCAAAATACACAACCTCATTGTAACTCAGTTTTCAAGATTCAAGCATGGCTTTCTCTCTTAACTCTTTCTTTTTTTTTTTTACTCTCTCTACATATACCCGAATTATAAAAACAAACCCACCATATACATACTATATATATATATATATATATATATATATAGACACACACGTGCATATATATTCAAGTATGTTCATGGAATGCAAATTATTTCACTAAGTCAAGACAATGAAATTTTTTAGAAAGAAAGAGGCCTTGGATTCCATACCCAAACACCAAATCACAAATAAATTTTCCATAGCCAATAACCCATTACCATTGTAATCGCAATTCCAACTGTAACCAACAACCAACTCTTCCGATTCAAATTTTAAATCGTCATCTAAATGAATGTTTCTGTTGGCCGTTTCTCTTGGAAGTGGTCCACTCCACGTTTGAAATCGTTCTGAACTGCTGAACATGGGACTGAACTGTCTCCATGATGATCTGTGAACGTGAGACACGCGTTGCCAAAGCTTAATGGAACCTTTGGCTATAAATACCACCGTTTGGTCTCCAAACTCGCTGAACTCAATCCCCTTCAGTTTACACCATCTAATTGGAGTGAGCAGAGTTTTGGAAGTGCCAAAACGAGGAAGAGAACCAGCGTCTCCTAACGTGAGCAACACCAATGGCTGGAGGTACTGTTCTTGAGCAATACAGTATTTATTACGATTCCTTCAAGTATTTATTCCGCATCACAGAATCGTATTTATGCTTTCATTTGGTATCAGAGCTAAATTTTTCTTTGCCTTGGTGTATGAGTGATGCTCTGTTTGTCTCTGTTTTGGCTGAAAGTATGAGTGATGCTCTGTTTATCTCTATTTTTTCTGGCCGGAGATTTCTGAAATTTTTTTGGCCGGAGATTCGGCCCTCCGATCGGAAAACCGAGGGTAGATTTGAGTTGCCTATCACCTATAGGTTCGGACCCTGTGGAAACTGCGAGAAAATTCATCGCCGACGAGTTGCCGTTAACGAAAGAGGTGACCAGCCAGGTGCTGGAAACCTGCTGTGCGACTGAGGTTTTGTGATTTTATTTGGACCAAACCGGGTTGGGTCGGACCCGACTCACCCATTCAGATGGCTACCCAACACTGTTACTTTATGAGAAAAATCTTAAATTTGAGTTTGGGGGGCGTTTGGTTGGAAAGGAGAAGCTATCCAATGATTGGCTTATAAATGAACAGGACATAAAAACAAAAGGAAATAAAAAAAATTTGGTTTGGGCAGTGACATGAACCAGATAAATTTTTGCATATAGTTATTATTTGATTTAATTGTGTGCAATTTAGATGATTGTGGTGCAAATTTAATAATTGTGCTCATATTTAGTTTGCATGAGTTGATTATTTATGCTCTAAATTAATACATGCAATTTCTTGGATGGGTATATATATATAGTTAAAGGCATGAAATTAAATGTTATGCATAATATTATAGTTTTAATTATGCAATGTTTATGCCTAAATTGTGAGAATATTATATGCATAATAATAACATGTTAGTTTTAGTTAAAATTATGTAATTTATAATTATTCTCATATTTAGTTAATCCTTATGTATAAGAGGTATAATATCTAGTGATCAATATGATTTTTGGTTAATTAGAGAATAGCTACAACATCTTTAATTAAATAAAAATCATATATTATGATTAATTAGGACCACATGAATAATATTTAGACATTAATTGTAATTAATCATATTTAGTAAAATAAATTTTATCCCACAAGAATTTTTATTATATGATTAATTAGGATAAAATATCAAATGATTCATAACTTACCCACTAGAATTATGAATTAATTTAATCATTTGATAGTTTTATCATAAAGTTTAATATTAGATAGAATATATATCAAATTATAATCATTAATGGACTATTTGCTGTGAGACTATGAATGTGTACATCTAAGGAGGTTCTGTCTAGGAGACTGGATTTTAAGTGGGACCGTTATGACCCCTCCAATCTTTCCTAGAATCTTGAAGTTCTGTCTAGGAAAAAAAAAAATCTTTCCTGGGAACTTACTTAGTAGTACTATTTGTTTCTGCGGTAAAATAGGCCTTATACATGATTATTGTGAAAATAATTTGATAAATTCTATCATAAAGAATAATTGAATCTACTTGAATTAAAAATTTATCTCACAGACAATTTTTATGTCATTAGATTCAATTTTTAAGCATGATTTACATTGGTAAACCATGAAATTCTATTTATGCCTCATTTTAATGTAAGCATGTATGTTTAATTTTATGCAGTTAGTCAACCTGTTAAATTTTCTGATGTAGGTTGTGATATTCCCCAACTTAAGGGTGATAACTTTAAAATGTGGAAAGAGAGGGTCTTACTTCATTTAGGGTGGATGGACATTGATTATGCTATAAGGAAAGATGAACCACCTGTAATTACCAATACCAGCACTGAAGCTGAGATTGCTCTATATGAACATTGGGAGCGATCCAATCGACTTAGTGTTATATTTATAAAGACCAAAATCTCTGCTGGTATTCGTGGTTCAGCCGATCAGCATACCAAAGTCTGTGATTTACTCAAGGCCATTGACGAACAATTCGTCACTTCAGATAAGGCGCTTACTAGTACCCTAATTATGAAGTTTTGTTCCACAAGGCTCGACACTGTGAGAGGTGTGCGTGAGCACATCATGAAAATGAGGGACACTGCAGCTCAACTTAAAAAACTAGAGGTAGAAATTTCAGATTCTTTTCTCGTGCACTATATTCTGAATAGTCTCCCACCTCAATACAGTCCTTTCAAAATCTCCTATAACACGCATAAGGATAAATGTTCTATTAATGAACTTATGACCATGTGTGTTCAAGAGGAAGGGAGATTAATTATGGAGATAGGAGAGAGTGCAATGCTAGCTACGTAGGGAAAGAATAAATCTCAAGCCAATAAGAAAGGGAAAGGGAAAGAAAAGTTGGCTCCACAAGCTGACATAAAGAAAGATCCTGTGTGTTTCTTCTGTAAAAAGAAGTGACATGTTAAGAAAGATTGTCCCAAATTCTAGAAATGGCTTGAGAAGAAAGGTAATCAACTATCTTTAGTTTGTTATAAATCCAATAAGGTTGATGTTGTTTACAACACTTGGTGGATTGATTCTGGTTCTACAATCCATATTTCGAATTCCTTGCAGGGCATGCGAAACCTAAGGAAGCCGGTGGGAAGTGAACAATGCATCTATTCGGGAAACAAGATGCGTTCACATATGGATGCTGTTGGAACATGCAATTTGATTTTAAGTAGTGGCTTTGTATTAATTTTAGAAAAGACCTTTTATATTCCTAGTTTTTCTAGGAATTTAATTTCAGTTTCTAGACTTGTACCACTGGGATACTCTTTTAAATTTTCAGATACTTCTTTCAGTTTAATTTATGAATCTGAAATTGTTGGAGTTGGTACAATGTGTGATGGTCTCTTCTGTATTAATTTGCAAAATGATGCCACTCATAATGCTATGCATGTTCACACCGGTATAAAGAGATGTGTTGTAAATGAGGATTCCTCTACATTATGGCACCGGAGATTAGGTCATATCTCCATTGAGTGTATTAAAAGATTAGTAAATGATGGGGTACTTAGTACTCTTGATTTTTTCGATTTTGAAACTTGTGTGGACTGCATAAAGGGGAAGCAGACCAACAAGTCTACGAAAGGTGCCACAAGGAGTTCTCACATATTGGAAATCATACATACAGACATTTGTAGTCCAGACATGGACTCACATGGTCAGAGATACTTCATCTCATTCATTGATGACTATTCACGATACATGTATCTCTACTTGCTTCATAATAAGAATGAAGCATTAGATGCCTTTGAAGTTTTCAAGGCTGAAGTAGAGAAACAATGCGGTAAGCAAATTAAGATCGTGAGGTTAGACAGAGGTGGAGAATACTATGGTATATATACAAAAGATGGACAAGCACATGGTCCCTTTGCCAGGTTTCTTCAGGAAAATGGGATTGTTCCCCAATACACCATGCCTGGTTCATCGGACCAAAATGGAGTCGCTGAAAAAAGAAACCGAACATTATTGGACATGGTGTGGAGCATGCAGAGTAGCTCCAATCTTCCTAAAAACTTGTGGACTGAGGCACTTAAGACGACTGTATACATTTTAAACCGGGTCCTAACCAAGGCTATTCCTAAAACACCATTTGAGTTATTTAAAGATTGGAAACCGAGTTTAAGGCATGTACGTGTTTGGGGATGCCCGTCTGAAGTGAGGATTTATAATCCACAAGAGAAGAAACTAGATCCGAGGACCATTAGTGGCTATTTCATCAGATATGCTACAAGGTCCAAAGGTTACAGATTTTATTGTCCATCTCATACCGCTAGGATTGTGGAATCAAGGAATGCCAAATTTCTTGAGAATGACTTGATCAGTGGGAGGGATCATTCAAGAAACACAATTTTTGAAAATGATCATTCAGATAATCAACCTTCCACTTTAAGTAATAGATTGATTGTTGTTCATAACACCCCTTCAATACAAATTGGTGTTGAACAACCAATCATTGAAGTTCCACAAGCGGCTGACAACATTCAAGTAGGTCAGGGAGTTCAAGAATTACCAATTTCTGAACAAACAGTTGAACCACATCTTCCCCAAGAAGATATCAGTGTAACATTAAGAATATCTACTAGAACAAAGAAGTCAGCTATTCCTAGTGACTATGTAGTGTATCTATAAGAAACTGATTATAATATAGAAATTGAAGATTGTCCCGAATCTTTTTCACAAGCCATTAATTGCAAAGAGTCCAAATATTGGTATAATGCCATGATAGAGGAAATGAATCCCATAAGGGACAACAATGTCTAGAGTCTTGTAGAGTTGCCTAATAGAGCCAAAGCCATTGGCAATAAATGGGTCTTTAAGACCAAAAGGGACTCATTAGGCAACATTAAGAGATACAAAGTTAGACTTGTTGCTAAGGGATTCACTCAAAATGAAGGAATCGATTACAAGGAGACATTCTCTCCTGTAAAGATTCCTTAAGGATTGTTTTGGCATTGGTAGCACATTTTGACATGGAGTTGCACCAAATGGATGTGAAAATGGCTTTTCTCAATGGTGATTTAGAGGAGGAAGCTTACATGAAACAACCTGAAGGATTCCCCTCTAGTGATGGTGAGCACTTGGTTTGCAAACTCAATAAATTCATATATGGTTTAAAACAAGCGTCCCGCCAATGGTATTACAAGTTTCATAGTGTTATTTCTTCATTTGGATTTGTTGAAAACATCATGGATCAGTGTATATACCAAAAGGTCAGTGGGAGTAAGATATGTTTTCTTGTTTTATATGTGGATGATATTCTACTTGCAACTAATGATAAGGGGTTGTTGCATAGGGTGAAACATTTCCTCTCTAAGAATTTTGATATGAAGGATACGGGTGAGGCATCTTATGTCATTGGCATTAAGATCCATAGAGATAGATGCAAAGGCATCTTAGGTCTGTCTTAGGAAACCTATATCAATAAAGTCTTAGAGAGATATTGTATAAAGGATTGTTCACCAAGTGTAGCTCCCATTGTGAAGGGTGATAGGTTTAATTTGAACCAATGCCCAAAGAATGACTTGGAAAGGGAACAAATGTAGAACATTCCATATGCCTCAACTGTTGGAAGCCTAATGTATGCTCAAGTTTGTACTAGACCTGACATAGCTTTTGTTGTGGGTATGTTGGGACGATATCAGAGTAATCCAAGTTTAGACCAATGGAGAGCTGCAAAGAAAGTGATGCGGTACCTTCAAGGCACCAAGGACTACATGCTTACCCACAGACGGACTGATAGTTTGGAAGTAGTTGGTTATTTCGATTCAGACTTTGCTGGTTGTGTGGATTCACGTAAATTAACATCAGGTTACATCTTTATGATGGCTGGTGGAGCTATTTCATGGAGGAGTGCCAAACAGTCCTTGATTGCTACTTCTACTATGGAAGCTGAGTTCGTGGCTTGTTTTGAGGCTACATCAAATGGTGTATGGCTTAGGAGTTTTATTTCAGGGCTTAGAACTATGGATTCTATTCATAAGCCGTTAAGGATATTTTGTGACAATTCAGCTGCTGTTTTTATGGCTAAGAAAAACAAAAGTGGTAGTCGAAGTAAGCATATCGACATTAAGTACATAGCCATAAGGGAACGTGTTAATGAAGGAAAAGTGGTCATTGAACACGTCAACACCGAATTGATGATTGCTGATCCTTTAACTAAGGGCATGCCACCATCTAAATTCAAGTATCATGTAATGTCAATGGGACTTAATTCCATTATGTAGTTCATTCATTGTACGAACTATGTTTCCTTATTGAAACTCTTACTTAATGTAATTTTTCTCATATTCATGTGCACCTTAATTTAATTTGAGAAAAACTTATATGTGTTGGACCAAAAATAAACATAGGGTTTATTCATTTTGAAATTGTTGCCACATAAAAGAAATAAATACATGGTAATACATAGAAGATAATACTCGTCATAAGAGGACTTATCACCATGATTCATATACTTATTACTTAATACAGATTATCGATGGGTTTAAGATGTGAGGTGTGGACCAAGTGGGAGAATGTTGGCCGTTTCTCTCGGAAGTGGTCCACTCCACGTTTGAAATCGTTCTGAACTGCCGAACGTGGGACTGAACTGCCTCCATGATGATCTATGAACGTGGGACACGCGTTGCCAAAGCTTGATGGAACCTTTGGCTATAAATACTACCGTTTGGTCCCCAAACTCGCTGAACTCAATCCCCTTCAGTTTACACCATCTAATTGGAGTGAGCAGAGTTTTGGAAGTGCCAAAACGAGGAAGAGAACCAGCGTCTCCTAACGTGAGCAGCACCAATGGCTAGAGGTACTGTTCTTGAGCAATACAATTTTTATTACGATTCCTTTAAGTATTTATTCCGCATTACAGAATCGTATTTATGCTTTCAAATTCTTCATTGTCTCTTCTCTGTAACATTTCTCTAACTTGGTTTTGTCGTTGCTAGACGAGGCTCTTCCACCCGCAACCACCACTGGGCTCGGACCTATGTCATGGAGTTCATGGAAATCTTTTGTACCAAACATAAAACCTAACTCGCAAAAACCCATTTGCAGAGCCATTTAATTCGTTGTGGATTCGTAACCAAATCTAATTATAACCTTTAGTACAGGTGGACGTGTTATTAGCGATTATCAGAGCAGACTTACCCCGGAGATAGTAGAGGCACTCATTTGTGAGAATGATTGGAAATATGCTGAGATATACGTTTTAAGTATCAAATTTTATGCATCAACTATACAGTTTGTAATTGCATGATAGATTTTTATTATTTCTTTATGTATCATGTATTTTTTGTCAAGTACCTATAGTAATGTAGATTAAATGTATTTTTTATTTTATCACTTGTTATTTTATACTTGTTGGCTTGATGTCTTAAACAATTGTAAAAATTAAGTAATTCACAAATAAATAATAAATGAAGATATCACTTCAATTTTATCCCTGATTTTCATGGTCTATTTTACTTTTTATTTGTTCTAGTTTAACATTTTTTAATTATAATTTATTTTTAGAATAATAGAATTCTCTACAACTCACAATTTTACAATAAAAAGAACTCTTTAGCCCACAAGCCCACCCCACCCGACCTGCTGGCCTTTTTTGCGCCCCTAATGACGACTTTACCAAATTTATCAAAATCAACCATTGAGATCTTCCCTCATGTTCTATTTGATTTCCCAAAAGGCATAGGAGAAGAATGTAAGCTGGGATCCTATTCTCCACCAATAGATTCCTCTTCTCCATTCTCAATCACGATGCCATCTTAAGTAATGAGAGATCTTGTATACAATGAACTGAAAAATTGTTCCTTTATGACACCACGATCTTAGACTGGTGAGGGTTATGTGATAAATTAGGAGTTTGTTGTGTGTATGTATATGTGTGTCTGTGTGTGTGTATATATATATAGAGAGAGAGAGAGAGAGAGGGCGGGGGAACGCTTGTTGCGGAGAAAGAAGAGTGAAAAAAACTCAATTTTTTAATTTTTAAAAAGGTTAAAATTAATATTTAAGAAAATAGATAAGATGAAATCGTCATAATTTGGTTTGTCAATTGTTAGTTGACTAACGGAAGTAAGATTTTTGTTATTAATATTAAAGTAGAAGGAAGGTCAGTGTGATTACCGAGAATGCATGTGTAATATCAATAAATCTCATGAAAAACTAGTGTAATTTACCCAAATACTTAATATATTCTCAAACTTAATACATACCTAAAATGTCACTACTAGAAGCAAATCCTATTTCACTACTTCTTTTGCCCTCCTTTAGATCTACTGGAACCAAGTCAAAGTCTAAGTCCTTTGCCACCACAGCATGACAACTTTGATGGTTGAGTGGTAGTTAATGTTGGAGACATCTTTCCTTTGTGGATCTTGGAGACATCCTTATGGGTAGCTTTGAGGATGATTGAATAGCAGTCAATCTTGAAGATATCCTTGTGGGCATTCTTGGAAGCATGACAATTGCGTCCTATAAGTCAAAAAATATAGGAAGAAGATCAAAATTAAACAATAGTGCCTGAAATTTATTGACATTCAACTGCAATTTTTGAATCAAAAGAATACTTAATGTACCTTGATTGGAGTTTTGGCTACTGTTGGAGCACTGCTTTCGGGGTGTTAATTTGCTCCTGTGCTGCTGATTGATTACTTGATGTGGTAGCCTAGTTTGCAATTACAAATTTCATGATTTGGGGGTATTGTATCAAAGTTTAATTTAATATAAACATCATATCAAACTTGTTTAGGCTGATTTAATGAACTATGGACATCAGAACTGGTTGGTGTCTTATTGCTTGAACCTTGCAAGATCAACATGAGATTAAATAAGTTTTGAAGTAAAAGAAATCAAATGGCATCTAGAACAAATCACGTACCTTTGATCTAGTGGTAATAGCTCTTTTACATGACCTCTGATTATGACATTTTTTATGGCATCTAGAACAGACCAAGTACCTTTTTTTTTTTCTTGACACTTTGTAAGGGTGACTGTCCTCTTCTAGGTCTTTCTTTTTCAATTTTTTTGGCATACTTGGTTGTTTTATAATTTAGATCCATTCCAACCTCAATCCAATCATGCTGACTAGGTATAGGATTTATCATTTATGCATATGTCTGAAGATATGTTGCCTTGCTATAGAAGAGGTGCACATAGCTATGGCCTCCCAAAAATTTTGATATTGTATTTGTTACTCTAATTTAGTTAGAATATTTTAACAAAATAAGATCCCCTCCCCCCAAAAAAAATTTCTTAATATATATATATATATATATATATATATATACACACACACACACACACACACACACATATATATATATATTCATAAGAACCTTTTAAATTTTAATACCTTCAATTTGACCCCCCTTCACCCCCCAAAAATAATTTAATATTATGTTTTTTACCCTTAATTTTGTTAGAATATTTTAATAAAATAAGACTTGTCCCCTCAATTTCTCTTTAATATATTCATATAAACCATCCTAAATTTTAATACCTTCAATTTGCTCCCCTAACAAAAATTTATAAATCCACCACTAAACCTCTCTTATAATATATGATAATTACAGGGACTATCCCTATGATCATTGAAAAGATACAGGTAGGTCAGTGTATTAATTTTGTACAGAAAAAATCTATATATTATTAGTATATAGAAAAAAGATTAGTGTAATTACAAAAAATATATAAAAAGTTCCTAATATTGTCAGGTAACTGGAGAGAGGTCAATGAAATTATCACTAGATTTTAAAATTATAATGAAAAAGAGCATCCCAATTAAACCAAATTCTACTAACTCCAGACGCCAACCCTTTGTGTATTAATTTTCAGCCTCAAAAACAGTTCTGAATAAATCATTGGTTTTCACTCTAACTTTAGTTTCTATAATGCACAGAACAGGAAGAAACTGACTTCTGATTAAATTCCTAATCTCTTTTTGCTTAAGAGGGTCATTTAACCCTCTAATATTCCAAGCAACAACTTTAAACATGTAAGTTGGCATTACCTGTGCCTCCCTTACTTGAAGCTTCCCTTTCTTCTTACCTTTGCCTTTTTTAGCACAGTTGTCCCTTTCCCAGAATAAAGTTGTTTTTTGGATGCAATCTAAAGGATTATGTCAGTAATGGAAAACTCAATCATCTCTGATGCGTGCTCTAAAAGACTACTCCCCCTAAATAACTAGCTGCCTTTTTTGTTTGAATCATAATATCATCCAGCTTCTCTTCAATCCCATCCAATTCTGCAAATGAGTTCCTCTAATTTGTTTATCTGGCCACCTCCTTAAAAGGATACTTCAACTGACAACAGTTGATCCTGCAGGTTTAGTATGAACTATAGATGCTGAACCCCTCCTACAAGTATTATGCATACCATGCTCCAACACAATTGGTCCCAGCAATGTTGTTTCTAAATAAATGTGTAATGTTGAAGCTCTCCAAAGTACCAAAAAAATAAAAATAAAATCAGCATATCTATATATATCCTCACTCCAGAAGGTTTTTAAGTTCCTTCTGTTACAGATGGCAGACTTACCATGTAAACAATAAATGAATGAAGAGAGAGTTAACTCATTATTCTTTTTTTTTTTAAACTAAGAGCAAGAAAATCATCTTGTGAGTACGCTAATTTTCTAGGAGGGAAAAACCAAAAGAAAAAACAAATTCACATCTTTCCTTGCCTCTATGGAAAAATTGATACGTCCATCGGAAACAGGCTCTACGCGTCACTGCATGCTGGATGATGCTTTCTGTCAAACTGTGTAATGGTTGCTTCAATCTGAATACTCTGGTGAATGAAGAAAGCTGTTTAGAGGTGCATGCTGCTTTTGCTTCAAAAGCCTAAAAATCATTACAATCTCTTCAGACTAGTGCTAAGTTACAGCCGTTCATTTGCTTCTTATTAAGCATTCTTGCCGTAACCCAAATTCCTTTTTTGGATGAGCAAGTTGTTGCCTCCAAGGGTCATTATGTAACTTGTAGTGCAACACCTTGTCAAGAAAAGAAACAGTTCAAATTCATCAGCTAAGATTATAGAAATTTCAATATCCAATGATACAAACCACACATTTAAACTTGACACCCACCCTACCACACCCTAAAGGAGATGTATCTGCCACTTTAACTAGTAACAGGAAGGCATCTACACAGCTTGTGCATGCACTACAACCTTCAGCACTAAATACCATGCTAAATGATGTCAAAGAAAAGGAAGAGTTTTAAATAAAGTACTAAATGAAATTTCATTTTTCTATGTAGCAGATAATTGGCATATGTAACATATTTTGCACAATTGAGGTAGTAAAAGAGATTCAGGTGGAAAAGAATGATGAATAGTGGTTGTCATTGATGAGCTTCACAACAAATTTTACTCCCATGTTTGTTTAATCGATCACATAGAACCAGAATATGCATTAGCCATCTTGACACAGTTATGCTAAGGTTAGCATTCAATTAGATATCAGTGTCCACATGGTTCAATCCATCTCTTTTTGGTCTGATGTCAAGAACGGGTTAAATCCATATTACAAAAAATACCAAAAGCACTTTAGATGAGTTGTTTATAGAATCATAGAATATCAATGTATTCCGATAGGTATCGCCTAAAAAGATAATTTTAGGGTCTTCAATTCAATACGAGTGGGTGTGCCGGTGCGGCAAAATGATATGTTGCTATTGTTTGAATCTAACAATATTAGATTGTTATTACACCCAAAAAGGGGGAAGGGAGAGAAATAACAAGTGACAAACCCCAAATGTGGAGGGAAAAGATGACATCTGACAACTTGTTAGTTATAATCTTATAGACAATTTGAGACAGCGTCAATTTCAACCATCCAAAATCTGTTAAAGGGTAGTAAGCTAACTTGGTATCTAGAAATGTCAGCTATTGCTTGATGTGGGAGTATGAGGTGCAGGGACCAAGTTTAGAAATATGTTTGGGTCATTTTAGGGAAGTGAAATGAACATGAACCTAACCTAGGAGGGAGAATTCTTGATGGAGTGAAACATTATTTCATGAGATTTTTGGACAGACAAAATGAAACAATATGCAGGACACAAACCCAATCAAATGCAAAAGTTAAAACTTTAATGAATCAGCTGTGGCAAGCCTGAATTTTAACCTTCCAAACAGACCCTATGATCGAGCCTAATGAAAGTTGTAAAGGTTGAAGTCACTTTGTTGTTCTAACAGAACAGTAAAAACCATGTATTTGGCATCAGATACATGTAATTGTACCCTTATTCACCTAAATGCAAAAATCTACACTCTGATCCACTGCACACTAAAAAGAATTTTCTGCTGCTTGTATTATAATTATTAAGGACAGTAACATCTTAATTACAAACCCGAGGACAATCCAATGTGTATGCTCCACCAAGAAGCAAATGTTGCAGGCATTCCAGTTAGTCCATGAGATTGCAAAATATGACCTGGTATACCCTTATCATGACTTTATTTTCCCTAAATCATCTGTGCTATGATAACAACATAATGGCATACAAAGCAGTTCCAGATGGAATAATACAAGTTTACAACAGCATTTTAGGCACAGGAATAAGCATGAATACCTGTATGAATGTGGCAAAAACATCATCCTCACTTAGTTGCAGGAACTTTACAGCCCAATCCTCGACATGGCCAAATACTGTTTTCTGCCTCTCAGCCTCGAGCAAAATAGAATCTCGATACAAGAACCTCTGCCAGATCTTCTGTACGTTAGCCAACTTGAATTCTCTCTCTGTCTCGTTGAATCCCTTCAGGAAGCAGAGGTCACCAGTCATTCAACTACCATCAACTTTGAACAAAAGCTGTTTTATCCCAATTAAATAAAGATGCGGAATACAGCAAGAAATTACCCTGAGAATTTTTATCAAGTTTGGAATTTCATCTTCTCCTATCCGAACAGAAAAACTTTCATAGTTGAGCACATTCTCATATGGAAGGAAGATCCCATCCTACATGGAAACCAAATTGAACAAACATAAATTTTGGCTGTAATAATTAGAATATCAAAGGATGATTGCATTTAACTGGGGAAATTCCTATGAATAACAATAACTTGAAGGTGCTCATGGCTTTTGACTAGTTAACAAAAATTAACTTCCCTCAGAAATTGCATATTCATAAGCAGTAAGTTGTAAGATGCTTTCCACAATCCATAAGCTGAAAAGCAACTTTCAATCTATGATAAGCTCAATCAGACACAAACATTGATTTCCTCAGGTATTTGGAAGAGAAACAAACCAGAGAATCTCACAACCTGAATGAGTACAGGAATACAGCCTTGCAAAATACTATCTTCCATTCGACCACTCCACCCATCTCCAGGCATAACCCCACAGAAGATAGAACTGGCCAAATCCTCATGATAATTATCAGAACGAAGAGGGGTCACAATCACATCTTCTGTGCGCTGTTTCCCAAGCTTCCCTTCCTTGTTAGGACTTGATCCAAACTCGTGTGCCACTTTCTGCCTGATACCCATACTATACCTGAACAATTCCACAGATCTAACCTATCATATCTGTTAAAAGTTTCCTATGTACAATAACTTTAAGGTTGTCTGGAAAACTGGGATATCTGGACAAGGAAAAATAAAACCAGCCCAGACCTCACATAACATGTTTCTTAAACACAGGAAAATGTGGATTCAAGCAAAACTCCACCTTTTAATAAGAAGAAGAATAGAGAAATAAAAAAAAAAAACATGTTTAACCACATGATCCCTTGAAGATGAATGGTCCCCATGATTTTGGATCATCTATTTCAGTCTAAGGTTTTCCAAATAGCTGTTTAATTTACTTACGTGGCTTCTGGTCTTCCATTTTCATATGCTGGTCCTAGATTTCCATTGAAGTAAAATAAGGTCTTCCGTTTCTCAAGGGGTCTGCACACATAATATTCAATGAATTCCATTGGTGCTAGATACATTAAAATGGAGTTGTAATGTGCACCCTGGAAGCAAAAAATATGGCAAAATCTTGAGTCAATTATATCTTCTTTAATGAGAGACACACCTAGCCCAAAGTTTTGAGCTCAAGGCATTTGCATCAGGTCTCTTCCATGCTGGAAGCACAAGATCTTTATCTGGGTCAAAGCATGGATGGTTGCCTCTTCTGTCCGAAGAAATCTTATCCCAGTTGTCAGCCCAATAAGCCGTTGTTGAATGGTTATGCTTCGAATTTGTATTACCCCAGTGGACCAACATCATGCTGTTCCAAATCTCCTTCGGGGCATAGCAAGCACCTTCATCCCAGGAAAAGGACTGCATTGAGATATAAAAGCAACATCATTAGCATACAGAAAATAAAATGCTGTACCATTCCACACTGGCAATAAATGAAGTTTTTTAACCACGTCATACCCAAATGTGGTCTCTTCCTGATGAGCGGTTCCAGTAGGGATATTGCTCAACAATGTGGTCATATGCCTTCTTATAGAATTCCAGAGTTAGAGAGCTCCTTAAGCCCATGTGTTTCTGAAATTTAAAGTGGTAGACACATTTCAATCTAACAAATGAAACCAACAAGGTGTGCACGCGCGCGCGCACACATAAATATAGATAGCATGCTACAAATACAAATACAAATACATAAACATATAATATTTATGTATAACATTATACACGAAAAACCGTAGACGTTAGATTACACCATTGCTCCCAAGCTCGGGCAAGGTAGCTTCCATCAGTATAGCAGCCCTGTTAAATCTAGCACGATATTCAAGCATTTAATTCTACTTTATTTTTTTATAGAGAACTCCCTGGAGCTTCAGTACAGAAAAATATTGTAGCATGAAGAAACGAATACACCTAATATGAGGTTGCCTGGAGATATAGCATTGCATTGGTGCCAAGTTATTGCAATTATAATTATGCAAATATTTTTACACCAGATTAGCCATGGGAGGATGAAGAAATTAATAGAAAATAACCAACTTCATTAATGCACTTAGAAAGCAAGAACTTCAACAAGAAAGAAGTTGGAGCAGATAACTACATGACTGAGAAGAATCGGTATAATATTCCTTCAGAACATTTAAATATAAAGAAAAAGGTATGGTTGATCAAATTAATCATTAATTAATGGGGAAGGACGATAATAAACAAAATAAGGTAGGGTGGACAACAAATAAAGATCCAACTAATAATATTTTGAGCAGGTCAACTACAAATATTGAAATCAATTAACATGCTATCCAAACAGAATTAGAGTAAAACATTTAAATGTTAAATCATTTTTGTGGAAATTGAAAGGTTCATCTACTAATGGGGATGGGGCCTTGTTGAATTGAGTCCAGTGAGCTAGTCTTAAATAAAAAGTATCCCTTCTAACAAAAAATCACTTATATAAGGTCAGGGCTAGCGAGCATAAAGCCAACAAAGCAATCAGTTTAAGCCCCAAATTTTAGGTATCTATAATATAATCAAATTACAAGTATAATATTAGTACATGTCTAAATCTACAAAAGGTCCCAAATTTTATGTATTTGTAGTTTAATCAAATTAAAATTATAAGGTTAATAAAAATCTAACTCTACAAAAAAAGCCCCATAAAGACTCATGACAAAATTTTAATTTACTTAATAGAGTTTTATTTGTAGTGTACTCTATTTTTTATTGCTATTTATTTAGATAAAAAAAATTGTGTACAAATTTTATTAGTAGAGTTTTATTTAATATATAGCTCTCACTTGTTGGAAAATAATTAAATTTTGTATACAAAAATAAAAATATAATATATATAAGAAACAAAGTAAAAAATTACATTAATATTAAAAATAAAGTCTCATTTAGAGTTGTTACTTTCTCACTTTAGGCCTCTAATTGTATAGAGCCGACCCTGTACAAGGTGACTCAACTGTTCATCAGAGAACTAGAAAGCAATTATGTTAAGTTGTGTAAGAGCAGAGGGGTTAAAAGATATTAATTAGAACAAACACATTTTTCAGCTACAAATGTTACCCTTTTCTTGCTTTGGGTTAAGCTGCTGGCATAAGATCTTCAATAATGTAAATTTACTAATATAAAATGATGACGCATGAAGTAACTTATGGAAGCGGGAAGCATATAAAAAACGAGCCAAACAAATATGTTCAACTAAAAAGGAAAGTGCTACATTACAAAAAAGAATAGGAAAGTGCTACAAAGATGCAAAAAAATTGAGCATTGCCCAAGAGTGTGGCAATACAAAATTGGTATGAATTATGGATGTCTACAATAGAAAGTCAGAGAGAAGACAAAGGTAGAAGGTGGAAAAAAGAAAAGAAAAGAAAAGAAAAGAAAAATACTTTCTTTAAGACATAAAAAACTTGATACCACTAATTACATGAAATCTTGAAGCAAACAATTAGGAAATACGCGATAGATAGCTGAGCATGCACAAAAAGAAAGAAAATGTACTTCTAAACACAAAAAAATGTTTGAGAGTGGCAGGTTGAAAATGTTGCAATATAGAAAAATATCCTATGTCATTATTGATGCAGCACGAATTGCAGACGCGTACTTGGCGGCATTGGAGTGTCGCCGTAGAACAAAATAGCAAGAGTCGACCTTCCATCTTTAAACAGCCATAACTTTATGCACAGGTGTCTGTTTTTCGCCCATTACCCCAATTCAGAAAGGTCTTTTCAAGCTGTTCGACGTGGTTAACCACTACAACGATTATCAGCAGATTTCGAGGCCAAAATCAGCCGTTAAAAGGGTTAAACGTCAGTTTTTAGTAATTTTCACCATTTTATTAACTTTTGATTCTAGCCAAATATAGGTCAAATAAACTCGGATCTTGTTTCCGTTTTCACCGAGCATCTTATTTTTGGTTGTATTTTAGTTTTAAAAGATTTTTGGATTTTGCCATTTTTTTGGTAAAATTCGTATTTTTCTTTTATTATATGCCTTTAGGCCCATTAGGATTTGAGGTTTATAAATACAGCCATATGTAATGAGAGCATTAGTTTTTTTATGATAATAAAATTGTCTTGAGAATTATTTCTTAATGAGTGTTAGATGCCTTTTATTCCTGGCATCTTTCTGTGAGGAAGATCAACAAGTTCAAGAGAGGGTCGTGATTGGTTTTTCCAATATGCGCTACGTTAGTTGGTATTAGAGCTGCAGTTCATTCCTGACCATGCCACCACGAAGATGTGTTGGTGTTCGAGACACGCCTTTCAACGAGATGTTGGAGTGAGATGATGTAACCAAATTACGACATCGGGTTGAAGCACAAAGGCAGTAGATGGAAGCACAAAGACAACAAGTGGAAGTGCTGACTGCCTAACTTACAGCGTTGACTGCTGGCCATCGGTGTGAAAACTGTTCCCCATCCATGCATTTGGAAGGAGATGAAGAGGCAGCTCTAGAGGATGAGTTGGACAATCCATAAGCTTTTGTTGAACCCATTCCTAGGGGTAGGAGACCCATGGCAAAACAGACTAAGATGCATCTGGACTTGTGATGTTGGGAGGCTAGATTAAGAATTGATATCCCAGAATTTCAAGGGAGGATGCAGCCTGAGGAATTTTTGGATTGGGTTATTGTTGTGGAAGAAGTTCTAGACTTTAAAGAGGTGCCTGCGAATAAGCGGGTGTCTTTGGTTGCTACTAGGTTTCGGGGCAAGGCAGCAACCTGGTGGCAGTATACCAAAATAACTCGGGACTGATAAGGGAAAAGCAAGTTTAATTCGTGAGAGAAGTTGAAGAAGCACATGCAAGGGGCGTTCTTACCCCTTAACTATATGAGGACACTGTACTAACTGATTACAGAATTTGCGACAAGGGGCAAGGACTGTGGATGATTATACGTCCGAGTTCTACCAATTAATGGCAGGCAATGATTTGATAGAGATAGAAGAGCAACTAACATCCCGGTATATTGGGGGTTTGCAGCCTCAACTTCAGTATGCCCTTAATCTATTTGACCTTTTTACTGTTTATGATGCACATCAGCGAGCCCTTGTGTTAGAGAAACAAACTAGCTGGAGATCAGGCAGTTCCACGTGGAGTGTTGGGGTTGGTGGTAATATAGGAGTGGGTGGTAGCAGTAATAGTCGTAATCCACCTATTACGTAGCCCAACCCAAGGACTAAGGGACAACAGGGTACTGAAGGTCAACCTACTAGGGCACCTGCTATGGGCAGCGGAGCGTGCTGTTTCAAGTGTGGAGAAACAGGCCATCATATAGCAGACTGCAAAAAGGGCGACCAATATGGGAAGGGTTTGTTTGTGGATAGTGAAGAGATTCTGCCATAGCAAATCGTGGAGTTGGGGCAAGACCCCATTTATGATACTAACTGACAGTGAAGGCACACAGGAGGAGGTGGTTGGTGGCAACAAGAGTCCTTTGCTGGTGATTAGATGAGCTTGTCTTGCACCGTGTAAGGAGGAAGGGAATGGATGGTTGCGCAATAACATCTTCCAATCCTCTTGTACGGTAGGTGGGAAGGTGTGCCAATTCATTATTGACGCCGGAAGCTATGAGAATGTGATCTCAGAGGAAGCTGTCCAAAAAGTTAAGATTAACAACTGAGCAACATCCTAGCCCCTATAAGCTAAGCTATCATGGCTCAAGAAAGATAACGCGGTAATTGTCTCCAAATGTTATTTAGTACCTATTTCCTTGGCTCAAACTATAAGGATCAGATTTGGTGTGACATGGTACACATAGACGCTTGTTATGTTCCATTGGGGAGGCCGTGACAATTTGATAGAAGCGTCTCTCATGACGGGAGGAAGACCACCGACAGTTTCATGTTTAACAATCTTAAGATCACACTTACACCCAAGAGGGAGGAGGCGCAAAGCCGACAGTAGGATAAGGGTCTTTCCTCTTGTCCATAAGTCAATTCATTAAGGCGATGTCTAATGCCAGAATAATGTACATGTTGATAGCCAAAAGAGAGCATTGAAGATGGGGAAATTCCTGAACCGATGAAGGGGTTGATTGATGAATATGAGGACGTGTTCCCTGATGAATTACCAGCAGAGCTTCCACCCCTAAGGGATGTCCAACATCAAATTGATTTAGTTCCTAGATCGAGTTTGCCGAATAGGTCTCACTACCGCATCAGTCCAAAAGAGCATGAGGAACTGAGGAGGCAGGTGGAGGAGCTCTTAGCTAAACGCGATGTCAGGGAGAGTCTCAGCCAATGTGTTGTACCTGCATTACTAACACCAAAGAAAGATGGCTCGTGGCGTATGTGTGTCGACAGCTGAGCCATTAAGGCTTGTGGCATATGTGTGTCGACAGCTGAGCCATTAATAAGATCACAGTCCGGTACCATTTCCCTATTCCACGGTTGGATGACTTGTTAGGTCAGTTGAATGGGGCCAAAGTATTCTCTAAGTCGAACTTGAAGAGTTAATACCACCAGATTCATATTCGAGAGGGGGACAAGTGGAAAACAACCTTCAAGACGCGTGAAGGACTATACAAGTGGTTGGTGATGCCATTTGGCCTCTCTAATGCGCCCAACACTTTTATGCGTGTGATAAACCATTTATTTCGTCCTTTCATTGGTAGTTTTTTTGTAGTTTATTTTGATGATATTTTGGTATATAGTTCTAACCATGTTGAGTATTTTTAGCACTTGCACCAAGTTCTTTTAGTGTTGCGAGAGACAAAATTTTATGTTGCAATCAAGAAGTGTTCTTTCATGACTGACCACATTTTATTCTTGGGGTACGTGGTGTCCAAAGATAGGATTTCAGTAGATGAATCGAAGGTTGAGGCAGTGAAGCATTGGCAGACTCCAACGAACCTTCATGAGGTCTGCAGCTTCCATGGGTTAGTATCATTCTACCATCGATTTATTCTCAACTTTAGCACTGTTATGGCACCTATTACGGACTATATGAGGGCTGGTAAGTTCTCTTAGACAAAGGCGGCAACTAGAACTTTTCAAAAAATTAAGAAGAAACTCACAACAGCATCGGTTCTTATACTACCAGATTTTTTCCAACCATTCGAGTTGCATTGCGATGCATCCAAAGTTGGTATTGGTGGGGTTTTGAGTCAACATGGCAGGCCAATTTCTTTCTGCAATGAAAAGCTAAATGGGGCAAAGTTGAACTACAATACGTATGACGTGGAGTTCTATGCCATGGTTCAAGCTCTGAAGCATTGGGAGTCCTATTTGGCAAAGAGTGAGTTCGTTTTGTATTCTGACCATGAAGCCTTGAAACATATTAAGAGTCAGGATAAGCTCTCAACTCGGCATGCCAAGTGGGCGGCATACTTGCAGAAATTCACTTTTGTCCTCAAGCACAAGTCCGGTGCTTTGAATAGGGTAGCCGGCACCCTTAGTAGGCGGGTTACATTGCTCATCCTCATGTGTGCTAAGGTACTTGGGTTTGATTTCTTTCGTGATTTATTACCTACTTACCCATATTTTGTACCTATTCTGAGCGATGTGGAGGCAGGGAAACGTTCTGAGTTCCATATGCATGATGAGTTTTTTTTTAAAGGAAATCAATTATGTGTTCCGGATTCTAGTCTTCGTTTGAAGATCATCAAGGAATTACATATTGAAGGTCATTTGGGGCAAGACAAGACATTGCTGTTGGTGGCGGATTCCTACTTTTGGCCTACTATGCGAAAATAGGTGGCTAAGTTTGTTGAAGGGTGTCAAATCTACCAAGTCTCCAAGGGCAAGTCCACTAATGCTGGGTCGTACATAACACTCCCAATACCTAGCCAACCGTGGACTGACGTGAGATCCAGTACTCAACGGAGGATGGATTCTATCTTTGTTGTGGTGGATAGGTTCTCAAAGATGGTCCATTTTATTGCTTGCAAGAAGACATAGATGCTATTCATGTGACACAATTGTATTTTCGTGAGGTGTATCGTCTGCATCGGTTGCCTTTTTCTATTGTTTCTGATAATGACACTAAATTCCTTAGTCATTTTTGGCGATGCTTGTGGCGTTTAGCTAATTCTAAGTTGAACTTTAACAGTGTTTACCATCCTTAGACAGATGGGCAAACTGAAGTGGTCAATCCCTCGTTGGGAGATTTGTTGTGTTGTTTGGTAGAGGATCATGTGAAGTCATGGGATCAAAAGTTGTATCAGGTGGACTTTGCTTAGAACCGTTCTACTAGTTGTAGTATGCGATTCAACCCCTTTTTTGTTAACTACAACTACAACCCGCAGTCTCCGATTGATTTGGCTCGTGTTCCTGATTTGAAGCGAGTTGACGATAAAGCAGAGGATTTGATTGCTCAAATTCACTGAAATTCATAAGTCCACTGAGCATAATTTGGTGGAGGCAACTGATAAGTATAAAAGTGTTGCTAATAAAAAACTTCGTCACGTTGAGTTTGAAGTTGGGGACTTTGTATGGGCTGTTTTAGTGAAATACCATTTTTTGATAGGAGAATATAACAAGTTGGCAGCACGAAAAATTGGACCTTTGGAAGTGCAAGAGAAGATTGACCCCAATGCTTATCGTCTGAAACTGCCAAGCCATATCCAGTACATCCAACGCGTTTAATGTCAAGCATCTTATTCCATATCGAGGCAATAGTTTGGATGATGAATCCTTGAATTCGGGGGCAAATTCTCTCCAACCAGGGGAGGATGATGCGATACGCATTGCAGACACATACTTGGCGGCATTAGGAGTGTCGCCGTGGAGCAAAATAGCAAGAGTTACCTTCCATCTTTAAACGGCCATAACTTTGTGCACAGGTATCCGTTTTTCGCCTGTTACCCCAACTCAGAAAGGTCTTTTCGAGCTCTTGAAGATGGTTAATCACTACAACTATTATCGGCAGATTTTGAGGCCAAAATCAGTCGTTTAAAGGGTCAAACGTCAGTTTTTAGTAATTTTCACCAATTTTAGTAATTTTTTATTCTAGCCGAATATGGGTCAAATAAGCTCAAATTTTGTTTCCATTTTCACCGAGCATCTTATTTTTGGTTGTATTTCAGTTTTAGAAGGTTTTTGGATTTTGCCAATTTTTTGGTAAAATTCATATTTTTCTTTTATTTTATGCCTTTTAGGCCAATAGGGTTTGAGGTTTATAAATATGGCTATATGTAATGAGAGCATCAGTTTTTTGATGACAATAAAATTCTCTTGAGAATTATTTCTTTTGCCTAACTCTTGGTATTTGTGAGAATCAACGAGTGTTGGATGCCTTCTGTGAAAAAGATCAATAGGTTCAAGAGAAGGTCGTGATTGGTTTTTCCAACATGCAATACATCAATTATGCTGTGAATTGACAACTACTAATGGTTAAAATTATCTTTAAACTGCAAGGACTTAATGGACAAAAAGTCAGGACCTAATTGCATTCAACAAAATAAGGGACACCATCATAGAGCCATAACAAAGAATGAAGATATCTAAGAGAGACGAAGTGATATTTCGAAGAAGAAATTGCACACAAAAAGAGGGAAAATGTTAACATGGAGAAAATCCCAAATGCATAATTTTTAAAAAGTGAGGATATTTTTAATTAAAAAGAGAAACATTATTAGGCAAGGAAATAGCAACAAGTGGAACAATATTTTTTTTTTGGTTCCAATGTTAGGACTACACAACAGTGGTAGTCTTTATTGCGAGCTTGATATACATTGTTGGCCCATTCCCTAACAACTTAAGCTTTTAGATGAGTTGGTGGTTTAACATGGTATTAGAGCTTTGGTTATAGGAGGTCTTGAGTTCAAGTCTCTCCATTTGTATTTATTCCTCGTTTGCATTTGCATTATCTTTTGCTTCGCATTTGTCAGCGGTTTCTTTGCCCCTCCACGTTCAAGTCCGGGCTCACACATGAGAGAGAAAGTGTTGAGAGCTTGATATACATTGTTAGCCCATTCTCAAACAACTTAATCTTTTAGAGCAATTGGTTATTTAACAATCCCCCCTACCCATAAAACCCTTCCGACCCATGTGAAAGGCAAATCCAATCCCAGGTCTCTAGCATGACTACCTAGAGACTTTACTAGTTAGGCTAATTGTCACCCTCAATAAGATTTAAAAGTAGTAAGAGATGCTAAACATAAAGCATTAATGATCTTTACTTTAAATTAGGTAGATAGGATGGGGAGAAAAATATATTAAAAGTTGTTAAGAGAGAAGAAAATTAGATGCTTTATTCATATTATATGCATAAAGGGTAAGGCCTTAAGGATCTTAAGCTATGAAGCACAAATACTCTATTTTAGTTCATGAACAATGTTGGGCATGTTTGGGACACGGACACAGACACATCGGACATGTTTAGGACACAGACACATGTCAAACACACGAAAAAAGTGTCCATTTTTTCCGAACTATGGACACATCTAAGACATTTTTAGTTTTTATTTTTTTTATTTTCCCTCTTTTCCCTTCCTCTAATCTTTTTTTTTTTTTTTGGGGGGGGGGGGGTTATAAATATATATATATATATATAATATTCTATGTAATAGTTAGCAAATTTGTTTTGTAACTTGGATCATGGATGATGATAATTAAATAAAAAAGTTCTTAAATTTGTATTTAATGACTTCATTATTTTGATGTCTTAGTAATATTGTTATGATTTGTATGTTTGTATGCCAATTTTGATTGAAATAATATCAAGTTTTTTATTATATAATCATCTAAAAAAATATTCAACATGTCCCTGACATATCTATGTCCTACTTTTTCGAGAAATATTGTATTTGCGTATCCATGTCGTGTTGTATCCGTATCCCATGTCAATATTTGTGCTTCTTAGGTCTTAATGAATGATAATGAAATTAAACAAAGGTGAAAAGTTACTCCGGAAGGTTTTTGAATGAAAACCATATAAGAAACTTAGGTTTAGAGAAGAGCATTAGAGAAAAGAACTTTATTAATAGGATTTGGGCATGCGAGAGGAAAATAAAACAAGAAGGGCTTTAGGCCAAATGGTATTCTTATTAAGGCTTTGAAGTGTTTGGAGATGATGATGTGTTTTGGTTAACAAAATTGTTTAATAAGATCATAACAACTAAGAAAGGGGGGACAAAAAAAGGAGGTAGAGGGCTCTACTTATCTCCATGTGTATCTTCCCTTTTTTTTAAAAAAAAAAAAAGACCCTAGCAAAGTGGGCATGTGCATCTTACCTATTTATAAATTAAAAAAAAAAAAAGAGATCATAATAGCTAAGAAAATATCTTATGAGTAGCAAAAAAGTAATTTATATTACCCATATATAAAAATAAAAATAAGGGAGATTTTAAAGTTGTACAAATTATTGGAATAAAAGATTAATAAGTCAAATTATAAAATTTGGGAAAGAGTGATCGGCACCAATTAAACTTTAAACAAATATGTCGAATCAATTTTGATTTATATCTGGGAGGTCAACAATAAAAGTATTTACCTATTGAGGAGACCTATAAAAAGCCGTAGAAAAGAGAAGAAAGATCTTCTTATGATTTTTTTATACTTGAGGTCCTCACAAATATAATATGGTTGGTTTTAAAAAAGAAAAGAATTCTATAATAAATATAATAACATGATACAGGACATATATAATAGTAATGTAATTATAGTAAGAACAACTGCAGGAGAAACAAGTGTAATTCCAATCATTGTAAGCTTACATCATGTATTAACTTTATGTTTTATCGTTTTGCCTCAATTATAAATGACTTGACTTGACACTCATAGAAGTTTCATGAGGTATGCTATTTTCTAATGATTTTATTTTTAGTGGTGAAACTAGAATAAGAATAAAAGTTAAATTAGAGATTGGGAAAGAGGCTTTAGAAGCAAGAGAATTTATGATAAGAATAATATAACTAGGAATATAAATGGGGTAGTGAATATTAAGGATCCATAGATAATATAAAAAAATGAAAAATTTTGTTTCTTGGGATTGCCCATCTATAAGGAGTTGTTAATAGTACTAAAGCAAGATTAATTAAATGAAGTGCTTATGGCATATTGCGTGAATGATGTATGCTTATAAAATTTAAAGGTAAAACTATTAGACCAATCATGCTTTATAGGATGGAATGCTCGTGAATGTATGATAAGATAAGATAAGATAAGATAAAATTAAAAATAAATACATTGATGAGATGATGAAAGTGGCAACTGGCAACTGGCAACTATTGGAAATAAAATGAGAGAAACTAATTAAGATAGTTTGGCCATGTGCAACGAAGTATAATAACTACACTCGTAAGGAAGAGAGGTTAACAATAGGGGAAGGTGAATATCAAAATTAGCATGGATTGATATCATCAGGAAAAACATGATAGTATGTGAATTATATGAAGTAATGGTCCTAAATAGAGAACAATGCAAAACAAGATTGAATAATTGAATAAGGCATTATTGAATTGAGTTGAGTTGAGAAGATACTAAAAAATAGTGTTAACCACCATTTGAAGAAATTTATTGCCATGGCTAAAAAGATGAAAGATGCTATGAAGCAAAATGGAAAAAGTAGAATCGCAAGGTAGGAAAGGGTGACAACCTATTTCATCCTACAACAAAGGGTATCTTGTTTGCTTAGATGATTGGTAGAGAATTTTCAAAAGAATATCTTCATAATTTTATTTATTTTTTTTTTTTGGGGGGGGGGGGGGGGGGGGAATTCTTGCAAATCTTCCTTGAAACAGAAAAAACATTAGATAAAAATCCTAAAGAGTCAACAGTAGTTTTAGGGAAAATGGAAGCAAGTAGATTATCATAATTAAGGACATCCGCAAGGGATTAGCATGAGGACAGTTTGTGTTGCGTAACATTTCTTATTATAACTCTTGTGTCACTAACTTTTTCCTTGCTTAGGGATTAATTAACCACTCAAATTTAGTACAAGGAGGATAAAGCTCTTTATAAAACTGATTTGCAAAGGACTCATGTAGCCAACTGGTGCAGATAACCCTGAACTGGAAACAAAGTGCTGAAAATACAGATTTCAACAACTTTTTAAGCCAAGCGTCTGCAAGTGTGCTTGAGAAAGATTAACCAAAAGGAGTTGTGGAGAATTTAAATAGGAAAGAGAATTCCCAGAGGAATTAAAAGCCAAAACTAGCTTTCAGAGATAAAACTGGAGAATAATATATTAATCTGACTCTTAAGTACAACATCATCAGCTTATATTGACAAGAAGAACACATCCTGAGATTTAAAATTCAACTACCCTCTTAAATGCATTCTAGTTCCCAAAATGGTGAAGACAAAGCCTAATAAAGACTTTTGACAGAACCATTTAAGGTTCCAAGACTAGTAATAATGATAAAATAAACTTTTGACAACACCATTTTAGGTTCCAAGACTAGTAATAATGACAAACTAGACTTTTGACAGCACTTTTTAAGGTTCCAAGCTCTAAAAACAATGAAAAAACAAAATGGAAAGATTTTCAAACTAATTAATAAAACCTAGGTGATAGTATGGTGGAATATCAAACATAATTGTTGAGTTGAGTAGTGCTATTTGAAGGTTTAAGATGAAAGATGAAGGTTGAAAATGGCAGCAGAGGAGTTAGTCAAGAATAAAAACTTTTTTTTTTTTGATAACATAACTACTGATTGGTTTCAAGCCTTCCATAACAGAGTGAGATTTACCAACAAGCCCTAGCTTGGTTAGTATCTCCGCCACCTCCCCATATGGGAGGTTGAGGGTTCAAGTCACCTTAAGAGACAAAATGTGAGTGAGATTTACCTATAAAAAAATAATAATAATAATAGAGTGAGATTCCTTAGCAGAACACTATTACCAAGGATATGGAATCATGAATCATCCAGTGCCTCACAAAGCATTGTGTTAAAAACAGCATAAGAAACCGTTACCCATATGTGCTTTAATACCTCCATGCTCAAGTGCGGTGCATCATCAGCTCGTGTTATAATGCATGAATCAAGAACTGGAACAAAGAAAAAATCAGCTTGTTCACCATCTAATGTTCGATACGGGCTAGCCAGGATACTTTCATAGAGTGCCATCTGCAAATAAGGAGCATCACAAGACCATACAAATTCTTAGATAATTTAAATATTATTATAAAAATTGGTGTCAATTGTGGTTCAAGAAATACCTGTGAACCATACAGATGATCTGTCCAGAGTGTGGCATTCCTGTCATCATAGATTCTGTTAACACATTCCAACTTGAAATGTCGTCCCTGCAATAACCAAAAGAGGGATGGAAAAACCTAAAGAACTTTCCCATGGAATGTACCATGAATAACTACCAGTGCGCATTCTGACCTCAAGGAGATGACTGTTGAATTCTGGGGGCAGATCATAGACATATATAAGGGGCCTTTTCTTTTCGACCACAGTATTGAGATTGACAAGATCCCCTGCGTATTGTGCATTATCAGGAACACTAATCTGAGCTGGTCGAAGCCATCGAGGCCACTCTCTTATGGATGATAAAACAGATGGAACACTGCAATCTGTTCCATACCAGCCATTCTCACACTGGGGAAGGAAGAAAAAACACTAAATAGCTGGATGTTTGCAAGAAAGGCATGGAAGGTCAAAAAAATAAAATTCCAAAACTCTCAGAGTTTTGTAGTTGATTCAGTGCACATGAATCATTATGACAAAATTCTTCACAACTTCAAAAACATCCTTTATCTACATGTAAACCTTATTACATGGTTTCAGAAAAATGAATGGTTTTTGGAGAAACAGTTTTAAGGGGTTTTACGACCCATAAAAGACCAGTTCTTAGTCTGGACTGTCTGATCCAAAACATCGGTGCAGACAAGAGCAATGACTTATACTAGTTGTGAAATGTTTGGGAATGAAGTTTCTCCACATGAAATGGGACTCCTCTTAATACTCTATCAAAATGTACAACAATAAACAAGTTGCCATACAAATAGCCACTAAGGTTTTTGTATATTGGAAATGCTTTAACAAAAATAGTAGCTCATCATGCAAAAATGGTGGAGCAACTAAAAGATATCCTCATTTTGGCCCTGGGTAGAAACTACAAAGTAAGTTTTATTGCACTTGTAACAAGCAACGTTAACAGTTTAACAGAAAGTGACCTACGACAGCACTTCAAAATTTGAACTCAATGCTGTATACAATCACTCATTTGGTGGGCTAAGGTTTAGAGTTATTGGTGATTTGAGGATTTGTGGAAAAGAACGCAGATATAATGATTTATTGAGGTAATTTAGTTAGAACAGCTGAGTTTTCATGGCATTAAACTGTTGTATGTCCAAAAAATAGCATGTTGATATTTCTGGACAGCGATAAGGAGAAATAAGGGAAAAAATTAGAAGAAAAACATTGCAAGAGAGCAAATGGACAAACAACCACCAATTTTCACCAACTAAAGCCTTCGTATTTACTTGCTATAATCTCATTTTGATACAACTAAACTCATATCTGAACTCCAGAAAACTTCCCAGGTAAGTATAAACCTTTTACAAATAGGATTAAACAAGACAGCAAAAACCAGAAGATTTAAACTTCTTGAAGAAAGAAAATCTCTAAAATAAATCTGATGTTAAACCAGCCCAAGAAAGTACTCCTGACTAGAAACAAAGCAACAACACAAAAGAAAAACCTTTAGAAAATCAAGAGTCCAGAATATCAAAATCTCTTGAAGTAAAATTACTGAAATTACTGGTAAATAGAACTTTCTAAAATAAAATAAGACAACCAATTTTTAACATGAATAACAGTTAAGAAACCGTATAACCAAAAGACTACAATCTGGATACCAAATGATCTTAATCTCTGAAATTTACCAAATCACACCATATAGACTATAAGTCTGTAATCATTTAAGAACAAAGCGTATCCCAAATAAATCCAATTTGCCCCATCCTTGTTAACGTACTTTAGATCAGGAAGTCTTCACCAAAATGTCACATAATACAGGTGAAGTGTTGATAAATTAAATAAAATACATCAATTTTTAACAACTTAAACTTTTAGAGAAACTGGTCATTATTATTATTAACAAAATATTAGAGTGGAAGGGTCCTGAGCTCAAATCTTAACACCCACCTAATAACTATTACATGGACTCTTCTAAATGCGTGCAGCATGACGTACCCATGTTGGACACATGATGACACATGGGTATAGAGTGGAATATATACCCAACATGTCTAGCTGGACATGAACCCAGAATGAATGCTGGCTAATTTAAGTTTACTAAATGATTGAGCATACAAATATCTTATTATATTACTTTGTTTACATAGTTGCTTCAAAATGAGTAGAGTGTTCACTTTGGAAACTCCATAAAAAGACAACTATTTCACCCCACAGAATAAAAAAAGAATATTTGCATGCTTGGTTTTGGGGAATTGATAAATCCAAATCTTAGATACACACCCACACCCAACACACATACCCAAGTCCACATAACAATTAACATTGATCATAAGGCATTCATTTGCTTGGTCCACTGGTGAACAGAAATCTACCAACTATCATGGGGCATGCAGATCAAATAAATAACTTACACCGCTCCTAAATGCTCAAGCTTTTAGAGTAACTCATTGTCAACTGACCTTGAATAAATTGCCAATATCTTCATCATGATTTTATGCCATCTAAAATAGTTAACAAAACATTTTTTTGGGTAAGTTAACAGAACTTTTTTTTTTTTTTGGGGGGGGGGGGGGGGGGTTGTAAATTAACAGAATCATATTCTATTTCTTGAGTTTTGGATCCCCAATTACAAGCCCCGCAAAGCTAATAACTCCAAAATGACAACAAATGTTTATTATCCTTTCTTTAACATGTACTCTGTTTTTCTGACATAACTTCAATCTTAAATTGTTCCAAATTATTCCAAAAAATTCCAGTTGATTTCGTCAGATCATTGACTTTCCAAAATGTTTTTTCCCAATAATTCCTAAATTTTTCCTTATTCCTCAAGCCAAATAATTTCGTGAACCTCAACTTTTTACGGTGCCCATTCTCCATTTTTCCTATATTTTTTTTTCATTTCAAGTGAATATGATATGATGCTACACATTCTAATAATTTGAAAAATATATTGATTACCTGACAAAATCCACCACGGCAATGCCCGTGGCCAGAGCATTGATTAATACAAGTGCATAGCACAGGCACTTCACAAAATCGCCCCCACAGACAATCATATTTGCAATCACATTCCTCTTTGAATTGCACCTTGGAAGTATATGCTTCTGCTGGGTCCACATTACACCAACCTGGCTTGCTACCATTCGTTGTCAAAATATTCTCCAGGTCAGCTTTGGTCCAATCAGCCAATTTCAGACCATCAGGTTCAGAAGGTAAACTGAAACATACATTAGGGAGTCGTAACAAATTTTTATTTTTTATTTTTTGAAATCATATAGCAATATTAGTGTATATTGATTCAAGTATGCTTACTTTATTTTAAACCCACATGCCTCAGCAACAGGACGATTTGGGTATTTTGTGCCTTCTCCACAGAAGCACATTGCTCTTGTTGTGTCACAATAAGCAGAACAAATTGAGACGACCCATCGCCCATATGGTTGGTCCTCTGATCCTGGGAAATTGCAGTTCAGGTTCAATCTTTCGGAGCATCCTTCCCCTGTTCCATCACAAGATATTATAGATCCAGGTAATTCTATGATTCATCAAACAACATATATGCTTATGTGTATAGCAAAGACAATATTAAGTGGGGAAAAAAGGAAACAATATGGACTTTTGCAAGAGTCACAACTCACAAATATGAATGGACGAAATAGCAGAATTTGGCCACCACAAAAATGGTTATCCAATTGAAACTGTATAGTGTAAGCATAGTCTTATAAATAAATAGGAAGAACGGAATTGTAAGCAAGGAAAGGGGAAAAAGAGAATTTATTTATGCAAAATACTCAAGTGACACCATGAAAGACCTCCCTTTGTGGTGATGCAGTGAAAAATCAAAAACTGGTGCTTTACAAGACAAACAATGAGAATCAGTATATCCCCTACAACAAAACCTATATTACTTATATAAAACGAAAGAATAAAAAAATCAAAAGCTGCTAATTGAAAAAATTAAGACTCTAAGATGGAATTCAGCTTGCAATAGAGTATTTCATCCAACACATCACAGGCTACCTACAATGCTTTTGTAGCATTTATCTACAAGAAAAAAGAGACCTAAAGTTAAACATAGCTTAAAAAATAATGCCATCCAAAGATTCATATCAAACAAATATGTGAAACATTATAGGAAAGAGCATTCTAAAATCATGACCCACATGTTATTTGTCGGTCCATCCATCTCAAAGCCAGAGAAGTTAAAACTCCAATAACAAGAGGCTGCATGAAACATGATTATGTTCTACCCGTAGTTATAAAGGTGCAATCACCAATCAAAGACCCTATCAATGAGTATTTATTTTCGAATTCCCACATATTTCAAATGAAACTCTCAATCTGTTTTCTTCACAATAATTAGCCAAAAAAAATGTCTTTAAGATCCAATTCCAAATTCATGCATCATAACATTATAGAAAACAAATAATGAAAAGATCTCAAGTCTCTAAAGTAACAGCCCTTCATATTCTAACTTAGAAAATATAAATATTGACTAATGGAACAAAAAGTAGGAGCTCTTTTTTGTAGAAGTAGCCGCAAATATCATTTTCACATTATATGTATAAAACATCCACGTGCTGGAAGCAACTTCCTCTGAGCAAATTATCTTCAGACTCTTTTGCTTTGGCAGGCTATTATTTTATTAGTTCATTGAGATGATCATGCTACATGCCTACATTCATGAACTCATTCATTGCGATGTAATGGAATGCCAGCAATCTCATGGTTATGGTTGAGGTGATAACTAAAACGGACAAAGGATCCTTGTCTAATTGCATCTTCGTACTTAGGATTTAGAGTGTATTCAGGGAATGTAAAGAAGGTTTAAAGAAATACTAACCGCTGAATCCATGAAAGCAGCGACATTGACCCAATTCACGATTGCAGATGCCTTGACCACTGCAGTCATTTTTGCAGCTCTTGCCACCAATTTTCTGATAACAAAATCACTAATTATAAGCAAAATCACTCTTGAAAAAGGAAGTTAAATTAATTTTAACTTTAACCCCTAAAATCCGGAGGAGGTAAAAAATTACAACAGATGAGATGATGAAATCAAAAGAGGTGGAAATACAAATATAAAGAGTTGCTATGAATCGAACAGTAGATAAAATTTCAACTCTCTGACAAAAGAAGAGAAAAGAAAATCACTTTAACAATCATAATCATCAATACCTCAACAACTTTGACTGCCGTAGTAATTGAATTACAACCAGATAACCACCGGCCAATCTCAGCCTTCCATGGAGCAGCACGGTAAACCACCGCTTTATGTAAGTCAGATGGAAACCGAACATCTAAATCAAGCACCGTTAGTGGTTTTTTCTTGACAATGTCCTTGTCTCCTTCAACTGATCCATTAATTGGGACACAAGAGTTCTGAACTTGCGGAGCTCTAAAGTAATCAAAAGAAGGTACCACAGGTAACAAAAATAGATGAACAACTGAAACCAATGCTATAATTGAAGCAATGGTTGTCACCAAAGGCCACGAGCACTTCCATTTCTGAATAGAGAACATAATCTCAAAACCCTTTTCTTCAATGAGCTCCGAATGCAATCTCCGATTTTACATGAACCAGTCTCTTTCTCTCTCACCCTTCAAGTTCTATTAAAAGTGCCAACGAGCTAGTAATTGATAAAACCTTCAAAAGACCCCATCACACCTACCAAAACATTCGTAGATCTTTCCAAAGTCAAACATAAATTTAAAAAAAAAAAAAAAAGGAAAAGAAAATCCTAGGAATATAAAACCCCACCACCCCAGATCCGGTAAAGGAAAAACATAATCATATAAAATATCGCAATACCTTTTGGGCAACCTTAAAGAAAAAAAACGTTCAGATGAAGTTGACAAATTTTGATATAAATTTGCTTTAACTCTCATAATTATTCATGGGCAACACCAAAAGTGGTTGATTTGTGTACAAAAAAAAAAACCCAAAACAATAATTTCTAAAATGCCAATATGTTCTTCTTCATGAATTCAAAGAACACCACATGAGGGGGAGGCGGATAGGGAGAGAGATTAAAACAGATATATATATATATATATAGCTGAATTCATCGAATTACAATACAAGGCCCGCAGATACTGAAGAATATTTACAAATAATCTCCAATTACTACGATTTGATAATAATTCAAACTAAAGGAATTCATTGACTATGATAATATGATGGGTGAGCTTCAATAATTCAAAGAATACTGTGTGACTGACCTCTATCTGATCCGTGATAGCAGCTTTTGAGACTAAAGGCACATGTAACATGAAGCACCGGATGATTGAAGACAAAGGCCAATCATATCACACTGAAGAAAATGTCAACCAAATTTCGGGCATTTACATATATACTATGCACATGCATACACATATATAGAATATAGAGAGATTACCAGTTGAACAAGGGCTGATTCTCAGATTTCAACCAAACCAAGATAATAAAAAATAAAAAATAAATTGAACGTGAAGATTTCAAATTGAGAAAAATATATTTATCAATAGCGAAGAGAAAGAAAGAAGAAAAGGGCCAATCAATATAAAAGCCGCCAAGGCTCTCGCTGGAATGTTTGAACAGACTGAACAGTGGTCTGGAATCACATATTGCTGTTGAAATGACACAGAATACCCCTCTCCTTCCTTTCACTCTTGGCAGTTGGTAATCAATGCTTGTCAGGGGAGAGCGACCTGTAATGATAGCGCTTTTGGTAAATTAGAAGCGAAAAGAGTAATGTTCAGAAGACCAAAACACCGTTTGATTTATTAAAAAAGAAAAAAAATGACTTTTTTTTCTTCTAAAAGCAAGAAGTTTTTAATTTTTATAAATAAAATGTTATCTTCTACTTTATGATGCATTGAGTTAGACCCAATCACGATATAACTGTAATTTATATTTAGATTCTCATAATTATTAAATTATAAATCATCTTAACTCATAAAAATTAGAGAAATGACGTGGTTTTTAAATTTTAAATTTTTATTTTAAATGATGTGATATCGATATGTGAGAATCACATTAATTAGAGAAATAATATGCTTTTCAAATTTGTACCTCAAATAATGTGACACTAATACGTGAGAATCACGTTTCAAAAATCACATTAATTATATGATTTCATGAGATAAGAATTTGAAATAAATTTTAAGAAATATAGCATTATTCTAAAAATTAATAAAATATTGATTACTTTAATATACTAATAAGTGAGATCTTTAATGAACAATATCTCAGTATTTGGAATAATTATTATGATAGAATTCGAAAATAATAATTCTCAAAATGAAATCTATAATTTATTATGAGAAGAGATGATATGTCCTAGAAAGAATTTATGTGATTTGCTTACTTGAGTTTAGATTTGTCATATTTTAATAAATTGTTTACTAAAAACAATTAATTATGTGATTAAATTATTAAATTAAAGACTTAAAGATTTAAATGACATAAATAGAAAGGTTGGCAATATGTTTTATCTTTGAATAATGACTTTATTAGGCATATTCCTAAAAAATAAAATCAAAATTACTTTTAAAAGCTAATGATCAAACATTTTATTCATTTTTTTTATTTTTCTAAAAAAATCAAAAAACATTTCTTTACTTATTAATAGTCCTTCAATTTTTTTTTCCCTTTAGGGCTTTTACATTAAAAAATGATTAAATGCCAAATAATTTTCTAATAATGTCATATTTTCCATTGTAGATTTGGAATTAAATGTTAGTTGTATGTCCTAAAAGCTAATAGTTAAAAAAGTATTTTAGAAATATTATATTTAAAATAATCACATTTTATTTTTTAAAAAAAATAGCAAATTTACTTATCGTGTTTATTTTATTTTATATTTATTTAATAAATTTATAAATTAAAGTTTGTAATATATGTTTTTAAAGAGTTAAGAAATGCAAACCTTATACTTTTGTGTACTTTATTTTTAAATATGATTCTAGTCATAGACTTTTTTAATTGGGAGTTAGAAATCCGAACAGAGTAATATATGTTATGTTTGATTTTAAGACTACTGACTAATCTCGAGTAACTAGTAGAGGATACTGAAATAGACATATGGACACTTACTAGAAAATAAGTACACTACACTTGACTAATTATTAAGAATGTTTATATGGAGTTTTACTTACCTATCAATGAAATGTTCATAGTTACTTATGCAAGTAGTTCTTAGACCTAATCCATCATGGTTATTACGTGTGTGAGCTATTATTGTAATACACCCATCCCGCATTGGTTAGGTGTGAAGAGTTTGACTGGTATATAAAAAACACCATGAGCTTGTTACTATCAACTTGGGTTTAAGCATTTTAAGTCATGTGATTAGGGCTATTTCTTTAGATTGTTAGGACAATAGGTTTACGGCGTTACAAATTGTATCAGAGTAAACCCTAGTCCTATAACAAGCTTTGTGATGGTGTGGTACTTTACTTGCGGTTACTAGCGAAGGGATACATGTCACATCAACGTGGTTGATCTAGTGAAAAGACTGAGACCATAATATGAGCGAAGTTGTGGCCTACATTGCCAATCATGAGAAGTTATCGGGCCTTGTGAGCTAGCCTATGTGACAAGGACGTTGAATAATTGAAGAAGAGATTTTAATACTCTCACTTCACATCAATTAGGTGTTGGGAGTTTGATTAGCATATAAAAAACACTACAAGCATGTTACTAACAACTTCAGCTTAAGCATTTTGGGCTATATAGCTAGGTCATTTTTTTAGATTGTTGGGACAAGAGGCTTGGACAGTTACAATGATTCTTTAATAGTACGAGGTGTTTATATTTTTATCAAAAAATGTATACATGTATTGTTAGGTATAGTGGCTTGCATGTGGAGACATGTGAAATATACAATAAATGATCTGTCAATCTCAAGTAAAGAGATAGAATGTCATATATGATCTTTTGTGGTATAACTCAGTAAAGTATTTTACCAAGGCAAAATAGAAAAGAATTTTACCAACTCGAGTTGATATCATTTAGTTCGAACACATATGATTAAGTTGAAATATTATAGTATATCCACACTCAAGTGAAACATTGATTAGTTGCACCGTAATTGTTAACTAAAAATTTCACATCCAAGTTCTTACTATCTTCGTTAGTTATGACAACCTTTTAGGTGTCATTCATGATTTGTAAAAGTTTGAAAAATAATAAATAATATTTTTCATTACTTGAAAATTAGAAAGGTTCTAATTCAAATAAATTATAAAGAAATCTAATTCGTAATACTTTTATGTATTTATTTTTATCACAGATTAGTATGAATCTAAGAGGTCACGTATAAAAAAGTGATGTGTAATTTGAAGAATTAAGAATGACTTTATTTTTATTCAGAGTTAATAGCTCATTTTCATAATGTTGAAAATTGTCGCCCGTCTCTAGCTTCTCTGGTCTATCTATAAGTCTTTCTGACAACTCTCCTTAATGCCATGATTTTAAGGCGCTGCATGGGCTGGGTCTTCATTTTCAATATGCTATCAGAGTCAGGCCAGAGTCTAACTTTGGGCTAGAGGGGTCGGGGCACACTCACCTGGCCTCCCTTCGCGGGCAATGTGTTCCAGGGACGTGTTGGATTATTCCACATCGCCCGTCTCTAACTTCTCTAGTCTATCTAGAAAGCCTTCTGACAACTCTCCTTAACGCCATGGTTTTAAGGACCTACATGGGTTGGGCCTTCATTTTTAACATGATATCAAAATCAGGCCAGAGATCCAACCTTGAGGTAGAGGAGTCGGAGCCGCTCACCTGGTTTCTTTCCACGGACAATGTAATTCAGGAGGTGATGTGAGACAATCTAACACATAATTTAGCCAAAATTTAGTATTACTAGAATAAGGATTGGTTTCATTATCAATAGGACATGTAAAGATCAAAGTGCATTTTCCTCTCTCGCCAAGACTGATTGTCCACCACCTCTCTTTCTTTAATAGTTGAAGAAATATTTTAAAATTTTTCAGAGGTTTTTTAAATTTGAGATTCACATGTGCGTTATACACTTGGAGACCGAGTGCTTGTCAGGTTATCGTAGATCGTATACTAAGTTTCAAAAAATATGCTATAAAAGTTGACTATAAAACCGTTTTCTCAAAGTTTGTATACATCATCAGACACTAATTATGAGATGAGAAAATCAATTAGCTTAAATTTTTTAATACGCTGCGCATAAATTACATGATGATTCCCAACAATAAAATGGTAAAATAACTTGTTTTCGATTCCAAATAATTCTCATTTTATGGATTTTATTATTATTATTATTGAGCTATTGGCACCCCTTTTGCTAAAGAGCCCCACTTCACCTCTCCTTTTTAAAATAAAATTAAACACATGTCCTTAATTGAAATGAATATATCAATTTTCTCGTAAAAACAATTGAGTATTTTCACTTTTAAAATAGAGCCCATGAGTCAAAAAAGGAAGTGAGAATAAATTTCTCTTATTATTATTACTACTTCAATTACTACTATTATTTTATCTACAAATTTTTAGGAATTAAAAGTGATTGTTTAATTAACTAATTGAGTCCTAAAAAGTTCTAAACTAACAGAAGATTATCTCAATGCCTTTAATTTTTTTTTATCCTTAAATCATTCTAGGAATGAAACTAAACTTGTTAAATGGATATTCTTTTCTGCAGGTTTACTAAAGAGAAACATTGATGGAAGCAAAGAGGGAGTGGTGGTGTTGGAATCTCTTTTCCCTTAGCTGCTCAGCCCTCTATTGACTGATATGTCCTTAATTGTGCTTGAGAGACACTCGGTTTGAGGGCTCTACTGCTCCCTTGTACCAAAAAGAGAGAGAAATATGTGTGTAGTTGCATTAGGACTACAATCCAGTGCAAAACCTCAATTCAAGTTGATTAAATGAGAAAAAAACACAAGATAAATTTTGGTGGGCTTTTAGAGTTTTGGCTCCCTTCTTTGATGTAAACTTAATGGTAAGAAAATGATTGAACATTTTTTCATGCCAAACAAAATATTAGTTGATTGAGGGGAGAAATTATTTTCACACTATTTGATTGTTAATTGAGAAAATAGGAAAAAGAAAGGAAGAAAAAAGGCTAAGAAAAACTTACAACTCGTTAACTGAGATGATTTGGAGAGAAAAAGAAAGTTTTGAGTATATATACTCATTTAAAGTTTTGTACCCAATCAACGCGGGACATGTACCCAATCAACGTGGGACACAGACTTTTTACAAACTTATGTTAGCATGTTCAAGTAGTGATGTTTAGAATAAATTTTTCATCTACCTCTCAATAATTTTGAGAAATCCAATATATATTCTTAATCTACTTATAAAGATGAACATATTTTTACGTAAACCTACCTCAAATAATATATAGGATTCACTTTTATTTTAGCTTACAGTTAATTAAAAATACTTGCTCTAAACCTATTTTACCAACAAAAAGTACTTTAAAAATGTATTATCAAACGATACCTTAATTAATTAATAATTTTGTATCTCCCATTATTATTATTTGTTATAGGGTTTACAGTATTTGTATTTGTATATATATATTTTTTTTTGCTTAAACCACCTCACATTTGAGGATAACTGTTGAACTTAAGTAAATTATTCAGTAATATTCTGCCTCAAAAATACTTTACATTTTTTTTCAAAAAAATTAAAATAATTAATGTTGGGGTAAAAAAAAACATATTGGTCTAAATCAACGATTGAGATAAGCTACTGAACCCTACAAAACAATGAGAAGTTGAAAAGGTCTGGGAGAGGTCCCAGTGATGATCATTTCAGCGATCAGGTTAGAGAAATAAGGAAAACAATGAGATTGCCAAGAATTCAATAGATCGTTTGGACTTAAGATTTGTGTGCGTACCTTTCTCATTTATAAAACAAACTAGTTGTCATTTTGGAGAAAGTTTTTCATGGAGTAAATTATGAGATTTCCATATCATTCGGATAAGGACGAAAGTGACAGGTTTCTTATTGGAACAAGAATTTTAAGTTTGTAGTCATTGTTGTACTGATTAGTCTGTTCGTCGTATACGAGACTCGTTATGCTTTTGAGAATTAAATAAATTAGTCTCAATGATCTTGCGTTTAAATAGTGATTCAGATATAATTTTTTAAAAAATATTTCTAAAAATTTTATAATTAATTTTTTAAAAATTGTAAAAATATATTTAGGATATGATAATTTAAATTTTAAAAAATTAAAAAAATATTAAAAATAAATTATTTCAAAACGCATATCCCGTATTTTGAAATTGAAAATCTGATTTGAGAAACATAACCAAACATAGTAGAATTATTAATCCTATCACTATTACTACCGGTAATAAAACTAATCTACTCTTATTCAATTCATGAAACTATAAAATACCAACAATACAAATAATGGGATCAAAGAACTTATCGTGTTATTGTGGAGTTGAATTTGTAACTTATAATAATTATAGATATGTAACTTAATGCTCACGTACTTATTGTGTTATTGTGGAGTTGAATTTTAACTTATAATGATTATAGATATGTAACTTAATGCACAGGTGTCTTCATCTTGACGGTGATAGTACTTTTGGTCATATTAATTTATATTTAAAATAATTTGGATTTTGGAACATAACATCAACATTCCTTCAATCTGAAAAAAATAAAAAAGTAATGATTTATAGTCTAAATTGTTATCTCTAAATCTATATTCTAATTAAAAAAATTCTTAATTGTTATTTAAAACAAAAAAATCTTCTCATCAAGAACTATAGTTGAGAGCATAGTTGAATAGTGCTAATTTCATGGTAAAATCAGCGGGAATTCTGGATGAATTATTAGATACAGTTGCCATGATCCGGAGCTAAGAACTTGGAGACGTAGAGGTGATTTGAAATCAATGTTCCATTTACGAAAAAAACAAATAGATCAGAATGCATGTGGAAGAATCAGATCTCAACGTTATGCATACATACATATATATATATATATATATTAATATTTTTTTGCATTGCAACATGCAAGCTGCCGACCGGCAATTATGTTAATTCATATTGTCCCATTAAAGTCAAATGGCCCCTCTACGTGATGGCGAAATATACAGCTTGCAATCTCAACTAGTTTGGCATCATTTTGAAGGGAGAAAGAGAGAGAGAGAGAGAGAGAGAGAGAGAGAGAGGTTAATTTATATTTATATATATATATATATATATATATATTATACACAGGTATACAGATGGTGGTGGGCTTTAGTAAAATGGTAAGGTCGTTTGCTCCATTATAACCAATAAGTAATGTTTTCGAATTAGGATCAAGAATCCATGACTGAGTAGGTGTTTGGTCCGGTGGCCCCGCCCTTGTTTTCACATCTTGGAGAGAAGCTCTTAAGAGGAGCTTTTGTGGAAACACCCATCTAGCCACTCCTTCACAATTAAATTTCTTCATGTTTTAAAATAACGTTCTTAGTTTATACCTTGATTTACTTCTCTTGGCACAGTCTATTTTGCTTTTCTATAATTTTCATTTATAACGAGTTGGGCTACTCAATTATAAAGTCAACAAAATAATAACTTGTGAGCCAAAATATTAAAATGGTGTCAAATATAATTTCATTCATTATTGGTGATATATCATAAAGTGATAAACATATTTGAAATATGACACATGTCTGTAAAGAATTCTTCAACATATATATCAAGAAAGATTATTTTTATTTTTATCCAGAGTAATCAGGCACGGAAGGTTTAGAGGTATTGGGTTTAGAACCTAGCACCGTCTTTACCGATATTAGAATATGGAAACAAAGTTTAATATGACAACTACTATTTTCAAGATATCTTCAAGTCTTCCATATCCTACCGACTTTAGAATATAAAAATAGAGTTCAATATGACAACTAATATCTTCAAGATATTTTCAAATCTCTGTTTTTACAGCTCCTAATCATATTCAACTTAAGAGATCTACTACCTATAAATAAGGTCATAAAATACGTTTTTAATTTATATTCAATTCTTCTCTTGAATTACTGTCTTCAACTTAAGAAATTTACAACCTATAAATAAAGTCATAAAGTACGTTTTCAATTTATATTCAATTCTTCTCTTGAATTACTGTTTTTATTTCTTTACTGACTTTATTATCGAAGCGACTACCACTAGGAACCTTTCAAATAACTCTCTAAACTCAAATTCTTGATAAGTAACTAAGGACGGGAGGTCTTCTGATCAGAAAATGGTAACATCAATTGGGAATATCATTAAAATCCCTTATTTTAAGGGCATATCATTTGATTCTAATTATGATTATTACAAATATTTGTGTTTTTGAAGTTGGGGTTGGACATAAGTTAATTCCCTATGCTGCCTAAGTACTCATTATTGAGTACACATTATTGGGATCAAGTCAAATGGTAGTTCCATGAATTATATTATCTATTTACTTATTTTGTTTTTGGATAATCAAGAGTTGATGATCCGTTAATCTTTTAAACTCATTAAATTTTAATTGAGTGTTTGACTCAATAAAATTTGAAATTAAAAATGAATTTATAATTAAGAATAAATAAATCTTGATATTTTTTACATGGGTTATCAACCATTAAATTGGAATTAAGCTTGTGACTACATCCAGTAAAATGAAAAGTTGTCTGCATATCCAAAGTGGATACAAGTCAGCCGTATAATGGGTTAATGATCCATTACTCACAGTTTGAGACTTTTGGATCTCTTTTTAATACCGAGTTCAGGAGGTTTATTACCCATTGATGCTGGTGGATATTGATTTTTTTTATGACGTGAATATTGAAATTTTAGTAATTAATCATTAAATTTATTTTCTTTGAGTTTAATGAGCATGGGTTTGTAGTTTGAAACAAACCCAACTGACGAATTTTTTTTTATAGGCCGCCTAAACTAATTGTAAAACTTTAAAGACCTTTTTTTTCAAATTCTTCTTTAATTAATTCTAGGGGTGGAGTCAAATACTCCAAATTAAATTTAATGCCCAATTATATATGTATATATTTTTAGAAAGAGTCAATGACTAATTCAATTTGGACGTCACGGAAATATGTGTATTTTATTTAATTTTTTTTCAGTTCTGGATTAGACTTTATCTCTATATTTATTGTAATCTGTTAGGATTTTGGATTATTCAAAGTCTAGAATTCAAAAACTCTTATAAACTTATAAAGTAATAATTAATAATTGAGGAAAAAAATTAAATTTGGACGGCACCCAAAATTAAAATTTTACACCATGCCATATCACCCATTACATTCATGAAGAGAAATTTGTAAGAAATAATGATTCTTTTATTTCAATGATAGTTGAAGGAGTAAAAGAGTCTCAAATGAGTTGGAAAACACAATGTTTTTTTTTTTTTTATTGCAATGTGCTACCAGTTCTTATTATTAGAAGAGTCAAAGACTCTTAAATGTATTTATACATTCAGACTTTGTATTGCATTACAATTCATTAGTTTCCTTGCATGACCTGTTCTGTATTGACTTCAATTGGGCTTTTCATTGGCACGTAGAAGACAAGTAGAAAGTGTTTTTTTTTTTTTTTTTTTAATTTGGATAAATTATACTGACTTTCTCTTGAAATTTTTGACAATTATATTTACTTCTCTTGAAATTTTTAAAATTATACTGACTTTTCTTCAAGTTTTTGAAATTACACTAATTCCTTATACTTTCTCACAAACTATAATTACTCTTTTCTAGTCAAATTTTTCCTTCAAAATGATGAAACTGTCATTTCATGCTTTCTTATTTCAGCATTTTTTCAATTTTGACCCTTTTTTTTATTTTTTTTTCATTTTCAAATAAATATTTATTAATTTTTCTTAAGAGATGTCAATATAATTTATCTTTTTTTTTTTTTTAAACTAACTATAGTATGTCAAAATCTACTTGGGACACTTATGAAATAAAAAATTATTTATTTAGTTAAATAGTGTCAAAAGGAACGGCCGGATATATATATATATATATATATATATATATATATATAGGTAAATTACCTTAAACTTTTTTGAGGTAATGCATAGATAATCATGATTTTTTTTTTTTTTTGACTTTTCAAAAATTACACTAAAGTTCCTTAAAGTTAATGTTCTAATAACAACTTTCCCTTCTTGTTAGTCAACATTCAGTTGACCTAATGGAAATAGTTGACATCATAATAATATGAGATGCATTATCATTTCTCATTACTTTTTAGTGGGAGCCATGTGGAGGGAGCTTTTGTCTCACGTCGCTCAGAGAGGTGAATGTGAAGATATTTATAAGTAAGGATGCGGCTCTACTTGGCATGACACGTTTTAAAAAGTTGTGAAGGCGAAACTCAAAACAGACAATTTTGTATCACGTGGAGCGGGTCGTTACAGATGGTATTAGAGTTGGACCCCAGCCAGAAGTATAGAGATGGTTGCATGCTTGCTTAGAAGGACGGTGTTCCTATGGGGATGAAGGGTATTGGCAAAGGGTACTGCATCTCACATCGCATGGAGAAAGGAAAGGTAAATGATTCATAAGTAGGACTATAGTTTTCCTTGGTACAATGCATTTTAAAGCCGTGAGGGCGAAGCCCAAAGTGGATAATATCATGTTAGTAGAGAGAGTCCTTACAAATGGTATCAGAGCTGAATCCCGACAAGAAATATAGGCACACGCGAGGACACATGTGCTCCAGGAGGGAAGGGTTGTGCCCAAGTGGGTATGTCCCTTAATAGGAGGCCTACAGAGGGGCTCTTATCCTACATCGCCCGTGAAGGCAAAGCCCAAATAGGACAATATCATGGTAGTGAAACGGGTCATTACAGATGGTATTAGAGCTGGATCCCAACCAGAAATATGGTCGCACACAAGGACACGTGTCTTCCAAGGGGGGAGGGTTGTGCCCAAGTGGGTATGTCCCTTAGTGGGAGGCCTGAGAAGGGGGCTCTTGTCCTACAACGCGCGTGAGGGCAAAGCTCAAAGTGGATAATATCATACTAGTGGAACGGATCGTTAGAGATGGTATTAGAGCTGGATCCTGACCAAAAATATAGTCGCACGCGAGGACGCATGTCCTCCAAAGAAGGGAGGGTTGTGCCCAAGTAGGTATGTCCTTTAATGGGAGGCCTACAGAGGGGGCTCTTGTCCTACATTGCTCGGCGAGGTGAATGTAAAGGTATTCATAAGTAAAATATTACTCTACTTGGTGTGACGCGTTTCAAAAAGCCATGAAGGCAAAGTTCAAAGCGAACAATATCATGTTAGTGGAGTGGGTTGCTACATATGGTATCAGAGTTAGATTTTGACCGAAAATGTGGGTGCATGCAAGGACGTGTGTCCTCCAAGGGGGGAGAGGGATGTGCCCAAGTGGGTATGTCCCTTAGTTGGAGGCATGTGGAGGGGGCTCTTGTCCCACATCGCTTGGAGAGGTGAATGTGAAGGTATTCATAAGTAAGGCTGCAACTCTACTTGGCATGACCCGTTTAAAAAGTCGTGAGGGCGAAACCTAAAGCAGACAATATTGTGTCATGTGGAACGAGTCGCTACACTCAAAGCCTTTCTAGTAAAGCATGTAAAGCATAATATGGATTGTTATTTGTTGGATTCAATCACTAGTTGAATGAAGTGGACAAGTAGCAAAAACTACGTGACTCTGGTTTCGCTGATATATAGGTCACATTTGGATTTTTGTCAAATCTCCCTTTTCCCTTTTCCCCATTTCTTGGTCCCTTTATTATTAATTTTAATTGCCCTAATTCACTACTTGATAGTAGGTTTTAGTCAGTCATTCTGCATGTTCGTTAATTTTATGCCTTAAGATAGAATGGAACTGTGAATGGATATCGAGGCCAACTCTTTTGATCGGGTGAAACAAGTGTTTAATACCATCTTGTTTTTTACCTTAGCCTCTCAAGTTTAAGAAATTTATAATTTGTGATTTTAGTTGTCTTGTTTTCATTTTCTATCGATTATAACCCATAATAAGAAATTATATTGTAGTCAGAACTAAGAGGAATGTAATTTTCTTTTTTTAAGCCCTTTTTACATTTATTATTTATTGATGCTGCACTTTTCGACTTACAATAAGTATGGGCCTCCGCAACCTGTAGAACACTCAGAAAGATGATCAGAGGACCACCGGATTGGCTTCGGCGGTAGCCGCTCCGATGCTTAAGTAAGTAGAAGGAATTGAAAGACTGTATTGAAAGCCAAAAGAATGAGCATGAAAATAAAGCGTACCTTTAGGATTTAATTTATAGACCGTGGCCTTTCCTAAGTTGATTAGGATTCGATGCCATGAATATAGGGATTTAATCATCGGAGATTGCAGTTACCTTGTGGAGCGTTGAGTCGTAGATGGAGATACTTATAGATAATAGTTTCCATGTTGAAGACTGTTTCCTTATTCCCTGCTTGGCAGTTGTTTAAGGAAACCATAAGGTCGGTACCATATGAAGTGTTGAATAAATATTGCCCAGAACATAAGGTCTGGAGGATATGTGCATGAGAACGCCGTGGAGGGTTCGCCTGCACTATATGATCGAGTTTATTGGTTCTGAATGATATATATATGAGAATGCCCTGAAGGCTAGTAACTGCTCTGTATGATCGAGATTATTAACTCTGCATGCACACGTGTCTCAAGGTGATTGGTGTGTCTGTTTGTGGTATATCAGCTACTCCCCCCCCCCCCCCGAGCCCTAGTTAAAAGCTAGGGCTTAACTAGGGTTATGGGTTTTGTGAAGAGTCATACGTTTCGTTTCTCCGCCTCTCGAGACGCCGGTTTAATGAGTTATTTATTGTGCAGCCGATACTTGAGAATTCATCATTATTTTCAATCGTTGCGTTGGCTCGTCTTGGAAGACTCATATTTCGGATGCATATATAAAGGGAGGGAAAAAGTCTTTCATACTTTTCTTCTACTCTTGCTTCTACTAGTACCAGACCGCCATTTGACATATTTTGAAATTTGAAGGATATCCGGTGTTCATAGTCCTTTCTTGATCTCAGGTTCGATTTTAGTCCCCTTTTACATTCCTTCTCATTTGTTTCATTTCTTTCTTTTGTTCGCCATGTCTGGCTTTGAATCACACTCTGGTTCGGGCAGTCCTTCCGAGACCGTTCCTCAACTTCAGTTAGTGAATCTTGCTTCTGTAGATAATGATGAAAATAGATTGATAGAACCCCTCTCTAGTCCGGGGGTTAGGATTGTTGATGCATTTGATGAGCCCCCAAATAGGGCTGGTGAGACTTCTGGTCGATCCGGTTACAGAGAGGAGGGCGAAAGTGTTATCACCGAAACAATGTTGGAGGAATTATGGGCGAAATTCAAACTTCCCACAAATGTGACTTTCAAGGTCCCAGATTCTCGGGATCGTTCATGCAATGTTAGAGAGGGGAAAATCTGTGTCTATCTGGCCTGGTTTGAAATGGGTCTTACACTCCCCCTTCCTGATAGTATAAAACAATTCTTTTGTTGGTTTGACCTTTGCCCTGCAGACCTGAACCTTAACAGTTGGAGACATCTGTTGAGCTTTATTGTGTTGGGGTATAGGAATAAGATCAATGTGTCCCTTGACCTGATCCGTAGTAATATAGATCTAAAACTTCAGAAGGCGGAAGGCCTTTATTATATGTCTTTTGACAGTGGGTTCAGACCCCTTACTTCTGTGCCCTCTTCCAACAAGACCTAGAAGAAGTGGTATTTCTTCATAAAAGGAGGATGGGAATTCAAGAATTTCGAAGGCAAACCTTCATCATTCCCCCGAACCACTGGGCGAAAGGGTGAGGCCCAATTTTCCTGTGGCTGCATTGATTCTGTTTTGTACGTCGATTGCTGAACTGATCAATTTCTGTGTTTGTTTTGCAGTCAAGAGTGCGTGGAAGAGGCCAGCCGTTTCTCCCGTGCTGCAAGAACAATATAAAAAGCTCTTAAAGCCCAGCAATCGAGACCATTCCTCTATCGTTAACCCTGAAAGATTGATGGCTGCCAGGGGGAGTGTTGAGGAGGTTGCTAATAGTGTGATGGCTAGGTGGGAGACCGGGCCATCTTCGTCTGTGGCAAGCGGGGGAGGCTTCTTCCCCATTGGTCCCTCCTGTCCAAAAAAGGTAGAGGTTAGTTCTGTCCTCTCCTGAGCCTGCTAAGGGGGAGAGAGAGGATCCTATTCCCATTTCGGTGGTCCCTTCGGCCCCGTCTCGGCGAGCGGGCAAGGGGGTATCGTCATCGGTGGCTCCTGATGCTGTTGATCAAGGGGCCAAGAGGATTCTGAAGGACTTTTGGGCCAAAGGCTCAGTTAAGCTCAAGTCCTAGAAGTCGGAGAAGCTTCTTGTTGATCTGATCGCTCTTCAGGTCAAGGTGAGTTTGTCGGGTCCTTTATTTCTTTTTCCCTTTTCTCCAAGTGTTTTGGCTGGTATTGAACTGTTTACTTTGTATTTTGCAGACCCTGTATACCCTTTCTGCTCTGGTGGAGGTTTCTCCCCCTGCGGAGGAGTTTGACCAACTCAGGGCCGAGCTGGCACGATCTTAGGCTTCAGCTTGGTACTGCTCGGTCGGAGGCTCACGACTCTGCAGAGAAGCTGAAGGAGTCCCAGAACTCCTTGATCGTGATGGAGTCGGAGAGGAACCTCGCCGTCGAGCAGGCAAAGAGGTTGCAGGCGGAGATGAATGGCATGTGGTATCAATATCGTAAAAAGCTTGACGACTGCCGTGGAGCAGGCTTTGGTGGATAATGAGAAGGAAATGAGGTCAGAGCTGGAAGGAATGACCATTCGCCTGATTACGTTTGGGTTCAACAACTTCCGATCCCGACTTCTTGCCACGTTTCCTGACCTTGATGTCTCCTCAATTGTGCCACCTGGATCTGAACCTTCAGAGGTTGCTATCCAGAATGAAGTGGCTGATATCCTATCTGCCGATCCCACTTGAAGCGGTCGTACCGACTGAGACGGTTGATGCTGCCCCTGTCGATCCTTTTCCAGTCGTTGATCCTGTCCCTTGCTGATCAGGCTTAGGATGTATATTTTGTTATTTTTGAACTTCCAATGTACTTGAAATATACATTTGTTAATGGAACAGTCTTTTGCTTGATGCTCTTGTCTCCTTAGTTACATTGCTCTGTAGTGTTTGTGCATGACTTGAGTTATACTGCTCTGTAGTGTCTTAACTTGTAGTTGATTGTGGTCATTGTTGCAAATAGCGTTGCTCTGGAGCTTAGTATATACCAGACCAGATTTTTTTCTGTAGGTGGTTGCATTCCGAGCTGCTTTACCTACCATAGGTCAAGTAATTAAAGACTTCTTTTGAAACATTTCAAAGCTGGCTGTTCTGAATCTGGAGACCTATAATAATAAGTGGGTATTTCGTGATTGTAGTTCAGTTGATCAGAACTCCTGCCTCCAAATCTGTTAAAACAAGGGTCAAGGTACATTCAAAGTTGATGGGTCAAGGTACATCAAAGTTGATGGACCTTCGTTGTATACGTGGCCCATCAAGCGTTAATGTCCTAGGAGAAACTGTCACATCTACATATATGTGGACAAGACTGAAAAGTCTATATATTGCGTGTGTGGCTCTGCCTTTTGCTTCTTCCCGAGAGGGGGGTTTAATGCCTTATTTATTGCACCACCATCGTTTGGGATTTCGAAGCTAACTTTTCGCCTAACCGTTGCGACGGTTTGACTAGGTGGCTCTTGGGCCTCGAAGGTCTATATAAGTGGAAGAGGAGCAGTACGGTTGCGCCCCATCTTCTTACTTTACTCTCAGACTATTTCGTTGTTGAAGAGGTTTTTAGATGCTTTTCAAAAAATTCCGTTTATTTGGAGATGATCGATGATCTTTAATCTGAGTTGCGAATGATTAAACTGTGGCCAAGAGTTATCCTTCTTTTTGATTTAGTCTCCAAGAAAGGATTAGGAGGAGGCTAAGATCTTCTTGTCCATCTTAGCATCTGGTCGAGATTTCTCCGATGGGAGGTTGTCCCTCCTTGATTCAACCGAGGCTTGGAGCATCAAATGAAGACGAAGATGAGATGCTGTCTTCCCTCTGTATTCTGGCAGACACCCTTGCTCAAATCAGCCTGGGGTGTGACAACTGCTTTGAGGGAGATGAATGTGGGCTGCCTCCTCCCCCTTGTGACTTGGTAGAGACCCTTGCTTGAATCTGCTGAGGTGTCATACCGATTACAAAGGTGGAGAATGAATAGTCTCTTGAGGCCCAGAGCCCTCATCATCCGTTGGTATTAAGATCATTAATAGCGATGATGGAATGGCCTGGGCGCTCCTTGATGCAGATTGGGGTTTAGGGTTTCTTCCTTTCAAATGGAGCCGGCGGCGTCGGTAATGGAAGGTTGGATCCTGTGTTCTTATATCATCCGAGGAAGAAAGCCGTGATGCTACAAATAGTAGTGATATAGGAGCTTTCTGTAGTAGCCTGTGTAATGGTGCCTTTGTTGTAGCCTTTTGTGTACTTGTACTGATGTAAATCTTCTGAGTCATTAATAAAATTGAGTTCCTTTTTCTCAGATTTGATGTTCTTAGTATTCGAATGTGCTCTTCTGTAGTTAAAACACTTTTGCGTGCACTTCTGATATATGAATGTTCTAAGAATAGATCAAAGAAACTTGGTAGAAGGCTTGAATCAAAGTACTTTACACCTGATTGATACTATAGTACTTGTTGCTTGATAGAGAAGCCAAATAATATAAATATCAGATCTGAGGTGTTCCGATCTAGGAAACTTTAGTTCGTAGATGTTTGGAACTTCTGTCCTTGGATGGGCTGGATCATAGAACCTATGTATTAAAGATGGACCAGGCTGAAGAGACCTGTGCATTATGAATGGACCAAGTCCTGAGACTTGTACATTATGGACCAGGCTCTGGAGGCCTGTGCATTATAAATGGACCAAGTGCAAAGACTTGTACATTATGGACCAGGCTCTGGAGGCCTGTGCATTATAAATGGACCAAGTGCAAAGACTTGTACATTATGGACCAGGCTTTGGAGGCCTGTGCATTATTAGATAGACCAAGTACTGAGACTTGTACATTATGGACCAGGCTCTGGAGGCCTGTGCATTATAAGATGGACCAAGTACTGAGACTTGTACATTATGGACCAGGCTCTGGAGGCCTGTGCATTATAAGATGGACCAAGTACTGAGACTTGTACATTATGGACCAGGCTCTAGAGGCCTGTGCATTATAAGATGGACCGAGTGCAAAGACTCGTACATTATGGACCAGGCTCTAGAGGCCTGTGTATTATAAGATGGACCGAGTGCAAAGACTCGTACATTATGGACCAGGCTCTAGAGGCCCGTGCATTATAAGATGGACCGAGTGCAAAGACTCGTACATTATGGACCAGGCTCTAGAGGCCTGTGCATTATAAGATAGACCGAGTGCAAAGACTCGTACATTATGGACCAAGCTCTGGAGGCCTGTGCATTATAAATAGACCAAGTGCAAAGACTTGTACATTATGGACCAGGCTCTGGAGGCCTGTGCATTTATAGATGAACATTCTATGGAAGTAAAAGAAACATCTCTATTGATAATACTTCCGTAAGTGTTCCACGTTCCATAGCCTAGGAACAGGCTTCCCAGTCATGTCTTCTAGCCAGTAGGTGGTAGGCCGAACAACCTTTGTTACTTTGTAGGGGCCTTCCCAGTTTGGTGACAACTTTCCCATGGTGGGATCCTTGGTGTTTTGAAAGACTCTTCTAAGACAAAGTGTCCGACTTGAAAGCTGACTGTCTTAAGTCCTACCTTGGATTTGTTGACCATTCTCTGTTGATAGGCTTCCATTCTGACGTTGGCTTGATCTCTTCTCTCTTCGAGCAAATCCAAGTTTTCCATCAGCTGCTGATCATTGGATTCTTGCTCGAAGGCTTCTATTATCAGGGTTGTCATACCGATCTCCACCGGAATTAGCTGCTTCTGTTCCATAGGCTAGAGAGAAGGGAGTTTTAGAGGTGGGAGTTCTCCTGGTTGTTCTGTAGGCCCAAAGAACTCCAGGGAGTTCCTCTGCCCACTTTCCTTTGGCCTGCTCCAACCTTTTCTTCAACCTGTCGAGGATTGTTCGGTTGGTGACCTCTACTTGCCCATTTGCTTGTGGATGGCCTGGAGAGGCGAAGTACTGCCTAATGTTGAGATTTTCACAGAATGTCTTGAAGCCTTTACCAGTGAATTATATCCCATTGTCGGAGATAATCACACGTGGTATGCCGAACCTGCACACAATGTTTTTCCTAGGTGAAGCTCTCAACTTCATTTTCTGTGATATGTGTTAAAGGCTCAGCTTCGGCCCATTTAGAGAAGTAGTCAATGGCCACCAATAGATATTTTCTGTTCGGAGGTGCCTTTGGTAATGGACCCACGATGTCCATCCCCCATTGAGCAAAGGGCCAAGGACTAGGAATCGGGATGAGCTCGTGATGAGGCTGATGTTGATATGGGACAAATCTTTGACATTTGTCGCACTTCTGAACATACTCCTTAGCCTGTTTTAACATGCTAGGCCAGTAATAGCCCTAAGACAGAGCTCGGTGAGCTATAGTTCTGCCCCCATTATGATTCCCGCAAATTCCCTCGTGTATTTCAGCCAAGACATATTGTGACTCTTCTGGAGCTAAGCATTTTAACAGAGGTTGAGAATACGACCTTCTGTAAAGCTTGTTGTTCAGGATTAAGTACCGAGCTGCTCTGATTCGGATTCTTCTGGCTTTATTTTTGTCTTCTAGGAGGAGCCCGGATCTTAGGTACTAGGAGGATTGGAGTCATCCAGTTCTGGGGTTGTTCATTAATTTGAGCAATTTGGGCTTCCTCAATGCTGGATCCTGGCTGAAAGGAGATTTTTATTATGGAGTTTGCTTCAGACTTGAGGCGGGAGGCCATGTTAGTCAGATCATCTGCTCTGCAATTCTGGCTTTTCTCAATTTTCTGGATAGTAAATGTCTGGAAAGAATGCCTCAAGTGGTTCACCAGTTCGGAGTACCGGAGCATCCTATCATCTTTAATGGCGAGTTCTCCCAAGACTTGGCTCACCACCAGTTGGGAGTCAGAGAAGACATCGAGGTTCTGAGCCTCGCATTCTAAGGCAAACTTTATGCCTAAGATTAGGGCTTCATATTCTGCTTCATTGTTAGAAGCTTTGAATCCCAAGCTGATTGCTTTTTCTGACGTGAGCCCATCAGGGGACTGTAGTACCAGGCCTACTCCTGAACCTTGATCGGTTGACGATCCATCAATGTATAGCAGCCAGGTTCCCGAGGTTTCGGTGAGTTGTGCCTTGTTTTGAAGTGCCGGGGTGAACTCGGCAACAAAATCAGCTAAGGCCTGCCCTTTGATGGAGTTTCGGGGTACGTATGATATGTCGAATGTCCCCTAGCTCTACGAACCACTTCACCAATCTTCCCAATACCTCAGGTTTCCTCAGTATTCACTTCAGAGGATAGGCAGTTGGGATCTCGATTGGATGGGCTTGGAAATAAGGTCGAAGCTTCCGAGCTATATGACCAAGGCATAGGCCAGCTTTTCTACTTCTGGGTATCTTTTCCCGTGTCAAGTAGTGCCTTCACTGACGTAGAATAGAGGCCTCTGCACTCCTCTGTCCTGTCTGATTATTGCGGAGCTGACCTTGTTTTCGAAAACTGTAAGGTACAAGAGTAGCTTTTCTCCTTGTGTTGGTTTTGACAGGAGCTCTGGAGAGGCTAGATATTCTTTTAGTTCTTGAAAGGATTTCTCGCATTCTTCCATCCACTGCAAAGCTTTGCTGCCCTTCAGAGCTTTGAAGAAAGGTAAGCAGCGATCAGTGGATTTGTAGATAAATCTGCTCAGTGCCAGCAATTCTGCCATTCAGTGCCTGAATTTCCTTCCTAGGTTCTTGGTGACTTCAGTCCAATTAGAGCTTGGATCTGAGTAGGGTCTGCTTCGATACCCCTCTGAGAGACAATGTATCCCAGGAATTTTTCCCTTCGTAACCCCAAAGGTACATTTCGAGGGGTTGAGCTTCATCCTGTGCTGTCTGAGGATATCGAAGGTCTAGGGCTAAGTGCTGGAGGTGACTACCTTTTTGCAGACTCTTCACCAGCATGTCGTCGATGTATACCTCCATGGTGCTGCCGAGCAGTGGGCTGAATATCTTGTTCACCAACCGCTGATAAGTGGCTCTAGCGTTCTTTAAACCGAAAGGCATTACTCTGTAGCAGTAGAGCCCTCGTTCGGTTATGAAGGCTGTCTTCTCTTAGTCTGGAGCGTACATCTGGATCTGGTTGTACCCGGAGTAGGCATCCATGAAGCTCATAAGCTCATGCCCCGCAGTGGCGTCAACCAGTTGGTCTATTCTTGGCAGTGGAAAGCTGTCCTTGGGGCACGCCTTGTTGAGGTCTGTATAATCAACGCAGACTCTCCACTTGCCGTTTTTCTTCTTGACAAGCACGGTGTTGGCTAGCCATTCAGGATAGAGCACTTCTTGTATCATCCTGGCTTTCAGCAGCCTTTGGACTTCTTCATTTATAATCAGATGCCGTTAGGAGCAATCGGCCTTCTCTTCTGTCTGACTGGCGGGTGATCCGGATCCACTATCAGCTTGTGAGTTATAAGATTGGGATCTATTCCCTCCATGTCTTTGGTCTCCCAAGCAAAAATAGAGAGGTTGTCTTTCAAGAACCTGACTATCTTTTCCTGCTCGGTGTGTGCTAGGTCTGGGTCGATGTATAAATAACGCCCCTCTGATTCTGAACTGACCAACACTTTGATGGGCTAGCCAATGGGTTTGGCTCTACTGTCTCGTCCTCTTGGGCTCAGGGGTTCTTCAATGCTGGATGGGCAATCCTCCACCTCGGGAGAGTGAGTGAGAACCGGATCTGCACAGTCCCGAGTGTACTATAATTGCTATTTAAGAGCCTTCTCCTTGAGGGCAATAGCGTGGCACTCCCGGGAGGTTGGCTGACACCTTCTGACAGAGTGAACGTTCTGGTTGTGTACGTACTTCAGACACTGATGGAGGGTTGAAGTGACTGCCCCTATCTGGTGCAACCAGGGTCTCCCGATTATGACGTTGTAGGGAGATCTCATGTTTAACACCATGTACTCCGAGATGGTGGTCTTCTGCCTTTCAGCCCCCTCCTACAGTGGTAGGAAGGTCGACTTCTCCCCTATGGGGTGCTGAGATTGCCATCAAAAGCTGCCATCATGGCAGTAGTGGGCTTGACGTTGTCATTGTCACGACCTGAAATCCACCCTATGCGGATCTCGTGTCGCGGGGCCGACCCTGAAGGCCGTCCCTACTTTTTTCCATTCCTGTATCATAGTACTAATATGCAATGTACTAAAAAATTTTAAACAATGAACAGCGGAAGTCTTTATCAATTACAATAATCCAGCGGAAGTCTTTTGAATAATTTAAACAAGCGAAAGTCTATTAAATACATGACATAGTTCTACATAAAACAAAATGAGAACTAACGTAACCAGCACCCGGGGGTGGTGAATACATGGGAGAACTAACATAGACTGATACAGTACTTCAAAATGTCCCCCTACGCTCTCAGACTCTTACTGGGGTCTCGCAGCGTCATCACCTGAAATGGGGGGTAAGTGGGGTGGAATGAGCTATGAAGCTCAGCAAGTAAACCAGATCTCCGACACTGGTATCGATGATTATAAAAGAACATGAATCCATGAATAAAAATATGATAGCCAATCATAAGAAGTAAGATGTTGTGATAGCCAATGAGAACGGTTGCCATGATGGCCAATGAATAGTGGGGTCACAATATACAATCAGGAGTAATGAATAAGCAGTGATAAAGATTTCTCAACAGTAACTTGTCATAATAAAAGTACTGCCACAATAAAACGATTACAATCAAACCAATGAACAATAAGATAACCCATAAGAAACAGTAACCATTCAACAATATATCCATAACAATAATCCAATCGAGATGCTTATAATCTGTAGTAGGGGATGGCAGTCCCTCTTCGTAATTCGAGGCCCGGCATACCTCTCAGTAAACTCACATCTTTTGCCACACGTCCGTTCACGGACTAGTTTGTCATAGAAGCGTCGGATGGATGTTGTGATTGAGCACAACTCCAGCATTTATAACATAGCATGATCATTTGTGATTCCATAGGAGTATGAAAATGGAATATCATATATACAGTAAAGCATAACAGTAAGCCTTTCAAGGCACGGTTCAATATGATAACAATAGTACAATAGTCAATCAATGTCCACAAGATAGAACAATATCACATTGTGGATAGCAATAACATAAAGTACTTTCAAGAGTACAAGTTTGGCAGTAATGAATAAACTTGGCTTGGGGATACCATATGCAAGAGAAAGTGATCCACTTACCTCTATCGTGATTCTATCTCAGAAATCCGTGAGTGTACCTTTGCCTTTCGAGTTTCCTATATATCAGTGAATACGTTTCAGAATAAATGCTATTCATCAAATTTTATGCCTTTCTATCATAAGTATTTCAAATACTAATTTAGACTTTACCATTGAGTCCGGAATGCCGAAGAAAGTCGGTTTAGGCTTTCGTGGAATTCCATTTGGACTTTTGTACTAAAAAGGGCAAAATGGTCATTTTGTACTTTCACGGTATTTTATCCTTTGGGGTTCCGTCTCGTAAAACGGACCCCACCATTGGACTCAGAACGTCCGAGATAATAAGTTTTGACTATTCATTTGTATCGTTTGGACTTCGTTTGACCCAATTTTGAAATAGGGGCATTATTGTAAAAATTAATATTTAATTAATTTTCCTGTTTGGGCCTTAGTGTAATTTTTTAAAATATTTGGGGCCGGTTCATAAATTCCAGAAGCTGCGGTCTGAACCAGTTGGTTCAGAACTAGAAACCCTAAACCGGTCTGCCCTTCCCCTGAACCAAACGGTTCACTTCATTTTAAAAACCGGATTTCAATAACCCTATTTTCCTATCCCATCCTTGGTTTGGATAACCCCAAACTCAATTCCTATTTACTATCCGTGTAACCAACCAAGCCCAAATCCATTTAAATTAAAAGCCCAAAACTGACACATGTATCACTTAACGATTTCATATCCGGTCGGGTACTGACCCGATTCGAACCCGGATCCAGGTCTAATTCCAACCCGATAACCACACGACTTTCCGGTCGTCTTCCTCAGAACTCCGGTAGGGTTCCGGCATGAACAGTCACCTTCTCCGGCGACGGTCACTTAATTTCAGTCATTTTTTAAGCCGTTTTGAATGCCATTCTTTTCCATTTTTCACGTAAATTATATTTCTAACCTTAGTTCTCAATTTAACCTTTTAGTTCTTCACGAAATAGGGGTTTAAACATCTCCGGCCGATTCTCCGGCCAAGTGATATTTTCTATTTTCATGGTATTTTAATCACTGTTTTGGCTCTAAAATTCTCCTAGTGTGTTTCTACACTGGTATAGGTTGTTTCTAGATACTTTAAACAAGTTATAATCCTAGGTTTTCATGAAACCCGAAATTATCCATTAACCTGCAACTCAGTTTTTCTCTTTGGTTTCTAAACCATTTTCTATCATTCTTTTTGCAATAAGTTCCATTTTTCATGCTGATTTAGACCCTACAAATAAATACAAGCTTCATGCTCTAAATCGAAATAACAGAACTTAAAACTCTTACATGGGTTTCGGTTTTTAGCCCACTATGACCCTCTAAACTTCTCTGTTTCTGCTCTTGAGTCCCTTGGCAATGCTTCTCTAAATCTTGGTCTCCTTTTTGTCCCTCAACTGACGCCCGTATACACATATATAAAGAGAAAAGGTTCCACCGCCTCTCTCCCTCTTTCTCTTTCTCTCTTTCTATCTTATCACTCTCTCTTTGTCTCTTGCAGTCATTCTTGACTGCAAAGAACTGCCCCTTCAACTGTAGCCATCCACTTACCCTCAAATATACATATATATACATTATATTACATATCCACACACACCATCACCAAGTCGGTTGGTGTGGTTTCCCAAACACACACACACACACAGTGATGCACACACACACACACAGTGATGTACACACTGATATTTTCCCTCCCTTTCTTGTTTTCTTTTCCTTTTTATTATTACACATATACATATATACATAAATACATGTATATTACATATATATATATAATATACACATCAAATACATATTCTTATACATGTATTTATAACCATATAAATACATATAATTGTATTTTTAGTCGCGTATACATACACTAATATTTCGTGAACTATGTATGTGTACGTACGTATGCATGCATGGGTTGCATGCATGCACGCTTTTCGAGGTAAGGTTCTGAGTTGCTCGGGTGTTACCCAACACTAGCCATCATAAGCAAAACATTTATCTTTTTAAACTAAGTTCAGTTCCATAATTATTGTGACATAGAGTTTAAGACAGCTCAGGTTATGCTATTCAGTCGACTTGCCTCGGTAAACGTGTTGTATCCCGGGTCGGGATATCACAGTCGTGGTCCATCCCCATTTGTTTAAGTGGCTCATAGAACAGTATGTTGACGGAGCTGCCAGTATCGACCAGGACTTTCCTGATCTCGCAGTTGGCGATTTTGAGTGTGATAACAAGGGCATCACTGTGAGGGCAGTGTACCCCTGCTAGATCTTGTTCAGTGAATTAGATCTCCGGTGCTGGCTTGAACCTCTTTTCTACGTTGGAGATCTGTAATACGTTCGGGGCAGCTCTGGCCTCCCGAGCATATCTCTTTCTTGCCCTGTTGGACATATCTGTGATAGGGGAGTCAGAATAGAGGACGTAGATGACATGGTTGTTCTGCCTTTGAGGCTCGTTTCGTCCTTCCCTGTGCTCCTGCCTCTGTTCGGGCCTCTGGTTTGGCCGTTGTTGAGGCTTGTCTTCTTGGGGGTTTTGCCTTCCGTCCTGCTTGACGAATTCCTGAAGACGCCCCTTCTTTATGAGCTGCTCTATCTCATATCGGAGGGTCCTACATGTGCTAGTTGTATGTCCATGATCTTTATGAAAATTACCATACTTACTTTGGTCCCGAAGGGTGGGATCTCCTTTGATTGGTTTCGGCCACCTCAGGTTCTCCCGATCTCGAATCTGCCGAAGTACCTGGTTTAGTGTGGTGTTTAAAGGAGTGAAGTTAGGTGAACTCCCTTGGTCCGGAATTGTATACAGCTCTGGGTGCTGTTCTCTTTTCTGGGCTCCTGGCCCTCTTTTTGTTGGAGTCTCTTCTGTGATCCTCCTTCTTGTGGTCCTTCCCACTTCGGATTGTCCCTCTGGGTCTGATCTTTGCCCTTATGGGATGTGCGGTTGGCTTCTTCCAGGTTGATGTACTTTCTGGCCCGATCCATTAATGCCGCCATGTCGGCTGGGGGGCTCTTTGTTAAGGAGTCTCTAAATCCACCTTGGGCAAGCCCAGCAGTTAGGGCTGCTACAAGGAATTTTGGGCTGCAGTCAGTGATCTCTGTGAGTTCGTCATTGTAGCGCGCAATGTAGGCTCTGAGGGACTCCTCTTTAGTCTGCTTAACATTCAACAGGAATTGTGGTCCCCCTCTGAGCCTCCTACTGGTCATAAACCTGTCCAAGAACTGTCTACCGAGCTCATAGAAGCTGGTAATTAAGTTCGGAGGGAGGTTGTGGAACCACTTCAGCACAGTTCCCTTTAAGCTGGTGATGAAAGTTCAGCACATCAAAGCATCAAGGGCTCTGTGAAGGGCCTATCGTATGCTGGTAGTGCGAGAGATGATCTTCTGGATCTCCAGATCCATCATACAGGGTGAACTTGGGCACCATGAACTTTCTGGGCCTCTCTTCTAACATGATGGCGTGAGTGAATGGGGTGGCTAGTCTTCCGAGCAGCCTGGCCAACTCGTCTTGCTCTAGAGGGTTCTGAGGTCCTCTCAAGGCGATTGTTCGGTCCATAGACTCGGCAATCTCCTCTACTCTCCGCTAGTCTCTGATTCTGATGTCTTGCGAACCTTGCCTGACAGCCTCGGCTTCAGGGTAGTAGGGTTGAGTACGCCCTTCAGACGGGGAAGGTTCCGAACCGGAAGAATTGGTGCTGCATGATGAGGCTCCTGCGGTGCCGGATGTGCTCTCGAGGCCCTTGGAGTTGGGGCTCGAGTAGTGCTCCGGCAATGGGCGTCAGGAACGAAGGCTAATGTTCCCCAGCCTGGAACTACTGACGGTTGTGGATCTCTGCCAACGCGGGTAACACCCGGGGGGTGCCTAGGCTGGTTAGTTGGAGCCTGCTCATGAAGTTTTTCATTCTCCGTGGCAACAGGAGGTTGCGTTCCCGCAGCGAAGTTGACCGGCGGGTTAGGAGAACCCGCTGCTTGGTTTTGTATGAATGTTGCCAGCGTTCTAGTGATGGCAAGCAACTGTTCCTGCACCAGTTCATTGTGTCGTTTGATCGATTCGATCTCTTGTCGCATAGGATTGACCACTGGTCCCCTTGTACGAGGAGTAGGCGGCTGACGTTGAAAGTTTTGCGAATTCTGAGTGTTCTGTCACGGTCGGAGATTTGGTGCCATGGTTTTCCGGTGAAGGAAAAGATAGGTTTGTGAATAGAGCACTTAGAGATTAGTCGTTCCCACAGACGGCGCCAAACTGATGCTACACTTTTCAACTCGCAATAAGTATGGGCTCCGCGACCTGTAGAACACTCAGAAAGATGATCAGAGGACCACCGGATTGGCTCCGGCGGTAGCCGCTCCGATGCTTAAGTAAGTAGAAGGAATTGAAAGACTGTATTGAAAGCCAAAAGAATGAGCATTGAAAATAAAGCGTACCTTTAGGATTTAATTTATAGACCGTGGCCTTTCCTAAGTTGATTAGGATTCGATGCCATGAATATAGGGATTTGATCATCGGAGATTGCAGTTATCTTATGGAGCGTTGAGTCGTAGATGGTGATACTCATAGATAGTAGTTTCCAGTGTTGAAGACTGTTTCCTTATTCCCTGCTTGGCAGTTGTTTAAGGAAACCATAAGGTCGGTACCATATGAAGTGTTGAATAAATATTGCCCAGAACATAAGGTCCGGAGGATATGTGCATGAGAACGCCGTGGAGGCTTTGCTTGCACTGTATGACCGAGTTTATTGGCTCTGAATGATATATATATATATATATATATATATATATATATATGAGAATGCCCTGAAGGCTAGTCACTGCTCTGTATGATCGAGATTATTAACTCTGCATGCACACGTGTCTCAAGGTGATTGGTGTGTCTATTTGTGGTATATCATTTATAATATATTATATTGATCTACTTATTTAATTCTCCAAAATAAGCTACCGACTCGTCTTTAATCACGTACGTTATAGGTCTTTTTTGTCATTTAGGGAATCTTTAGTTAATGATTGTAATTTGAGTAAATTTTAATTCTTGACATTAATATGTATATTATATTGATAATAATTAGATATTAATAAAAAAATTATTAAATTTCGTGCCTAGAATATTCTCAAGCCAGGATCTTTCAGAAAATGGATTCCTATTCGAAGAGTGCATAACCGCATGGATAAGCTCGCACTAACCCGTCAATTTGGGATCCAATTCGAGATTTTCCTTGGGAGGTATCGGGAAGGAATTGGAATGTAATAATATCGATTCATACAGAAGAAAAGGTTCTCTATTGATTCAAACACTGTACCTATGGGATAGGGATAGAGGAAGAGGAAAAACCGAAGATTTCACATAGTACTTTTGATCGAAAAATCAATCTGATTTCTTTCGTACCCTTCGCTCAATGAGAAAATGGGTAAAATTCTACAGGATCAAACCTATGGGACTTAAGGAATGATGGAAGGGAATAAAAAAAGAGAGGGTAAATAAAAATGAAGTAGAAGAACCCAGATTCCAAATGAACAAATTCAAACTTGAAAAGGATCTTTCTGATTCTTGAAGAATGAGGGGCAAGGGGATTGATCGAGAAAGATTTCTTGTTCTTATTATAAGATCGTGAACAACTATTATATTTAATGCTATAATAACTATAATTTGGGAATACAAAGTTTAAAATAAAGTTTTTAACATTAAATTTATATGTTTAGACGTGTTTTGCGGATATCGGTAATAAATTAATTTTTTTATGAAAAAAGTAATATCATTGATTTAATTGTGTAAGATGGATTAAAATAATTGATCAACACATGAAAATAATTATGAATTCAATTCTTTATGTTCATCTCCCAGGTTACAATAATTTTTTGATTCATGTAAAACAAATAATTTTAAATTTTAAAACTAATACTAAACTCGTTGGAACTCTACCAAATTTATGATTATATCTTGTCAAACATATTATCAAGGGATTACCAATTATATTAATATTAGTTTATAACTAGTTATGATTGGAACATAGATTTTACTTTTATGAAATTTTTGAAAGTTTTTTTATTTTTTATTTTTTATAATACTACTAATATTTGTTACGCTATATGTTATCCTACTTGTCTTGGCCTTAAACAATTATATAATATTTTTAATACATTTGTTGCACTTTTTTATCAGTGGGACTTCTATTCTTCGTCACCTGTCAAGAACTTGTTACCTGTTAAGAACTCAAAATCCTCACTGATTAGACTCCAGTGGTAGCCGTTCCAATGATAAAGTCAGTAAATTAAAAAGACTGTAACTTGACAGGAATAAATTGAATGTAATTTGAAAGCGTACTTTAAGGCTTTATTATAACTCAAAGATCTCCTAAGTTGAGTAGGATTCGGAGTTATAAAAGTAGGGATTTGAATATATCCGAAGATGATAGCTGCCATATTAGACTCTGTTTTCTTATTCTGAGGTCGACTAGGGTATGGAAGACAGTAGTCTGTTTGGGACCTTTTCTTGTAGATACTCTACAACTCTAACTCTGGAGGCAGGGTTGGAGGTTCTGTATCATTCTGAAGAAAGCATATCTGAACCCTATGTACTTATGTAATTTGAATAATTCTGTATCATTTAAAATCTTTCCTCAAGTCATATCACAGCTTGGCCATGCCTACCATTGAGAAGACAAAAAGCACTGTAAGTTATTCTTCTCGCACTAAATCTTTTTAAATATTTAGATACTGATTTTATGAATTTTAACTCACAACGAATTTGCAGGTTTTGAAATTTTGTCTTAGTAACAAATACATGCAATGAATTTTTCATTACTTTTCATTATGATTGATACTAATAATGTCAGGATTTTGTTTTTAATATAGGATAAATTATACTAATTTTTTCTGAAATTTTTAAAAATTATAGAGATCTATTTTAAAGTTTCTGAAATGACGCTGACCTCATTTTCAGTTTTATTTTTTTTAGAATGACAAAAATATAAATTTCATTTTATTTTTTTTACATTTTTTCAATTTTGACTAATTTTTTCTAACTCTTTTTTTCATGCTCAAATAAATATTAATTAAAATTTTCTTTGACTAAAAAATATGAGTTATTTATCTTAATTTTATTTTTTATATAAAATGAAAAAAAATCTTTAAAAAAAGTTAGAAAAATGTCAAAATTTAAAATAAATAAATAAATAAAAGGGACATTTTTGTTATTTTAAAAAATAAAAATAGATTTTTGTAGTTTGTTAGTAAAAAATAGAAGATGTCAGTATTATTTCAAAAATTTCAAAAAAAGTCTTAATAATTATCAAAAACCTTAAGAGAAAAGTAAATGTAATAAGTATTAGGGTTTTAGACTAGAGAAGCCGCACATTAAAAATTTTGAAATGCCTCGTTGCTTGAAAAAGATTGGGAGGACGCAAGATTTTGACTTTAAAGTTGAAAGGATGATAAGGCTAATAATTTTACAAACTTAGACACAAGTCCACATAAATGTATTCAATTTGTAATAAGTTAGTCAAAAATCGTTATCTCCATTTACTTTGTAATAAATTTATAAAGAAATATGTAAGATTTGATCCCGGATCGTACATATATAGTCTAATAATTAATTAAATTAGACCCAATCATTAAAAAAAAAGTCTCATTTGTTTTGTATTTTAGTTTCAATGTAATTGAAATTACTTTTGAGTAAAATTCAAATATTTATTTTTTAATTATTGTCAATTAATAGTTATTTAATTTATATTTTAAATTAATCAAGTATAAGTGAAGAAAAAAATTAAGTAATAAGTTAATAATTAATAACATAAATATCTTGGCCAAAAAAAAAATCAAAATAAAAAAAACACAAGAACTATTAATACAATAATTGGAGTACTATTAACACACTAATTATACATCAAAATACATTAATTATATAATATTATACACCACTTATTATACTAGCTATTAATAATTTAACATCACCAAGTATAAAATACTAATTGTATAATATTATGAAATAATCATAATATATTACTAATTGTAATGCTATAATACACTAATTATACTGTTATACATTAATATTTAAATTTAAAGTATAAAATAAAAAATTGGCAAAAAACAAAAATCTGGAAACAAGCAGGCCCATGGCACGGCCAGCCAGGCCCGCCAAATGCCTTGCTCATATGATGTGCTGGCGTATTTTTTAAGCCGGCCCGGTCTGGTCCGACCCAATTGTAAATGGGCTGGCTTCTCCACATTTTCAGTTTTACAATCACTAGCTCGATATAATATATCAGGAAAAGGCAACCTCACTCACTCCGTGTGTGTGTGTGTGTGTGTTTATCCATGATTTCCTAGATAGCAAGAGCGCCGTCCCTTATCTCGACTCTCACACTTCAGTTAAAACTATATATCCTTTGCTTATTATATGGATGAATTGTGCTAATTCTAAAGTCCCAAAAGATGCTCTTATAAATTATCATTGCTAGCTTATTATACGTAGAGGTAAAAAATGTTACTTAAATCTGTTAATTCGTCTACTAATTAATAAAAAAAGATAACTCATTTAGTTAATGAGTCATAAACGAATTGAGTAATAAGAAATTCGTCAATTTAATAGGTTAATACGGATTGAATATGAATATTTAACGAATTGAGAATGAGAAAGAAAATAGTATAAGAATATATGTATCTCTATTTGGAAAAGAACAAAATAATACAACATGTACCATAGATTATAACACAAAATTAATATTTAGAGAATATAATACAGTATTATTATATATATAAACAAAATACAAATCAGAACCTTATGATTCAAAGTAAGTTGAATTGATTTTTGCTAAGAGCTTTGAATACCATTTTTTCTATAAACAATAATTAGCATCACGATCCACATTAAAAGACATTCAAGAAAGACTATTATTAATAATGTCATTATCTCTGTGCGGACGACATTGGTTCCTTCATGTGAAAGAAGTGATCTCTTCACCACCATTGAATATTCTCTATTAATTTTCTAATTATATTATTAACTTTCTTTTAGTTATGATATTTTGTTAAATTTTTAAGAGATTTAAAATAAAATAATTATTGTGATTATTTATAAATAATATTTTTTTTTATTATGATAGAAAAAAAAATAACAGATTAAATTTAAGTTGAGCCGACCTGTATGTCCAACCTAATTTAACCCGATTTGTTTCAATCCGCCCAACCTATTTATTTTGCCAAGCCTAATTATAGGGATGATGATATGACTAAAAACATAGATATTAAGATAAACGTCATTGTGGCTACATGCCTGTAACTGATACGTCATAGCTTCTTAGGCCTGGTCTTAGTTCAATATAGTAATATTATAGGAGTTCTTATTTTTTCCAAGTAGATCACTTGCAGTATTTAGAGGCAGAAAATTGTATTTTTTATAACTTTTTTTTAAATATTAGGAGTTTCCCAACCCCCAAAACTTTTCCATATTTTATAAAAAATTTCTTAAATTTTAACTTTTATATTTTTATCCTCTTAATTTCATCGTCTAAGTCTGCCACTAATTGTATTAAATAACGAACTTTGAAATATCTTAGAGCTATGCTGTACAGACATGAGGGCTCGATTGTTACTTGTATATCTGAAAATCTCAATCATTGTCATAAACTTCACTAAGTAAATTGTTATTTCAAGTTTATCTAATAAATATTGAAATTATGTGATTTGCTTTACAAAAAGAAGTCTTTCAAAAATGACAATTGATTTACAATATAATGGAAAAAAGGTACTCATAATGCTAAATTTAATTTTTTCATTCAATTCCTAACAAAAATATATCTTTCACCCTCTTTACTGGATTGTCGGAATGACTATTATTAGAGTTTCTCCATAATCTTATTTATCATTTGTTATTTTATCAAAATCATATAAACTATCTCAATCATTGATCAAGAAAGTGCTCTTAAGGAATTCAAATAAATTTACAAAATACTCTTTTCTACTAAACAAATGCTCTTAAGTAATTCAATATATTCTGTCTCCAAAAATATGTTGATTGTCGAAATCATCTTATTAGTCAATTATTGATGTAAATGGGTTTATCTCCATTTCAATTTAAATAGAGGCGGTTCATTTGAGAAAGTATGTGAGATTTACACATGTCAAATTCATAAACATGTAATGGGTCACATCTGCTCTCAAAGATAATGAGTTATCAAGTATAGAGAGGCACAAATCCACATTGACGCAATGAAATGCCTCGTTCTTTTATTCCTTTGTTATATAATTTTTTTTTTTTTATTTAATCTAGACAGATGGACGGTCACACATTGTCATTTGTCAAATGTTATATGACCGTGTCTCATAAGATTTTTAACTTTTTTGTGATTTATGAAAATAAATTTTTTATAATTTCTTTTATAAATTTAATAATTTTCTTCTAAATTAATTTGATTTGAATAATCTCTAGTTTGAATTTTTAATGACTTTTTAAATGGTAAATTATATTCTTACTCTCTTTAATTTGGTCAAATGTCGTGGCGAATAAAGCATGGTTGTCGAATGATGTGATTAGATATGGTTGACTTTTCTTTTGCACGGAACTATTAGGACTTTTTTTTTCCACTCTTGGATGATATATGGTTTTTTTAAAAGGAATGGATCTATTTTTAGTCACTTTTGACTGTCATATGGATGCTCTTGGTAGGATATTATGTTTTTTTTTTAACTCTTTGATGGTTTCTTTATTTAATTAAATAACCTTTATGTTTAGATTTGTGGCATGCTAAGTTATTGAGATTAAAATCAAATCAGTCTTAAAAAAAATAAGCATGCAATTTCCGTGGTCCTGTTGGAAAAATTGGGTTATTGAGTAAAATTTTTTTGTCATTTTTGAGTTAAAATTAAATTGGATTTCACATATTGATTTTGGTGAGTCCACATAAAAATATGTTCTCCTCTATTAGAAAATTAAGAATATATATTGAGTTGTTCGAAAACATTAAGGAGTAAATGAAAAATTACTTACAAATATCACTACTTGAAAATGGTAACAAAGTGTGAAGCTTGTAAAAATCTTGTAAATAGCTTGTGTTGTACATAGGATGGGCACAAAGCTTTAAGTGAGTATATATACAATTACCTTGAAAGAAAGTTTGGGCCCTTAGGGACACCCAAGTTGTGTGGTAGCGGAAGGACCTAGCACATTTTATGCTTGGTTTACCACACGCTTGTGTATCGAATTGGGTCAGTGAATAATTTTGTTATTTAAAATATATTTTTTTAAACGTTGTCGTTTAATTGTTACTGTTTGAACCAAAACGCAATCATTTGATTTGGTACCATTTGAACCAAAACACAATCGTTTTGAATAAAGGCTGAACAGTCACTATGGAAAGCTGTGTGATTGTTCATATTAACAGAGGTAACTCTACGAACAGCCACACCAACTGTAATATCCCGACCCGGGATACCGGGTCACATGACACGTACTACGAGGGAAGAAAATCATATATATATATAATTAATTGATTATTACATTAATTAATTAATTATAAGACTTGATATATATATATATATGTATTAATTAAATGTATGTGAATGTATATATATAGATATATATTAAATAAATGAAATATGAAAAAAGATGAAAAGTGAAGAGGTGAACAATGTGAATGTGTGTGTGTGTGTGTCGGCAAGTGTGTGTATGTGTCTTGTATATATATGGGTATATGTATATATATGTATATAATATGTATAAATATCTATGGGAAATTAATGCAAAGTAGGAAAGAGAGAAGGCTGAATTTATGGGATGGGGAGTCTATGTAGGGCTAGAATTCAGAATGTAGAGAGAGAGGAGGATAGCTGTAGAGAGAGAGAGAATAGAGGAGAGAGAAGAGTCGGTCACTTCTCTATAAAGGCCAAGCATGTAAATCATGCTTTCTTCTTGCTAAAGAAACCAAAAGAACAAGAACTGAAGAGAAGAGAAGAAGGATTAAAGCAAGAAAGAGGAGGAAAACCAACCAAAAAGGTGAGAGTGTTCAAAACTGTCAAAATTCCCTCTCTAGAATTTCTCTACATATGAACTGATTTAAAGCTTCCATTTTGTATATATGATGTTTAGAACACGTCTAAACCTTAACAAGCATGAAAATCTAGCTTAAAAACACCTAAGGTTGCCTGACCCATAAGCCACGGCCATAGATGGACCTTGCTCAAGCAGGTCTGATCGAGGGGAAACCAAACTTGGTTTGGTGTATAGGGACCTCTTTTAGACCACATAAACATGTTAAAAACGTGTGACCGCGACCAAAAAGCATGAATAAAGGCCCTCAAATGTTAAGTTGCAGGTTTCGAGTCTACACCCCAAACCTCTAAACTCATGATTTAAGCCGTTTATTTAAATGAAAAATTGATCTCCATGAAGAGGGAATCACAACAAGCCAAACCTCATAACAAATGGTCAAGAAACGAGTATGAACCGAGGCTATTACAGGTTCAGCTATCATGTCCAAAACCGAACATGTGAAGGAGTTTTAAAGCTCAAAATCAATGCCAATCGATTTGTATGAACCTTAGGGATAAATTGGGACAAAAACAGTCGAGCTTGGAAGAGTAAAACGTCACGAAATAGGAGAAAAAGGAAATCGGGAATTAGGGTTTTCAGTCGGTCGCTCGGGGAAGACGACCGAGTCGACTCGTGCACCGTTTAAAACGGTGGGTGAACTCGGGACAGGTGGCAGCCTTGGGGCTTGCCACCGAGTTATTGGAACGGCGCCGTTTAGGGGCGTATACGGTTATATATAAACCGTGTTGTAAAAAAATAAAAGGAAGGAAGCAAATCGTGGCTAAGGGGTTTCGATCCCTAACCCTCGCGCGTGGGGAAGCCCTCATTTTCCACTCGGCCACGCATGCGCGTGTGTCACTCAAGGGGCAGAATTTATATATAAAGTATATATAAGATAAAACAAGAAAATAAAAGGTGCAACCGCACCTGGTGGGATTCGATCCTGTGATGTATGGGGAGGGAGATGGCACGCTGGCCAGCGTGCCATCCTATTCAACCTATTCTTTTTTCCCCATTAATAATATATATATATATTACATGTTATAATTAATTTAATTAAATTTGATTAATTAAATTAATTACTCCGAAATGGCCCGTTGTCCAAAAATTACAAGTTATATATGTAACCTTACTATCTTGGACCCCCTAAGCCCATTGGTGAGGTCCACAACATGAGATGAGGTCCCGAAAAATTTAAGACCCCTAGAAAATGTCAAAATTACCAAAATACCCCTTGACCAAAATTGACAAATTATTAATGTATTCTTACTATTTTGGACCTTCTAAGTCCAATGGTGAAGTCCACGACATGAGACGGGGTCCCGAAAAATAAAGACACGTAAGGAGGGTAAAATGACAAAAATACCCCTGGTACCCCTAAAGCCAAAATGAAATCAGAAAAGGTCTAAACCGACTTTCTTAAACACTCCAGACTCAATGGTAGAGTCTATTCGACCTAAAGAAATGTCTAAAATGAAAAGACATAAAATTTGATGAATAGCATCTGTTAGATGACTATGAACTGAAATGTTGCCAAAGAACTAAACTGAGGCAAATACGAGAAATGAAATACGATAAGACACGACACGTAAACATGTTAAGTAATTAACTTTAAATTAAAGTTAATGGAACTCCCAGAAGAGTATGATTGTAGAAATCTATTTTTCTTGACATGGTAAATTGTGTTTTAAACAGATAATTAACTAAACACAAAATGAGCCAAGAAAAGGAAGTCACTCCTATGATGACAAGGGCCCAATTGGCAAGTGACCCAAGACAGCAAGCTTTCCGGGAACAGCTAGAAAGACAACTTCAGCTGATTCAAAATCGTATCCGAATTTCTAAAACAAATGAAGTATGCTGCGTAAGCCCCTTTATTTACAAGACAATAACAAAGGAGCAGTTAGCCGCTAAACAGCTTAAGAAACGGGAAGATACGGAAACATTACAGGAATGGCTTCAAAGGTTAAAGGAAGCCAGGGGCAAAGCACCCAAATAGAGCAGGACTAAAAGTACAAGGTGAGTAACCCTGTGTTTGAATTGGAAATTTGACTCCATGATTTAAAAAGGGTTTTAAGTATAAGATATGAAGTATTTGAAGTTTCAAATTCAGTATTTACATGATTCAGTTTTTAATTGTTCTGTTTTAGAAATTCATTATGACATGCTTAGTGATTGGTTTCTGCAACAGTTTTTCCTTCAAATACTTTTTAGCATGTCTAGTTAAAATGCAATTATTGTTAAATATTCTGAATTTGCTTACTTCAAGTATACGAATGTTTATTACGAATTTATGAAAAGTATCTATAAGACAAGTCACATGATAAATGTTTTACAAGATGATTGGTGCATAAGCACTTAGACAGGATTCTGAGTTTTCAGTTGCCCTGTAAAATAGGCAGGATTTTGGGTTTTACGGAACTCAATTGCCCTGTAAAATGCCCGGTAGCAGGATCTAATCCCTCAGGCAGATGAGATATCTCCATAGATAAGTAATATGGGACTCCGGTTCGAAACGGATTCCACTAATGGAAGTGATAAGATGACAAATGATTTGAAAATGGAAGCAAGTTTTTACTCTCATTTTCATTATGCATATGTTGAGTTTTATATACTCTATTTAAGAAATACATGATATGTTATATGTTTTAAAGTTCACATGTATAAGTTTAGCTTGAATGTTTTAAATATTTCACAGCTACATGTTTTAAGGAATGCATATATCTTGTATTCAATTATATGAACGATTGGCGGTGACTATTTTACGAACTCTTATGTACTAAACCACTGCCAATTGAAAAACACCATGACGAATACTGGAATTGCTCACAAGCTTAGATTAGCTTACCCGGACTTTGTTCGGACCCCCCCCTTTCAGGTAATTAACAGCAGTTTGGATTTAAGGACGATGATGACAAGTCTGCTGATTTTGGGAGGACATGGTTAATTAGTCTCTTTTGATAAGTCTGTAAACTCTAATAGTACTTTTATATTAGTAGACATAGTAAGGTCATGTAATAAGCCCTCTGGGCAAATCGGTTATGTATGGTATGAATGTATGAAGTCTTTAAGTTTTTAGTTATACTCTGAATGTGTAACCATGTATGCTATGTATGGAGCGGCAGTACCGAACGGATGTGCATAATTTAAAAATGATAAAAGAAAAGAAAAAGTTTTTCACGCTTCCGCAAAACGTATGTTGCACATCTATTCGATACCGCTGCATATGCGAGCTTTGTCTCGGGGCCCTCGGGTCTCGGGGCGGCGATCGCGATCCGGTAATCCGCTTAGGGTGGGTTTTGGGTCGTGACACCAACTCAGGAAATGTCCAATTGGTTTGATCAGTCGCAACCTTTGGATGTTGTGACAGTTTGAACAGTTACCAATCCTTCTATAAACACAGCACTATCATTGCATTCATTTAATTGATTTTCAATTGGAGTTTTTGTATTCTGTTAGAGAGAGTGTAAGTAACAAGTTTGGTTCACCAGACACACTACTGTACTGCTTCACGTCTACGTGTGAACAATCATTGTATCCTAGGAGAAAAAAACATCTAAGAATTCGTAAGCACCACTATGAGTGACGTAATTCGTCATAAGGACATCATGTCAAACGTTAGCCTTGATTACTTCTGTATTTTCGGTTATGCTTTTCTGTAAGTAAGAATTTTACAGTTTCTATAGTTTTATCTGTAAGTTGTGTGCCTGTTCGCATTAACAGATGTGACTCTACAAACAACTACACCAACTTAACCATCATGTCCAGTCAGTTTGATCAGCCGTAACCTTTGGAGGTTGTGACTGTTTGAACAGTCATCAGTTCTTCTATAAATAAAGCACCATCATTGCATTCATTTAATCAATTTTCAATTGGAGTTTCTGCATTTTGTTAGAGAAAGTTTAAGTAATAAGTTTGGTTCACCAAACACGCTACTGTAGTGCTTCACGTCTGCATGTGAACAATCATTGTATCTTAACAGACAAAACGTCCAAGAATTCATAAGTACCACTACAAAATGAGTGACGTAATTCATCTTAAAGACATAATGACAAATGCTAGCCTTGATTACTTCTGTATTTTCGGTTCTGCATTACTGTAAGTAAGAATTTTACAGTTTCTATAGTTTTATTTGTAAGTTGTGTGTTTGTTCGCATTAACAGATATGACTCTACAAACAACCACACCAACTCAACCATCATGTCCAATCGGTTTGATCAGTCGCAACCTTTGGAGGTTGTGACTGTTTGAACAATCATCAGTCCTTCTATAAATATAGCACCATCATTGCATTCATTTAATTGATTTTCAATTGGAGTTTCTGCATTTTTTTAGAAAGAGTTTAAGTAATAAGTTTGGTTCACTAGACACGCTACTGTAGTGCTTCACGTCTGCGTGTGAACAATCATTGTATCTTGGGAGATAAAACGTCCAAGAATTCGTAAGTACCACTGCAAAATGAGTGACGTAATTTGTCTTAAGGACATAACGTCAAACACTAGCCTTGATTACTTCTGTATTTTTGGTTCTGCATTACTATAAGTAAGAATTTTACAGTTTCTATAGTTTTATCTATAAGTTCAAATCTGAATTGGTTTTTTAATTAAATACTAGTTTTAATAAAACAGTTTCCTGTTTCAAGTTTAATAATTTCTGATCTTCGAATTAAATACTATACCTTGTTTAATCTGTTTCAAAAAATAGTTTCTAGTTCAAATAGGTTTTGTAAAATAAAACTGATATAAATTTTCTAACAGGTCCTATATAGATCAAATAGTAGGATTTTTTTTAAAGTAAATGAATCCTTCTTTAGTTGTTCATGTCCATGTGTTTTTTTTGGGACTGCCTTTGGCCTATGCTTCCCACTTGAATATTAGGAATCTTGACATAATGGTAATGGAATATATATATATATATGTCTGTGTGTGTGTGTGTGTGACCGTTATCCTTATTTTTTAAGCGGTGAGTCTAATTTAATCCACAAATATAGTTAGTGTTCTTGTATTGGGTGGTTGTCATGAATTCATCTGGGTTCTTGATAATCCGTTTGTGCCCTGAGACAATCTGGCCTTGAAATTTTTTTTTGACCCATGTTCTATTTTAGGTTCGTTTTGTCTCTTATGTTGTAATCCATTTATATAAGAGTATTATCTTTTAAGGTTTTGACTAGTGAAAAGATAGCCATCGTTAGAAAAAATGGGGGTACACAATCACACAGGCATAGACACATAAACAAACAAATGAGCGATGGAGAGAAAATAAATAAAAGTTGCACCAAACAACTAACATTTCTTTTCTTTCTTTGGTACTTTAGAGTGATATTAAGATTTCTGTCTTTAAAAGAGCATAATAATAAAATAATACAAGTTTCTTTTCTTTTCTTCTTTCTTTTTTTTTTTTTGTATTTTTTCTTTTCTCTCTCTCCTGTGTCCTTTCTCGTCTTTTTTTTCCTCCTTAATTATCCAAATATGAAGGAGGGATTAACTTTAAAAGTTAATCATTTCCTTTATAATTAATGTTATCATTTCCTCTCATTCATCTACAATTTATCCAAGAATAGTCTTAGAGTAGAGATGAACATTTAGGTGCTTTACAAATATAAAATTGACTCTTAAACCTCATAAAAGTCAAAAGGATTAACTCTAAAGTTGGGGATGATGATGAACAACTTTTTTATGATGAAGTAGCTTATTTTTCAAAACTGTTTAAGAAATTCTTAAAAATGAAACAAACAAAAATAACTACTTCTATGGATAAAAAATAAAATAAAAAGCTAATTCTAAAAATACAAGTAAAGAAAAGTCTAAGAACAAGAAGAGAAAGACCTTCCCAAAAGATAAAATTGAAGGGTCTTGGATGTCATTAGTTTGGTCACCTGAAGTATGAGTGCCCACTAGAAAAGAAGAAGAATAAAAAAAGGTTTATCAGACGAATCTAAATTTGAAAATGAACACTATGCAAGTGAATCTAGTGACTTAGATGTAAAAGATGTTGCTAATTTTGTAACTTTTACTATTTTATGATTGGATAGGGAGTCTTCATCTAAGTTTATCTCTAATAAAGGGAGAATAGATGTGTTTGATGATGAATCATTACATGTTATTTATGAATTTTTTTTTACAAAAGTGCTTAGTTTGTCACGACCCGAGACCCCACCCTATGCGGATCTCATGTCGCGCACCCGATTCGACGCTGCTTGTCGAATCAAGGGTCTCAACGTATTACACAATCAGTGCTACTAACATGCAACAACAAAAATGCGGAAGAAATAAATAAAAGCTACATGTGATATATATAATGTTTACAAAATGCGGAATATAAAATTTCTTAATACAAGTGTTCATCCCCAAGACGTGGATAACATGAGAGAGCTATAAGACTATCTGTACTAAGTATTACACTGCAACTTCAAAAGCAAATGTCCACCTCCTAGCTATCAGACTCTACTGTCCGTCTTCGATATCTGTGCTTGAAAGTCAAATGTTGTGTAGTATCTGATGAGTTATGAAAATTCAATAAGTAGTCCTTTACTCTGTCATGTGCACAAGGTGTAAAAGAATGCTAGCTAGTCAATGAATATATATAACTCAATATCAAATGATGGAAGTCAAATGATAAGGAACTGAAACTACTATGCTAACAATGTCATACTGCTACAATCATGAGTTATGTCAAGTATGAATTGTAAGCACTGTTCTGAAAGCTATAAAATCTCATGATCATTCAATAACAATGTAACATGATCAAGCTATAACATCAACAATAAGGGATAGCGATATCAACTAAACTGAGATGCACTAAGCTCGTATTTAGTTCCACTTGGCTGTATGAATACTGCTCTGGCTAAAAGAGATACATTAAGCTCGTATTAGTTCCACTTGGCTGTATGAATATTCAGTTCCCGTCGGCTGTATGAATATTCAGTTCCGTTCGGCTGTATGAATATTGCTCTATATACAATGTGACATAACAATAGTGTTTGAGGCTACGATTACTAGACTGCTACGAATATAACTATCTGGCCCTCACGGCCCTAGGTACAAGTGTACATAAAGAAATCTGTGCACAAGTGTACAATCATGCTCGAGATATATATAGAGATTAATAACTGTCTCCCACATGATAGGCAATATCAATGTGGCTAAATAAATACTAGTATGGATATATAGAGTTACAATAGATAATATATATACAAGAAACTAAGACATGGCTTGGAATGTAATACATGCAGAGATCAAATTTTACTTACCTTTTATTGTCTCTATCTGGAAGTTCTACACTGCCTTCTCCTTGCCCTTTGGCGTTCCTAAGATTCATGAAACACATCTTAGTCTATCGCTACTTGAATTATGCTATTCATCAAATTTTATGCCTTTATTCTATAAGTCTCTCTTTTACTAAAATAAACTTTACCATTGACTCCGGAATGTCGAACAAAGTTGGTTTAGGCTTTCGCAGAACTTAATTCGGGTATCTGGGCTAAAAAGGGAAAAAATGGTCATTTTGCACGGGTCTTTTATTTTTTGAGACTCCATCTCATGAAACGGACCTTACCATTGGTCTTAGAATGTCTGAGATAGTTAAAATACACTATTCATATGTTTAATTTGGACATTATTACTATAAAGGGTAAAATGGTCATTTATACTTTCACGGTTTCTCGCTTCTCGAGACCTCTTTTCACAAATTGTACTTCACGCTTGAGTCCGGAATGCTCGAAATAATAAAAATTTACTATTCTTTTATTTTAATCGGAATCCATTTGACTACTTTTTTACTTAAGGGTAATTTGATAATTTTTCTTTTTATTTTTAATTTTATTTTAATTAATTAAATTAATATTTTATTATGGGGGTCAAATCATAATAACTGAAAGTTGAGGGTCTAATCGTAAATTCCATAACTTCTGGGTTCCTTTGTAATTTCAAAAAATTCTATCCTAACTAAGGATAGCCAAACAGTGGATATCCACGGAATAGGGATAAGATATCCCTATTCCTATTTCAGCCATAATTCCCAATTTCTTATCCGTGTTACCAAATACTCTCAATTCAATTTAAAATCTTTTAAAACCTAAACCAATATTGCGTCGTTTTGAATATATCTGTTTTTGTTTCGGTCGGGTCCCGACCCGGATCCGACCCATGACCCGAACCTGAACCCTAAGCCAACAGTCTTCTTACTCGTTTTTTCTGGTGAGTCTCTGGTAGGTTTCCAGTCATCATCTTCGGACGACGGCGACTAAATTTTAGTCGAATTTTAATGCTTTTTAAATTCCATTTTCCTTCATTTTTCTTGTAGGTCTCATTTCTAAACCTAGTTTTTAATATAACTCATCAAATCTTCACGAATTTAAGGAAATCCGCAACTCCGGCCAACTGAACATTTCCATTTTCATGCTTGTTCTTTGCTTGTTTTATTCATTTCTTTTCTAAATTATTTTCTGCACTAAATAGGATCATGTCTAGGCCATTTAAACATGGTTTTATACATAAAATATAAATGGAAATCCGAACCATCATAAACCTGTAACTCAAGTTTTCTTGTTCATTTTTCAACCATTTCACCTCATTCTTTTTGCATTATTTTCCTTTTTTCATGCTAGGTTCGAACCCTATTATTCAAACTAATTATCATGCTCTCAAAATTAAAAACAGAGCAAGACCCACTTACTTACATTTTTGAATTTCTTGGTGCAGGTCTCTTCTTCCTCCTTTTTGTTTTAGTTCTGAACTTCCCAACTTCGCAATCTCTCTCTTAGCTTCTCAAATCAGTCTTTCCTTTTTGATTTTTCTCTACCAACGCACATGTATATATATATATAGGCACACACACTCCACCGCCTCAATCTCTCTCTTTCCTCTCGGTTTCTCCCCCTTATAAAGCCTCTTTCCTTGATTTTTTCTTTCTGATTTTCTGCTTGCATTTATACTTCTTTTTCTCCTTTAGCTTTTATATTAATGTGTGCATGATATTTGTATATTATATGTATATTATATATACACACACTAACACACACATTACACCGACCGACACACACACACTTTCTCTTAAGCATGCTTCCCACTTGCATGCTGCTGCTTTCATTTCTTTTTTCTTTCTTTTCTTTTCTTTTCTTGTATTGATACATTAATACACATATATATACTATACTATATTATATAAATACATATCTCATACATACATATATTTATATTTATATAGATACTAATTTTTGGGCACGTATATATACACTCATTTTAAACAGGCTACGTGTGTGAGTATAGGTTTGCATGCATGGAAATGCGCACATGCATGCATTACGAGGCATAATTCTGGGTTTCTCGGGAATGGCCCAGCACTGATTGTATAACTAACACTGTTCGCATTCCAAAATCGTGCAGTTCATTTGGTAATATGATATAGAGCTTTAAACAGCTTGGTTTACAACTAATAGTATGCTACTCGACTTGACCTATCTCGATTTACGTATGCTCGACCGGGTCTACCTCGGTCTATGTGCCATATCCCGGGTCGGGATATTACATAGTTACTCGGTCCTTAAATAAGAAGTTGAAGATTAAAGAAAAAACAAATTTTATTGAAATTGAGAGTTTAAAACTTAAATTGTAAGAATTTGCTAATAAAATAGATACTCTTAATTCAAAAGATTTATCCTTTAAAAATAAGGTAAAATTTCTAGAAGTTGAATATTACAATGTTCAAGCGGAGAATAATTTGTTCAATTTAAAGATTAATAATTTGAAAAGTAAATTAATTTCTAAGAAAAATATCTCTTGAAAAAGAACAAAAACTAAAAGTGAGCTTCATGCATTTGAAGTGTATGCTCGAAATAGGTAAACCCATAGGTGAAAGAACAAGTTTAAGGATATAGTGAGCATCAAAATTTTTCTAATCTCCTAAATTCTAAATCTAATGGTACTCCTAAGAATAATATTCCACAAAAGGATGTAGGACAATTTATTTTAGCTCTACCTAGATTACCTCCTCCTAAGAGTTTATTTGTTCCTACTTATTTTAAATGTAGTGTAAGAGGCATGTTATACAATAATGCATGAAACCTAGAAATAAGAAAAACTTATAACATTCTAATGTAGCAACAGAAGAATATAGATAAGAACTTGACGTTCATTCTCAACTGAAGAATTTTGCGGATCCATATAAATTTCACATTAATACTTAAATTTAAAGGGCAATTAAATTCAGTCACTAATTTGACCCTTAATTAGGAGTCAGTCAGTGGCAGAAATTTGTTTTATAGAAAAGTTGACTTTGTGATTAAAATTATAAAGAGATGAAAAAAATTAAAAACACATCAACTTTATATCTTTCACATTTCATATGAAAAAAATACCATTTCAAAAATAAAAGAAATTGACACAAATACCCATAGGTAATCATCACCCTTGCAATCTATACGTAAGAAACAAACCAACTATAGTTCATCAAAATCCATCTCCATTGTTGAACTTAATGTTTCCATCATCTCCAACCACAACCCCATCGTCGTTACCGTTGCCTTTCGTTTATCCATTGTGGGTTACTCTCGCAAAAAATTGACAAGATTACTCGTGGATATTCAACCAATATATCCCTACAATCTCTGCGTATAGAAATATTTTCTCTTGATGTTGAAGCATAGTGGCAGAAAGCATAGACTCCATTGGCTCTCCACATCCATAGTTTGCACCTTCTCTTTATAGTACGGACACGCCCCAAGCACTTAGTGTCTCCCCAACTTTTTCTCCTTTCCGACTCCATCGTCGTCACCACTATCATCTCCGACTCCATCACCGTTGCCTCCAACTCCATTGCCGACAGTCTATCTGTCATGGTCCTCGTGGGTTACTAACAAGTAGGGGAATTTTTTTATCTCTCTCCCCCCTCTCTCGTTAAACCTTGTAACCAAGATTTGTATGTGTTAGATTTGAGAGTGATGGCATTCTCCATAAATAACCTTTTGAGAAAGTTAAGATTTTTATTCTTTTGACTTAAATTTGTTTGTGTGTTTGTTAATTTTTTTTGAAAGTATCTAACCTTAATTTTTTTTTACAGGCAGCTGATTACATGCATTGTAACCATCTACTACAAATTTGAGTATTGGTTGAACCTTAACAAGATGAAAGGACTGATGCTTGGTGCAATTGGTTGTAGCCAACAAAATGTAAGATTGCCAAGTGATTATATTATAATTGTGAACAAGTTAAGAATTATTGGTGGATTTTAAATTACAAACATCATGTAGTATTGTAATGTGAATAAGGTTAACAATTTACGGTTGGACAAATGATGTAATAAATTATATTGTGATTGCGATCTAAATGTGAATTTATAGTTTTATTATGGCTTGCGATCCAAACATGTAAAGTTTTAGTACGACTTGCACAAATTAAAAGTAATGTCCTTTAGAATATAATGCAACCTTCAAAACATTAAGAAGCAACTAACTAAAACATAAGGTGAAATCTTCACAATATGAGGTGCAATTTCAATAACACTGTGCACCAAGTTGATTATGATGATGTTATCCTGAATCTGGTGCAACCCTTAAAACGTTAGGGAGTAATTAACCAAAACATAAGGTGCAACTTCTATAATACTCTGCACAATTCTATACAAAATACTAAACTTCATCAGATTACACATCCTTACACCAAGTGATAATAACATACACAAACTAATTCAAATAGTTGAAAAATGAAGAGTAGCCGCAAGCTATTTAAAATAGATACATTAAAAGATTCACAATATAATAGCTATTACATACCAAGACATAAGTTAAAATACAAAATCGTCAGAAGAAAAAAAAATATTAATTCATACATTAAGTTAATAAAAAATAAACAGAAACTTATTACAACATCTAACCATTTACAACCACTTGATAGAGGAGGATCCAATGAAGGAGTAGACGGGGGTGCAACTTCTACTTCTTCGTCCCTTTCTACCTTACCAATATCACAATATCCTTCTGACATTTAAATGCAGTAGTTGGAATCACATACCACATTTTTTTTTTTGCTATTATTCTATACAAGAACAAATTATTAGTTTAAGAATATTAATATATATATATATATAAATAAAAAACTCTAAATGTCTATATATAGTGTGCATGTATATATATATATATATATATATATATAATATAAAGTTTTCTAAATAGAAGTATAAACTATATAAAAATTATTTTATAAAATAAGTGCAAGCCTCATTATATTAGGTGCAATTGTTACAACATAAAGTGCAACTCTTTGCAACGTTTGGTGCAACTCATATAGTACTGAATAATTAACTTACACAAACAAAACAAAACAAAACCAAAGGAATTCAAACAAAACATTTCAAATATTTATAAAGTGCAGCTTGTGCGTGTGCATGCACTTGTGTATATATATACACACACACACACATACAGTATTTTCATATATGTGAAACTATGTGTTTGGATATATATCTACGGTTTGAAAGAAAAAATAGACAAGAAAGAGATCAAAATGAGGAAGAAAAGATGAGAACATGGATGCTTACCTGGTTCACATTTGTACATTTATCTCTTCCAAATCTTAGGATCTTTCATTGATAATAGAGTTCTCTGAAGAAAAAAAAATAGATAAAAGGTGGATATTGATGCTGAATTTTTTGGCTCTCACGAGGGCTACTGAGAACTCCAAACTCCATTGCCTGTGGAACACTCAAAAGACGATCAGAGGACCACCGGATTGGCTCCAGTGGTAGCCGCTCTGATACTTAAGTTAATAAAACTAAATTGAAAGACAATAATGTAAGACAAAGAATGAACTTGAAACTAAAGCGTACCTTTAGGGTTTAATTTATAGGTTGCTTCTTTCCTAAGTTGATTAGGATTTGGAGCCATAGAAATAGGGTTTGATCTTCGAAAATAGTAGTTTTCATGTTGAATACTACGATTGAAAGATATCCGTGAGTGATAGTTTCTATATAAAGATTGTTTCCTTATACTCTGCTCGGCAGGGTGTTAAGGCGGTAGTGAGCTCTTAACCACGGAAAGTGCTCTGAAGGTTTGTGCTCAGACTTATAAGTTTTGTAAGCAGATCTGCTCTGAAAGGCCCATGCCCAGATCAATGAGCTCTGGGGGATAATTACTCGAGCCTGTCCTGAATGAACGAGTCTGCTCTGAATGCCGGAGACAGCCGAGCTTTGTAATTACACGTGTCTGACGGTGACTGGTTCTGTCGGTTTGTGGTATATTAGTTACTCCCCCCCCAAGCCTTAGTTTGAGATAGAAGCGTAACTAAGGCTGTGACTCTTAGAGAGGCCACGTGCTCCGTCTTTTCAAATTCCCAAACGACTGTTGGTGCGTCATTTAATGATCCGCTTTACCGTTTGGCTAGATGATTATTTGTCTTCAAGGATCTATATATAGGGGAGTGAGGGGGTGCTTCCATACCCAATCTTCTTGTTTTTTGTCTTCACAATGTTTCCCTGTCAGGGAAAATTGAATCGCTATAGAAGCTACCGTCATCCGGAGATGATTGACGATCTTCAGTCTGAGTTGGGAGTGATCAAACTGTGGCTGAAGACAGCTCACTCTTTTGCCTATGTTCCTAAGGAAAGATCGAAAGAGGCGAAAATCTCCTTGTCCATCTTAGCATCCGATCGGGGTTTCCTTGCTTGGAGATGGGCCCCCCTTGATTCAACCGAGGCTTAGAGCATTGATGATAAAGATGATGGTGGAACGCCTCCTCATTTTCTTCCCTTGGCAAAGACCCTTGCACAAGCTGGCCAAGGTGTCGTGCCGAATTTGCGGAGAATGAAGGTGTCGTGAGACTCAGAACCCTCTCCCTTTATCGATGCTTGGGCAAGTGATAATGATGGCTTGGGTTCCAAGGTCCCATCCTTTCAAATGGGAGCCGGTGGCAACAATAACAATGATCTAGAATCCAGGACCCTCACCCCTAAATTGGAGGAGTTAGAGGAAGAAAGCCATGATGGCATGATGCAGGACTATGATTTGTCCAGAATTATTGTAGCTTTAGGGTTGTGCCTTGTTTCTTTGTCAATCGTCTTGTACTAATGTAACTCTTTATGAATTATCAATAAAATTGAGTTTTTTCCTTTAAATTCGATGTACATTTGATGAAATGTGTTCCTTCAGAACTAGAACGCTTTTCTGAATACTGTTGCTAACTGCTTTCTATCAATTTGTGTATTTCGGGAATAGACCAAACGGACTTGCATAGCACCAGTGCCTTCCCCGAACTGAAAAACTTTGTAACTTTTGCGAGCTGCGGCAAATACTAGGTTTGGCTTGGCACTGCACTAAGTCATCCCTGTTTGGTAGTACTTCAGCTTGTTTGTTGGCCAATTTGTTCATGAACTATTTAAATCAGTTCTGAAGAGAGACCTTCCGAGTAAGGTAGCTTGCAATAACTTGAGTAAGTATGTGGTGGTAACAGCTACGCTCGTTGAGCCAAGGACTTGTGTAAATAATTGAATTGATAATAACTGAAAAGTGATTTGGGCAAATCAGAACTTCTGTCTTTAGATGGACCAGACCATAAGGTCTGTACATTTCGATAGTCCAGACACGAAGTCTGTTTATTTTGATGGACCAGACATGAGGTCTGTACATTTTGATGAATCAGACACAAGGTATGTACATTTAGTTGGACCAGACACAGAGTCTGTACATTTTGATGGACTAGACACGAGGTCTGTACATTTAGTTGGACCAGACACGAGGTCTGTACATTTAGTTGGACCAGACACGAGGTTTGTACATTTTGATGGACCAGACACGAGGTCTGTACATTTAGTTGGACCAGACACGAAGTCTGTACATTTTGATGGACCCGACACGAGGTTTGTACATTTAGTTGGACCAGACACGTGGTCTGTACATTTAGTTGGACCAGACACGAGGTCTGTACATTTTGATGGACCAGACACGGAGTCTGTACATTTTGATGGACCAGACACGAGGTCTGTACATTTAGTTGGACCAGACACGAGGTCTGTACATTTTGATGGACCAGACACGAGGTCTGTACATTTAGTTGGACCAGACACGAGGCCTGTACATTTTGATGGACCAGACACGAGGTCTGTACATTTAGTTGGACCAGACATGGGGTCTGTACATTTTGATGGACCAGACATGAGGTCTATACATTTTGATGGACCAGACACGGGGTCTGTACATTTTGATGGACCAAACAAGAGCTCTGTACATTTTGATGGACCAGACACGAGGTCTTTACATTTAGTTGGACCAGACACGAGGTCTGTACATTTTGATGGACCAGACACGAGGTTTGTACATTTAGTTGGAGAGCACTTCATGGAGAAAAGAAAAAGTTCTTTATTGATAATACTTCTGCAAGTATTCTATATTCCAAGGTCTGGGAACAGACTTCTCACCCATATCTTCTAACCAGCAAGTGGTAGGCCTAACAATCTTTGTTACTCTATAGGGGCCCTCCCAGTTTGGCGATAATTTTCCCATAGTAGGATCTTTGGTGTTCGGAAATACCTTTCTTTAGACAAGGTCTCCAACTCGAAAGCTGATGGGCTTTAGTCCCAACTTAGATTTGTGCTGGTATGCCTCCATCCTGACCCCGGCTTGATCCCTTCTCTTTTCAAGTAAGTCCAGATTCTCTGCAAGCTACTGATCGTTGGCCTCTTGACTAAAAGCTTTAGTCCTTAGAGTAGGCATACCGATCTTGACAGGGATTACTGCTTCAGTACCTTAAGCAAGTGAAGAAGGAGTTTCAGAGGTCGGCGTCCTTCTAGTTGTTCTGTAAGCCCAGAGTACGCCAGGGAGCTCTTCAACCCATCTTCTTTTGGCTTCTTCCAACTTCTTTTTTAGGGCATCAAATATTGTTCGATTGGTAACTTCTGCTTGCCCGTTGGCTTGGGGATGACTAGGAGAGGAAAAATGTTGACTGATACACAAGTCTTGGCAGAATTTCTTGAAAACTTTGCCAGCAAATTGTGTACCGTTGTCGGAGACGATTACTCGTGGTATGCCAAATTTGCAGACAATGTTTTTCCAAGTGAAATTGTTGACTTATTTCTCCGTAATATGTGTTAGTGGCTCTGCTTCTACCTATTTGGAGAAGTAGTCAATAGGCCTATGATATCCATCCCCCACTGAGCAAAGGGCCAGAGGCTGACGATGGGGATGAGCTCATGGTGGGGCTGGTGTTGGTAGGGAGCGAACCGTTGGCATTTATCGCATTTTCGGACGTATTCCTTGGCCTGCCTCAACATACTTGGCCAGTAATAGCCTTGTGTCAGAGCTCGGTGGGCTATGGTCCTGTCCTCATTATGGTTCCCACAAATTCTTTCGTATATTTCTGCTAAGACGTATTGAGACTCTTCTAGAGTCAAACAAAGCAGCAGGGGTTGAGAATAGGATCTTCTGTATAGCTTATCATTTAGGATCAGGTACCAAGCCGCCCTGATTCGGATTCTTCTAGCCTTGTTTCTGTCTTCTAGGAGGAGTCCTTATTCTAAGTACTGAAAAATAGGGGTGATCCAGTTTTGAGGTTGTTCAGTAACTTGGGCAACTTGGGCCTCCTCTATGCTCGGATTTGGCTGATGGGAGATTTTTATTATAGAGTCCTCTTCTGACTGCAAGTGGGATGCCATGTTTGCCAAAGCATCAGCTCTACAGTTCTGGCTTCTTTCTATTTTCTGGATGGAGAAAATGTGGAAGGAGCGTTTTAGTGAATTGACCAGCCCTGAATACCAAAGCATCCTGTCATCCTTGGTAGCGAATTCCCCAAGACTTGGCTTACCACTAATTGGGAGTCTGAGAAGACTTCAAGGTTCCGAGCTTCACATTCCAGTGCCAGTTTTATGCCGAGGATAAGGGCTTCGTATTCTGTCTCATTGTTAGAGGCTCTGAATCCAAGGCTGACCGCCTTTTCTGCCACAAGCCTGTCAGAGGATAGCAATACTAAACCAACACCTAATCCGTGATCCGTGGAAGATCCGTCGGTATAAAGCTGCCATGTTCCCCAGCTTTCATAAAGTTATGCCCTACTCTGTAGTGCCGGAGTGAACTCAGCAACAAAATCGGCTAAAGCTTGCCCTTTAATTGAGATCCGTGGAACATAGGTTATGTCAAACTCCCCTAACTCCACCGACCATTTTACTAACCGCCCTGAGACTTCAGGCTTCCTTAGTACTGATTTTAAGGGGTAGGCAGTTAGGATTTTAATAGGATGAGCTTAGAAATAAAGCCGGAGCTTTCGAGCACATACTATCAGCGCAAGGGCCAGTTTTTCAATCTCAGGGTACTTTTTCTCTGTGTCTAACAGTGCCCTGCTGACGTAAAATATGGGCTTCTGGATTCCTCTGTGCTGTCTGACCTGTACCGAACTAACAGCAAGATAGAGAAGTAACCTTTCAACTTGGACTGGGTTTGACAGTAGTTCAGGTGAAGCTAGGTATTCCTTTAGTTCTTGAAATGATTTTTCACAATCATCTATCCACTGTAAAGCCTTGTTACCCTTTAGAGCTTTGAAGAACGGTAAGCAGCGATCAGTGGATTTAGAGATGAATCTACTCAGAGCTGCGATTCTACCATTCAGAGCCTGGATGTTCTTTTTGGTCTTTGGTGACTCCAGCCTAATTAATGCATCAATTTGAGTGGGGTCCGCTTCAATGCCCCTTTGGGAAATAATATACCCCAAGAATTTTCCCTTGGTTATACCAAATGTGCACTTTGAAGGATTCAACTTCATCTTATGTTACTTGAGGATACCAAATGTTTGGGCTAAGTGCTGGAGGTGGTTGTTCTTCCGCAGGCTTTTGACCATTATGTCATCAATGTGAACCTCCATAGTGCTGCCGATCAGAGGACTAAACATCTTGTTGACCAAATGCTGGTATGTGGCCCCAGCATTCTTTAATTCGAACGGCATCACCCTGTAGCAATAGAGACCTCGTTCGGTTATAAATGTTGTTTTCTGCTAGTCTGAAGGGTACGTTTGGATTTGGTTATATCCCGAGTAGGCATCCATGAAACTCATGAGTTCATGCCCTACAATAACGTCAACTAGCTGGTCTATCCTCGGAAGAGAAAAGCTATTTTTGGGGCAAGCTTTATTTAGGTCTGTGTAGTCGACACAGACTCTCCACTTGCCATTCTTCTTCTTGACCAGAACGGTATTGGCTAACCACTCTAGGTAGAATACTTCTAGTATCATCTTGGCCTCAAGCAGCCTTTGGACTTCCTCATTGATGACCTGGTGTCACTCTGGAGTGAGTGTCCTTCTTTTCTGTCTCACAGGCGGGTGGTCCGGATCTTCCAATAGTCTCTGAGTGATTAGTTCTGGATCTATGCCCTCCATATCCTTTGTTTCCAAAGCAAACACAGAGATGTTGTCTTTCAGAAATTCTATCATCTCATTCTGCTCGTTAGGTGTTAGGTCTGGACCTATCTATAGATAGTGCCTCTGTGATTCTGAGCTTACTAATACTTTAATGGGGTCGCCAATGGGCCTGGCCCTGCTGTCCCTTCCTCTAGGGCTCAGTGGCTCGTCGATTCTGGAAGTGCAGTCTTCTGTCTCGTGATGGTGGGTGAGGACCGGATCCAAGCACTCACGAGCATGCAGTAATTGTTATTTGGGAGCCTTCTCCTTGAGAGCGAGAGCATAACACTCTCTAAAAGTCGGTTGGCACCCTCTGATAGAATAGACAGCCACTCCGTTGCCTAAGAAACACTCAAAAGACGATCAGAGGACCACCGGATTGGCTCCGGCGGTAGCCGCTCCGATGCTTAAGTTAATAAAACTAAATTGAAAGACAATAATGTAAGCCAAAGAATGAGCCTAAAACTAAAATGTACCTTTAGGGTTTAATTTATAGGTTACTGCTTTCCTAAGTTGATTAGGATTTGGAGCCATAGAAATAGGGATTTGATCATCGAAGATGGCAGTTTCCATGTTGAATACTACGATTGAAAGATATCCGTGAGTGATAGTTTCCTTGTAGAAGATTGTTTCCTTATACTCTGCTCGGTAGGGTGTTAAGGCGGTAGTGAGCTCTGAACCACGAAAAGTGCTTTGAAGGTTCGTACTCAGACTTATAAGTTCTTTAAGTAGATCTGCTCTGAAAGGCCCATGCCCGGATCAATGAGCTCTGGGGGATAATTACTTGAGCCTGCCCTGAATGAACGAGTCTGTTCTGAATGCCGGAGACGGCCGAGCTTTGTAATTACACGTGTCTGACGGTGACTGGTTCTGTCGGTTTGTGATATATCAGAAATTTATATATATACACACACGCACACATTATTTTCATATATGTGAAACTATGTGTTTGTATATATATATATATATATATATATATATATATATCTACGGTTTGAAAGAGAAAATAGATGAGAAAGAGATCAAAATGAGAAAGAAAATATGAAAACGTGGATCCCTAGCTGGTTCACATATGTACCTTCATGTCTTCCAAATCTTATGATCTCTCATTGATAATAGAGTTCTCTTAAAGAAAAAAAATAGATAGAAGTTTGATATTTATATATATATATATATATATATATACACACACATTATTTTCATGTATGTGAAACTATGTGTTTGCATATATATTAAGATTTGAAAGAGAAACTAGACGAAAAAGAGATCAAAATAAAGAAGAAAATATACCAAAAAAAAAAAAAGAAGAAAAAGAAGAATATAGAAAGTGAATATTTTAGGATTATATGATACGGGTAAAATAAACATTTTGTAAACTTATTAAAAATTATTTTTGACTCATCAATTTATAAACAATAAATTTTTAGCTAATTCTAATTTTTACAGAAGCTGATGCTGTTCAAACAGTCACTGAAACTTAATTGTCGTTAAATTTAATCGTGAGTAGACCTTTTCAGCTGAACCTATTTTTCCACACTGGGTACTTTGAAATCGACAGGCGCAATGCGTTCTTACTTAGTCAAACCGAGCAGTTGGAAAGATGGGGGCCACAGTTGAAAACAATCTAAATTAATTGCTTTGACAAGCTTCTTTTGATGCTGTGATCCGTTCCGCATCTTGCCCACTAGAGCATGCCATTGGACTGCAATTCGGACTCAATTTTAATACGTTTCATTTGATCCAATTTATTAGATTTTTAATTATTTTTTATCACGTGAATAGAAAATTAATTTGAACTGTGTTGTTATTCCAATTATGTAAGTGTCTATTTCTTATATAATTAGTCTTATTCCTCCTCTCAATTATTATTTAAAAAAATTATTTTTTAACTACCTATTATACTTATAAGAATGAGATGGAATTCATCGGTTCAATCAGTTGAACTGTGAATCAGGCATTAAACATGTTTAGTTTAATTAATTTATTATTTTAGCTGAAGAACCAAAAAAAATTAATTGAACTACCGGTTTTTCAAAAAATCGATTGAACATTTTCAAAAAACCGATTGAACCGATGATTTTTTGAAAAAAATCTGTTAAACCACATTTTTATCTTTTTTATCACCTACAATTGTTTTTCTTCATAAAACCTCTTATTTTTTATGATCAATGATTATGCTTGTATTTTATTATTTATCACTAGATAATAATAAAAAAATATTTTTTATTATTATTTTTTTAATTTTTAATATATTAATTATAAAATCGGTTAAACCATCGATGAAACCACTGAATCATGAACCGACCTTTTAACCGATTCAATTTTGAAAACTATACTCCCTACTATTATTGTGATAATAATAATTAAAAACATGATAAATTAAATGGAAAAGCATATGTTGAAATTGACTTGTTGTAAGCCTCCCATGACTTTATCATTTCACTTGCATAAACATAACATTTGCATGTTCTTTTTTATGCCTGTACGAGGGGAGTGTGACTACACTCGTAAAATGGTTTTCTCATTTTACATGCATATGAGTAGTGTCCAGTGCTCATCCTATCTCCAAAAATTAATGCTATTATTCTAAGATAGGTTACACTAGTTTTATTTGAAATCATTTGACTTTTGTAGTTTAAAAGGCGACAAAAACTGAAAATAAACTTGTTTAATAATATGCAATAATTAAGAAAATATCTATTAACTTTGCCTTGAAGTCTCTGAAAAAAAAAATTGAATGCATTTTTCATTCCTTACATCATTTGTCCATTAAAAAATGTGAAAATATTCCTGTTTGGAGACAAGTGAATTGGTCAACTTGGGACAAGATCAAACCCTTCTACCTTATTTTGCACAAATTTATACATGATTTATAAGTGATTGTATGCATCTATAACGATTAATTTTTATTAAAATGACAATGTTATTGTAAATTCAAATTTACGTAAAAAATCATCTTTTAATTATGGACAAAATTTTCATTAATTGGACCGACTCTATTTCTAGTTTTCAAAACTAATATAAAGACATTTTTAGTACATAAGATAATATTGTATACATCTAATTTTCTCTTAATCTAATGATAACTTAGTGCACTAAACTAATCTCTTTAAATAGAGAGATGGTGTACAAAACTTAAACACGTAACTTTAAAATCATCGAGAAGTAATATACAATATAAAATTATCGAGAGAATTATATTGATTTCTCTCGAATTATTTATGAAATAATATCTTTTGTGTTCTTTGAAATTATACTAATCTCTATTATTTTTTCAAAAATTACATGAGAGGTCTCATGTCACATAGAGAATCAGAGATTACTATAATTATTTTTAAGAATAAAATAATACTGATAATTTTGATGAAAGAGATCAATGTAATATTATATATGACAAAAAAAACTATAATTTTATATATCATTAGGGTGGAGAGTATAATTATATTAGGGACAATTAAAATTCAGTCAAAATTTTGGCTTATACATAAGATTCAGTTATGTTTAGAATCCAATTTGACAAAAAGTCATGTTTTGTACCTAAATTAAAAAAAAATAACAACTATTACAAATACATAAACTTTTTCTATTTGACATTTTATAAGACAAAAATACCCTTTCAAAGCTCTGCTTATATTTTACCCAAGTGATTTCCCTAACCCTAACTCTAACCCAAGCTCTACGCAAAGATCGTCATCACACTATCCCATTAACCAACCAAAGTCGTCGTCGTCGTCGTCGTCTCGTCGTCGTCTCGTCGTTGCTGTTGTCTTGCCCTCGCCTCGTTGTTGCCGTCGCCACACTTTGCCCTCGCCTTGCCCTCGCTGTCGTCGTCACTGTTTCCTTGCCATCGTCGTCGATCTTGCCTCCAACAGGTAAGAACATTTGATTCTTGTGGTTACCTTGTATTATTTGTGTTTTTGTGTTATTTGTGCTTTGTAATATTGCTGGTGTTTGTAACATGCAACATATAGGTAGTTTATATGTAAATGGTCATTAAAAGCCACACTATGAGTGCAACCATTACAACTTTCAAGAGCAACCTAGTAATGCTAAGGTGCAACCCATACAACCTAAGGTGCAACTCACGTAACACTGCATCAAGTTGGTACTAGATGATCATTTACACTTGGTGAACCCTCACTACTTTAAGGTGCAACCAAGTAATGCTAAGGTGTAACCCACACAACCTAAGATGCAACTGATATAACACTGCATCATGTTGTACTTGATGATCTGAAACAGGTGCAACTCTCACAACTTTAGGGTGCAACCCACTTATTTTAAGGTGCAAGCCATACAACTGAAGGTGCAACTCACGTAACACGGTATCATATTTGATAACATATTATTGCTAATTTATAATAGTTTATCTTTGGATAAATTCTGAGTATGATAATAGTTTTTGTTTACCTTTGGTTGGCTTTCTCTTTATGTACTATTAAAGGTAGTCCCCTTTCTCATTCTCTACTGTTAATGGTCTTCTCCTTGGTATTTCTCAATTGTTAAAGATATTCACCTCATGCCCTTATATTGAATTTTTTTTCATCTTTTAAGATTTAATCTACAAAAATTGAAGAAATAAACAAAGATTTTGTTTTTTTAAAAAAATGGTAAGATACAAAATGAGAGCTAGTAGAAGATTACTTAGTGAGGATGATGCACAATTAGGTAGGGAGTCATCCCCTGAACATCCATTCCCTCCTACAATTGAAGGAGAAGCCTACAATTGAAGGAGAAAACCCAATACCAGAACGACCACAACAATAGTCCAAGAAGAAACAAACTGGGTGGTCGATATTCTTGTGAGCTAATTCTCTTATGTATATTTTTTTATTACTCCTGTATTTATTTTGTAACATATTAATTGACAAGTATTGTATTTGTGGATTACAATCTAGAAGTATGTAGAGGATTCTGTTTAAACAAATATGAGATGGAATACAATATGTTAGAGATTCCAACAAAAATCATCAATTAAACACCTAATATGTATTAGTTGCATATTAAATTATCAATAACTTATTTACATCAATAACTTATATGTTTGTTCCATAGGTTTCTCAATTCGCATCTAATTATAAGTGGTGGAGTGAAATGACAGTAGAAGAAAGAACTCCATACATAGATGCAGTAAAGAAAGAGCGGGAAGCCTTCAAGTCAATGGTTTAAGGTGTTTCGTTGAAAAAGATGAAGGTATGGAATTTTACCTTATCATATCCAAATTTTAGAAGATTATGTGCAACTCATTTTGGGTATTGATAATGTTTATTTCATTTTCAATAGTCTTCTTTTCGAACTAGATGCTCACCAAATATGGTGATTGGGCTGTTGAATGAAATTAGAAATGATAAAAAGAAAGTGGCAGCAGTGAAAGCGATGGGTTTGCATCTCTGATGGAGTTGAGATACCATGCACTTCTTAGAGATTTTATAATGCTTTTATTAGAGCATTTTGACCTGAAGCAGATGGTTTTTCATGTTGATGGGTCTGACCCCATTGCGGTCACTAAAGGTGACGTGACTCGTCTTAGGGGTATCTTGTACAGGAAAATGAGTGCCCCGAGAGGTTGAGAAGGTAGATCTACAACGAGTACAGTCACAGATCCCTTCAATGTCTTTGAAAACATTACATGACGTTGTTATAAATGGTGAATGGGACTTGAACTTCAAGCCGATGTTTTTTCTTCTTCTACTTGGGTGCTTCTTTTGCCCAATAACAAAGGATGTTGCCAGTCCTCGCTTATTGCCTACGATATCAGTTGCAGCCTCAACAAAGAAGTACGATTGGGCCGAGTTTATACTTGATTGGTTAGTAGGCGAGGTAAAAAAATATAAGCAATTGGTACAACGGAAGAAGAGTACTGGTGGGGTTAGCGGTTGCCTGTTTTTCCTTATGGTATATACCTTTGAACCAGGTGCAACCCTCACAACTAGGGGGAGCAACTGGGTAAAACCCGAGGTGCAACTATATTAACCTAAGGTGTAACCTTATAACACTGTGCATCAACTTGCATTTCATGGTCTGAATTAAATGCAACCTTTACAACTAGGGGGAGAAACTAAGTAAAACTTAAGGTGCAACTTTATTAACCTAAAGTGCAACCCCATAACACTGTGAACCAACTTGCATTTCATGGTTTGAATCAGGTGCAACATTCATAACCAAGGGAAGCAACTAGGTAAAACCTGAGGTGCAATTGTATTAACCTAAGGTGCAATCCCATAACACTACAACATTCTATACCAAGCAACTAATATTAATAGAAAATGTATATTTATAAATTCTAAATCCAACATACACAAACTAATATAAATAGTTAAAAACTGCATAATGCTTATAAGTCATTAAAAGTGGATACATTGAAATGTTCACAATGTACCAAAAGTCATTACATAACGTAGTTAAGTTAAAACAATCCTTGCGAGCACCAAGATAAATTACAAAAATAGTGTTAAAAAATCGATAAAACAACAAAATTTTCATTCCGGGATAGGTTCCTTGCAAATTTTTCAATTGTGACTAGCCTTGTGACAATGAGAACAATGAATAGCCCTCTTGTCTTGGTACTGGGACTCAATGCGTTTCTTCTTTGGTCTACCAGGGAGTCTTTTAGTTATCAACGGTAGCAGTGTCGCCTTAACTGTAGTAGACTAGGATAACATCGCAACAGTTGTTGTTGTGTTATAAAGCTCCTCCTAAGGTCGGCTCATCGTGAGTAGGCATGGGAGGTATCATAAACTGTAGCAAATGCGCTTGTGTTTCATTTTTGAACTAGACATCAACCATATCATACACACTAATACGAGCATGACCTATCACAACCATGGCATGAGGACAAGGAATTCCAGTCATCTGTCACTCCAAACAACTGTATTCATGTAACAACAACTTAACTGCATATTTTTTCAAATTTCAATTGCTGGTAGTATACTCTCTAGTTAGTGAGAACTTATAACCAAATCCAGTAGACCTTCCTTGACTATCACGAATTTTTTCCTCAATCTTATGTCCTACGGGAATTTTTAACTTCTTAAAGGTCATCTTCTTATCCATTAGAAAACTTGTTAATTTTAGAACATGGTCTTTCATGAACTAAAAAATGGTAATGTCACGCAAGGGAGTTATCCATGAGTTGAAAGACTCTACTGGATTATTATACAACCAATTCTAGTGCTTCAATAGAAACAATGTATTTGCCCAATGTTTAGGCCTATTATCCTTAACCCACTAAGACATATCAGGACTGAAGTTATACATGTTCTGGAAATAGTGGTAATACATGCGTGGATCCCTTGCATATGCAATGTCATTTAGCATTTTTAACCTAGTTTCCCTTCTCCTATTTTTTATCCCTTTACTCCGCATGAAGTTGCTAAAATTTTTCTTTCAAATATCGAAGGCACCATGCATTAGACTGTGTTCCAAATGTTTGAGATATGCCCAACAGAAGGCCATGATTCCTATTGTTAGAAGTATATTAGGGTTACATATATAGTATAGTATTGTGCTAGGGTTACATATATAGTATTGTGTAATCCTAGTACGATTAGGATTTCATGGTTTATTTCCTTTATTGATACTCTCATAATCCTCCTATATAAGGAGCTCTCTTGTATAGTTTTACAAATGAATTCAGTCTAATTCAATATAGTCGTTTAGGATTTTCCTTTCTCTCTTTCTTTTCTATTTCTTGTCTCTTTTATATTATTCCACCAAATCTAACACCTATTTGTCATGAGTACAGTTGTACAGGTCACCTAATATGTGCTTTCAACTATTCTAAAAACCACAACCAGTTCTCATCATTCTTGCCATGATGAAAATGAATATGTTAATGTATACAAGCCATTATTCGCATCCAATCTAGTCGCAGACATCAAAACACCACCATAATAGGCTGTAAGGTGACAAACATCAATCAAAAGTAACACCTACATGCTGTGTTGAAGCCCATAATTGAACAACCATAAGCCACAAATAACTGTTTGAAACGACCATCATCTGATACAACATAGTTTGCATGGGTACCTAGTGTGTAATCTCTAAGGCGTTGACACATCCATGGCACATATTTGAAACTATCTCTAGGCACCCCTAGTAATACTCTATTTAGCCCACTCTTTTGCAGACCATGCTTGATGATATAACATTTGAATAAATAGAGACGATTCAAAATCCTTGCGTATTTGCCCAAGGGGATACCCAAGAGTCTTTCTAATATATTTTGAACAAGCAATGGGTTTGTAGTTTGTAACAACATTTGCTGTGTAAGAATGAACATTGTTAAATTTCTTAACTCTGAAAATATTAAAATCTCCTTCACATCTGGCTTTCAATTTCCATTTACACCTCTCAACATTACACACAATCCTATAGTATGAACAACTATTATTGAGGAACTCAAAAGTAAACTTGTTTGCCATTGCAAAACACGCAACTACTTGCTTGAGTTGAAGTGGACTTTCAAATATCTGACCTATTTTAATATGAAACCCATCGACAACACTTGGAAAAATCATACAAGCAACTTCAGACACTTGAGAATCAATTTGTAAAGTCTGATTTGTCTATTCACTTTCAAAGCAGTGCAAGGTCGATTGAAAGGATCATTATGTCTCTCGAATTGGGCAACAATAGTAAGGATTCGTGTAGATTTTGCAGAAACATTAGATTCCCTACACATTTGAAAATTTTGAAATATTGAGATCGTTATAGTACAATATCACATTCTAATTGAAACAAACAACAATCAATTATGGCAATAACTAACCTTGTGCTTACACGTGGTAGAGTAGTATTTGTACCATTCGAAACTTAAACATCAACTTTATCATTATTGAAATGACACATCAAACGTAACCCACGACTATCATGCAATCAAACGAACTTTGAAAGATCATTCTTATTACTATAGTGAAACATCTTCCCTACTGGATCAATGCCAAGAGCAATGTAAGCATCATTTAAAAAATCTTCAAAACTAGTGTTGGTGTTCATGACAATTAGGTCAATTACACCTCCTTCATAAATAACATGACCGTCTTTAACTTTTATTTATCCACCCCAATGGTAGTGACAAGCCAATTCCTTCCACGTGAAATGGTCTATTTTAGTTTTACTATTAAAAAAATATGTGTAAGTCATTAGTATATTTAAATGATTATAACAATAACAAATATAGTTACAATCATGTGTATAATGAAGGCGTAACTTATGTATGCATTGCAAGAACTAAGATTTGTAAAGCGCAAATTATTTTCTAAAATAAGTGTAACTCTCATAACATTTAGTGCAACCATTTCAAACTTACGAAGAAATTTACTACAACCTTTGGTGCAACTCTTATAACACTGAATGTTCCATTTATACAAGATAAGTAAAGTGCAACTCTTGTAACTTTTGGTGCAACTATTTCAACTATTTCAAACATAAGGTGTAATTTCCATACCGTTGGGTGCAACTCTTATAACACTGAATAATTAACTTACATAAATAAAACAAAACGAGTGGGTTTCACCTTAAGGTTGTGAGGGTTGCACCAGGTGTAAATGATCATCTAGCACCAACTTGATGCAATGTTACGTGAGTTGCATCTTAGGTTGTGTGGGTTGTACTTTAGCATTATTGGGTTGCTCTTTTAAGTTGTGAGGGTTGCACTCATGATGTGACTTTTAATGACCATTTACATATAAATTACCTATATGTTGCATGTTATAAATATCAGTAATATTAAAAAGCACAAATAACACAAAAACACAAATAACAAAAAGTATTCACAAGAATCACAAATAACTACACAAAAACACAAATAACACAACATAGTCACAAAAATCAAATGTTCTTTCTTTTTCTTTTTTCACAATTTCATTTTCTTTTTCATGGAAGATAAAAAAAATAGTACATGAAATACACAAGTCTTCATGTATTTGAGTGAGTGAGTGAGAGAAGGGGTAGAAGCCAATGGCAAGAAAGGGGGTAGAAGCTAGTGGAAAGAGACCTGTTGGAAATGAGTTCGACGGCCGAACTCACGGGAGTGGCTAGCCAACAACGATGGCGAGACGACGATGAGGTGACGACAACAACGACTTTGGTTGGTTAATGGAATAGTGCGACGGCCACGCAAAACTTGAGTTAGGGTTAGAAAAACTATTTTGAATAAAACAAAGACAATTTTGAAAATGTATTTTTGTCTTATAAAATATTAAATAAAAAAAAATTAATGTATTTATAATATTTATGATCCTTTTATAATTTAGATATAAAATATAACTTTTTCTCAAATTAAACTCTAATTGAATCTAAATATAAACCAAAATTTTCACTGACTTTAAATTGATCCATATTATTATGCATGTATATAAGTCAAGTTGTGTAGTTTTGGGGGCAAATAAATTGACTGCCAGCCGTATGAGGTGTCCGGCTATGACCGGGAAGCTTTCTCCCTGTCCAACCCTGGAACGGTGGCGTGAAGTGCCTGACACTTCATACTTATCATCAATATTTATGATATTATTATCACTGTCTCACATTTATATATATATATATATAAAATTTAATTGATAGTATTTGTTTTCTTAATTTTATCGCCCTCGTCGTCTCTCTCAGTACCTCACTGTGATCCCATCCTTACAATCCCCTTCCCATTTCAGCCTTTACTCTTTCTCTCTCTTGGTATTGGGCCATGGCGATTACAGCCGCAGCTATTGTCGTCCCGTTAGGCGTTCTCTTCCTGTTCTCAGGTCTCGTCGTCAACCTCATTCAGGTAACTGATGTTTGAATTCGATGTGATTAGCTTTATCTGTGTAGATTTGATTTTGATATGATTGAGCATTATTTTTTAATTTGCTAGGTTTTGCTGAGTTTTTGATTTGTATTTCTTATGGGTTTGGGACTTTTGGCGATTTTTTGAAGCATATTTGTTTATAGTTTAGTAATTTTTGTTGTATTTTGTGATTACATTTGTCCAGATGAGGAGAATTGATTTATGAAGTTGCATTTTGTTGTTTATTTTGGACCTTCTCCATGCACTAAGCTTTTTCTTTTTTCCTTTTGCTTTGTATGTTTGGCGGAGGGTTGTGGGTTAGGGACACTGAATTCCTTTGCTTAATGGAGAGTAATCCCTCTGTTTTTTTAATTTTTTTTCAGGCAATTTGCTTTGCCCTTGTTCGGCCGTTGTCAAAAAATACATACAGAAAGATTAACAGAGTGGTGGCAGAATTATTGTGGCTGGAGCTCGTATGGCTCATTGATTGGTGGGCAGGAGTTAAGGTGATAATGAACTGCCATGTTATGTCATTTGATCAATTTCCTCATATTTTTTATTTTTAGCATCAATGCTGGAATAATTATTATCGAGTACTTTGCAATATGTCTCCGGGGATGGGCTAGTTTGTGATCCCTTTTGTTCAAAAGGGGTTATAATTTCCTAGTAGTATGTATATTTATCTTGCAGTTGGTCCAAACGCTCATGGGAATTAGGAAGCTTCCTAAGAGACTTGGGAAGTGGCGATAACAAGAAGTCTAGAAGCAAGGACCAGGTATCAAAATGTTGACCAAAACAAATAAAAGAGAAATTGAGTGCTATACAACCAGAGTACATGGAAGGTAGGACTTTTATAAGGTATATTAGTTATAACATAGGGATGAAATCTTGTTGACATTGGCTTGTTTAGAATTCCCAGAACACAATAAGATGGTTAAGTGACCGGTCCCCTGTGTCGAAGCCGTTGTAGCATAGTGGATAAGTGGCAACCTGACATCCAATGTGGTGCAGTGGGTAGGGTGGGGTAAAGTTAAAGGGTTTGATTCTCATTGCTAGCAATAAAAAAAAAAGTGGTTGGTCCATCACACTTATTGACCCACCTAGGGCAACCCAAAGAGATTATTTTAGCATTTTAGGTTTTCCAAATTGAGAGGATAGATGCATTGTTGATGTTCTTCAAGTGGGATGCGATTGGCCTATAGTAGTCGATGCCCAGTTTTGGGCCAAGCGGGATAAGAAGCCAAATAGATGGGATGGAAGGAATAGGGCAATTACAAGCATGAGGTTTGAAAAGAAGACAGGTCTTGCAATGCAAGAGGTGACGGGCCTATAAGGGAAAGGGGATGACCAAGCCCATGGCAAGAATTAAGTAGTACAATTTAGACCAAAGAGCTAGAGGAGTTGGGCTGAACAATAGGTTTGAGCCTATTTCTTTGAGGAATGAATTGAGCCAAGAAGGAAGCAAAGGCACGATGGACATTACCCATCAGGGCTCTTTTTCAACTGCGCCTATCACAAGGGCTCCTGGTTTTAAACGAAGCCCATAGGACATAAGCCTCTTTTTTTTTTTTTGTTTTAATATTTAATTTCCAACCTTAGTTTCAAGTTGGCATGCAAGTTTAGATGGGATCAGCTAGCAATACGGAATATTTTGAGACCAGAAGTTTGTGTTGGCAGTGTTGGTGACAAGACGTCAACAAAGTGGTCAATGTGTCTCTTATTGCTTTCACTATCCCATTATAGAGGTAGGAATTTGTAACTAGGGTATTATAGTCATCTGGCAATTTCCAATACATTGTAGGAAGATGGATCTATTTTTGTGGGCTAGGTCTTATTTTAGTAAACTATGATTTCTATATCCTCCATTGTTTTTATAAAACAAAATAGCTACCCTTCAAGGATATGTTAGGTCTCGAGGGAAACATTGTGGTCAAGGGTATTGGCATTGTAGAGTTGATCATGACAGGAGGTGGGCGTGGCACCCCAAATTGCTCACCATTTGTGTCATTAATTAGTTTCTTTTTGGTTAACCAAATGGATATGCATATAGGCTATTCCACTTATCCGCTAAGGAGATTTGCTCCTTAGCACTGTACAACTTATCTGCAGGAGACCCCACCGCACCTACATCGGGGCCAAAACTTAGGTCTCGCCACGAGCTCTGAGTGCTAAGGAGTAAGTTTAGCTCCAACAGGTGGCTATGGAGGCTCGAACCCAAATGTTGAGCAAGGAAGTTGGAGCACTTACCTACTGAACCAACCACGTGTTTGTATTAACTAGTTTCATTATCACGAGAAAGTTCCTCTATCGTTTTTGGAGGCTCATTCGGCACTATTATTTGGTCCTAAATGTCTTGTATCAACGTCAGATTCTATTCATGGCAATCGATACTCATTGTTTTTTATTAGTAGCAATTGATACTCATTTTATGCCAAGAAATGTTGTAGCGTAGGTCCCTTTGAGTTGCACTTGGTGTATAGACAAAATGAGTGGATGCTAGGGTTACTTAAAAAAGTCCCAAGATAGAGGTGGTTTAGTTGTTGGAGTGATCCCTTTAAATGAGGCCTTTGGGACCTTATTTAGATGTTTTATGGTGCAAGAGAAAAATACTTCCTAATTGGTGTTACATGTGTAAGGAAGTGGGGGGAGACATATTTAGAAGCTGGAGTTCAAGTTGGTGTAGGAAAAATATGTTGGTTGTAGGAACTTCACCACCACAAATGTATGCTTCAAGGCGTGAATTAATCACTTTTCTAAATAAAATATTTTCCCCCTCCAATTCCGATTATGGTGTCCAATTGGGATCTCTGCAAACTTGTATTCAAGATATAATGAAGCCCTTTCACCATCTGCAATTTGCACTAGTGAAACAAACTTTGAATAGTCCACTGGTATAAATTGAAACCAATTCCGGTATTCTGTTATTGTGGATTAATAGAATCTAGAAACAATTTTGTAGAAAAATGAAGGAAGAATTAAAAGCAGTTTGGTTGCATTAATGTTAAATGAGAGTAGGAGAGAAGATGTAGGTGTGTTGTGCATTTTCTCAGCTTGTTCATCCTTATATAAACTATTAAGTGGCTTTTCATTATTAGGTGTGCCTGTTTGAACAAGTGCCTTTTCATTTGAACAAGTACCTGTTCATTTGAACTGGTGACCATTCATTTGAATAGGTGATTGTTCATTAGAACGTTGCTATGGACCACACCCATTAATTTAAATGGGTGCCTGTTCAATTCTTACGGGTCAAAACATTTTGGTACTAATTAAAGACCCGACTCGCACCTGAGAGCAACTGACAACCGCATAGTTGCGGCGGATTTGTGGCAAGCGTATGAAGTGCGCCATCTAAGCACCACTATGTAGCCACACAACCCACTGCCCTAACTCTGTCTTCGTCCTTGTCCGCATCGCCTGTGTGTGGACAGTGCCAAGGCCGACCCAGTAACGTGGTATAACCCATTTGTTAGGAAGCAAAAGCTTCTACAGTTCTACCACACAAGAAGTTACATACTTGTTTAACTTTTGTCTCCTTTCCTATGTGGGACAAGTCCTACTACATGAATATTCTTCCAAAACCACTTTCTTTTGTTTGTTATTTTGAAAATCTTCAACAGACAGGTGATTCATTATGCCATTGTGGGAGGTTTTTGGTGCTTGCTACTAGCACTCTTTGGTATGTACTGGGCTATGCCTTTCTATTTTGGTGAGCTGCTTGGGTGTTGGCACATGGGGAGGGGGTTGTGCACTTGGAGAGTGAGGCAGTCTTGGGTAGTAGCTCTATTGTGTTATGTGGTGCATTTAGAAGGAATGGAGAAGGGACTCCTTTGAGGATGTTGAAATGTCAGTTCACGTACCAAAGCAAGTAATGCTAAATAACTTTAGTTTTGGGTGTCAGGGAAATTCTCTAATTCTTCAGTTGATTTTATAGGCAACTTGATTTATGTGGCCGTGCTGGGGCCTTGTTTTGGTGTGTTAATGGGTTGCACCCTCTTTGGTGACAGAACCCCCCACAACTAACAACACGGTTAAGAAACTAAACCAAGTGACATATTGAAAAAACAAAACCCTAACCCAAGCTATAGTTAATAAAGGCATTTCCCATTAATTGTTTTTGTGGGTTGGTGTCCTGTTTCATGTTATATTATGAAGATTGTATAGATGAAGAAACTTGTCTTCTCCAGACATGAGATTGTATCAATGTAGATTAAATCGTTTCATCTTACAATTATTATTTTGGAGAAATCTTAAGGCTGAATTCTGTTAATTATATGCATTTCTGATTTCTGTATGTTTGTCTTGATTTTGGGACATTTGTAGCCGGACGCTTAAAATCTGTCGAATCAAAGATCTTCTCACTGACTCACATTAAACTTTTTGCCATGTGTTCATGTTCATATCCATTGTGCCTTTTTTTTAGGTCTCGAGAAGTTGAGGGATTGTTGGTGTTCTTCTTAAGTCTTTTAGATTTTTTCAACATAAATAATTTAGGCCTTAGCCCTAATTATAATTAGTTGAACACTAGATTTCAGTGAAATTGAATACCTTGTCTTTATTATGCACCTAAGGTACCACACTATCTCATTTGCTTTGCAATATTCTGCATGGGTTTCTTTACGTCTCCTTTTTTTTTTTCCTGGGAGAAATCACTAAAATTGAGAAGTTCTTCTATTAATGTTTCTTTGTCGTCTTTCATTCTGCCGATCTGTTCTTTCTTACAGATGACTTTCCCTCATATAGACTCACCCAAAAAAAAACTTCCCCTCATATAGCTGATTACCCTTTGAGATTTTGAAGGAGTGAAATTTCATCAGTCTAGCTCTTGTGTGACATGATGAATAATTAAGAAACCAATCCAGTAACATGAAATACATTATTGTGATATGGGATTTTATGATTTAATGTGTGATATCTGCAAATTTTACTGTTGATTGGTAAAATACTTCTGGCTGCAGATTCAACTGTACACAGATTCAGAAACGTTTCGATTAATGGGTAAGCCCTTTCATTTGGTTGAGTGCCTTGTGCTTTTTTGTATCTCAGATAGAATAGATTTTGTATTGAATTAAAATTTTCCTAATAGCTTATTCTAATGCTGTTAAACATTCCAGGTAAAGAACATGCACTTGTCATAGCTAATCACAGAAGTGACATCGATTGGCTTGTTGGATGGGTTTTGGCTCAGGTGCTTATTCTATATATGGTTTCCTTACATGTTTGCATGCGCTCCCATAAACATAAGCATACGTACATATTTGTAGTTTTACATAGAGAGGCACACTGATATTTACACTGTAGATGTATTTCTTCATGCAAAATATCTATACAAATTTGCAGGATTGTGCTGATTAGAGATTGTTCTCTGTTGACTGATTCTTGATTCTTCTTATAACAGAGATCAGGTTGTCTTGGTAGCTCATTAGCTGTAATGAAGAAGTCATCAAAGTTCCTTCCGGTAAGAATTCTAGCTTGACCTGTTCTGTTGATGTGATTGAAATGAAGCCTTCCAAGTTAAATAGTTAAATTCTCAGTGACCATTCAGTTCTTAGTGGAGTGGTATTTTTTCACTGCTAAGATTAATGCATTGTTAATTTGGTGAATTGTTCAGTGTCATGGACATTGGGATTTTATACATTATCTCCTGTCATTTTATGTCTTTAAGGGAGGAGAATTGACTTCACTGTTTAGATAAATTAAATTAAGGAAGTAAAAAGGAAACTATATCTTATTTCAAAGCAATATTTCAAATTTGTAATGAATTGATATTAATTTTGTTGACATTTGAGTGTGATCAACATGATTTGGTATGCCAAATGAAAAAATGTTTCTTAGTTCTTGGCAGTGAAGGTTTATTGTGATTGTAGTAGTAAATATATGAAATTATGACAATTCAAGGTTTTGTGCTAATTGTTTTGATGTAGGACTACTTTAACGACCTTAGGAATCCGCACCTAAGGAAGGAAAAGCTGTGAAAACCTAGGAATCCACACTTAGGGAGGGTAAGGGAATCCACACCAATATCAAAGAGAAACAAATTTTCATTCAATCAAAATCTGATAATTCATTTACATTCAGGTTATTTATAAGCAACTACAAAGGATAACTATTAAAAAGATAAACATGCGAATATAAAAAATATAACCATAAAGGCCTATCTTATCCTCCAGGATCAAAGGTGTATAGCCTGTGGGCTGGTATTCTCTGTTCCCTATCACGTTTCCTCTGTCTCCCCCAATTGTTTCCTCTGTCTCTCACCCTGCCACTTTATTCTTGTTTATTTGTCTTTTGAGCACCTGACACTTCAACACATATATTCGAAAGGATAAAGCTGTGTCCAATATATGCAGGTTATAGGTTGGTCTATGTGGTTCTCTGAGTATCTCTTTCTTGAAAGAAGCTGGGCCAAGGATGAAATCACTTTAAAGGTTGGATGTTTCTACTACAGTTTTGAATTTTATCATGTGTAAACATACACACCTCTCTCTCACTTCTATGTTATTGTGTGTAAGCTTGCTTTGGACTGTCCTAATTGATCTTACTTGAATTTTGTGGGATTGTATCTGCAGTCAGGTCTTCAGCGGCTAAGGGATTACCCTCAACCCTTTTGGTTGGCACTTTTTGTAGAGGGGACTCGCTTCACACAGGCAAAGCTTTTAGCGGCTCAAGAATATGCAGCTTCAGTGGGGCTGCCTGTACCCAGGAATGTTTTAATTCCTCGCACAAAGGTTAGATTTCTTTGCACCTGGCACTGGAAGAGAAGTAATTCTTTTTTTCTTCAATTTCCCTATTTTCTCTTTGATTCTTTTTTCCTGTGACTAGTTTGTGAATTGTTTTGTTACTGCTTTGTGTATCTAACATCCTGCTCTATTGTTTTACTGCTGGTAGTTGGTAAACTTGTGCAGTTATTTCTCAGAATTTGTATCTAAACTTGAATGCGTAGTTTGCTAGAGGCGATTCTCACTATCGACAAATTAAAGTACAGAGAATTCTGGTTGGTGAATCATTGCTGTATGTGTTACTTAAGAGAGGCGTCAATGAATTATTTATTTTGCATTGTTTGGTGGCTTAGGCTCTTTAAAGCTTGATATTTTTTCCTTTTGGGATTGTTTGGGTGATGTTGGGGATTGCATGGAATTGTTTAGGTGTTGGATGAGTGGCTGGAGATGAAAGTGGGGTTTTTAGTTGTGGGACATACCTGATAGCTCCCCTATACCTTATGTGGTATGTGTGGTGAGAATGTAATAAAAGGATTTTTGAAAGACTGGAAAAGTCTATAAACGAGCTAAAATGGATTTTTCAACATAATCAATGCTTCTGTATTATACAAAATTATTATAGTACAGTAGATTGGCTGCTATTCTTATATGAATTGATCAATTGATTATTGATTTGAAAGTTATAGTGTGGTTGATTGGTCATTATTGCTCCAAAAGCTTAAGTTTTTAGAGAATGGATCAACAATATATGTCAAGCTCTCAACACTCCCCCTCAACACTCCCCCTCACATGTGACCCTAGACTCACATGCGGAGAAGCAAAGAAACTATGGAAAAATGCAAAGTAGAAGAGAAACAATACAGAGAATTTATATGGTTCGGTAATGTGCTTATGTCTACGGGAGCAACTATGTTCTTTACTATTCAGAAAATAGGGTTACAACGTATTTATACTGCCTCGCAATTAAAACCCTAACCCTAACATGATACATTGAAAATTCCCCAATATCCCCCAACCTATTATTCGTACCTAGCAACATAACTAGGTTTAGCCGCACAGGTCTTATGTGATCCGCTCTCCACATAAGGCCTATATACTAGTTTCACGTATTACAAGCATATGAGTCACTATCTCTAACAAATACTTCAGCCTTTAACAAGTTTTTGATTGTATTACATTTATTGTTGCTTTTGAATTGGAAATCTACTCAAGTATGGTGTTCGTAAGAAATGAAGAGATCACATAATGGATTTAACTCTAATTTGTGGTTTTGGAGGGATGGGAGGTGTTTTATAACTCTAGACCAGGGTCTATTTGCAGAAAATAGAATTTGCTAAAGACAAATTAAAAGTGAAAGCACTGAGATGGAGAAAATCTAGTTTGGATGGTGGATCATATTTAGGATTGTTCGAGAAAAGTTGTGGAAACTGGTGAGCTTCCATTTGTATAAGGAATTGTTTATTCTGTAGTCAATTGTCAGCTCGATCTTTGATGTACTGATGCCACAGTCATCATAGGAGGCCCAGTGTTTATGGTCAAACCTTGGACTCAAAAGCAAAAGTGTGTTGGAGGACTCATATATTATTACATTTGTTCATTGCGTGACTTCTCTTTTTATTTTAAAATTTAATTCTTCTATAAGAAAAAGTTTTTTATTTTTATATGTGATTTTATATATGCATTTCACTTAGAGCTAAAAACACTTATTCATATCTCAAATAAGGTGTTGTTTGTTTCTGTCTAAGAAGCACATATACGGACACGGGACACGGATACGACACGAAACGGACATGCAAACACATTATTTTTCAAAAAAGTAGGATACGGACACGTTGAATATATATAATTTTTTTGTATGACCATATAATAAAAACTTAATGTTATTTCAATTAAAATTAATATAAAACACACAAATTTATTAAAATAACAAAGCCATTAAATAAAAATTAAAGAATTTCTTCATTTAATCATCAACATTCATGATTTAAGTGTCCGGATACGTGTTCGAGAGTGTCGGTGTCCAACACGGACACGTGAGCCAAAATAGTGTCTGTGCTTCATAGGTTTCCATAGTTGGCAGTTATTCTTTTCTAATTTTATCCTTGTAGAAGATCCTTCCCTTTGTCATTGCCCCTCTTTAATGTTTTTATTTTTATTTTATTTATAGTAGAAAATACCTTCTTCATTAAATGATTTTTACCAGGACTATGTCTATAGTGGCAGCCCTTGGATCCAAAGGCTTCATAATTGATGTCACGTGGAAAATATTCTGAATGCTCTTCCTGGAGATCACTTGATTGACAGAATCTTAATTCCAATATATTTGTAGATAGTGAATACAGGCTGTGGTTCCACTAATGTATTAATAGACTCTCTCTCTCTCTCTGGGGATGGGGGGCGTTCGATTCATATTTTAATCACTTCATTAATATCTATGCAGTCTCTTTTCGTAGAAAAATCTTGGTTGTTTAGTGAGTACCTTCAAGCCTTGACATATGGAAATATGCATTCTTGCCCCTCCCTGAAAATGTCCAATCAAAGGATTGCATTTCAATTTATATTTGATCCAATAGTTAAGATATGGTAGGTAAGATCCGACCCGTTATTCCCCATAGTGACTCAGATTGGTTTGATCCTTAGAGCAATGGATTGTACTTGGATAAACAGTAATCCAATTTGATTAGGAGATATAATTATATGACTATATAATCATAAAGCATGAATAATATTCACCACTGTAAGGATAGATTTTCTCTAAACATTTTGAAGAGTCAAACTAGTCTGCCTTTCTTCCTCCTGATGTTTCTCTTGGTATTCTGAAAGCTCCTTGCTTGCTCAGATGATTCTGTTGTGTTGTCGCTTCGCATTCTAGTGCTGCTTGCCTCAAGCATTGTTTGTTTCTCTTCATTCTCTTTAATCTTCATATCACAAGCTTGAAGTTGTAATAGGAGAAGTTCAAGATCAGAGAGGATGCAATCCATGATCCTAATTTGCAAGGGCTCGTCTCCTGAACTGTATGTGAACCGCCTCATAATGATTTTCAAGTCTTAAGAATTCTTTGCTTTCTATTGGTATTGTTATGTTTGTGAGAATTGTATATGTTGGAATTTGTAAATCTTGGCAATTTCTAGAGGATTTTAATTGAATGTTTCCAATATTATTGGATTGGCTCAGATTTGATAGAATTTTAGATTGATGATCTTATGATCAGTTGGATTACTGGATCAGATTGGACTAAAATTTTCCCTTAACAGGTTGGATGTGGATTACCCTCAATCTTGTCAGAATCTGATATTTTTTCAGCCCTACCGATATATATGAGAAGGGGGAAAACATGCTAGAATTTTCAATGGTGTTTTTTTTTTTTTTTTGTGTCAACATTCACCACTGTATTATTGAGTGACAGAATGATTTGCCACTGTTGTTGTTGTTATTAAGCTTGTAGCTTTTGCTAGGACTTTGTTTGAGACAATTATACAAATATCTCACCCTCCCGAGTAATGTGCTCAGTATACCTTGCTCCACTTTTATTGCTATACGATATCTGCTGGCTATCTATCTATTTTTGGATTTTGATGGCAACTGACTTCTAATGTTATTTCATAGAAAACTGAGACGAGAAACTGTTTGAACATAAGATAATTGTACAATAGTTGTCCTGAGCAGAAGTTCATTTATCATTTTTCTGTAAATTTGCCTGATCTTTGCACCCTTCCAATTTACAAAATCTGCTAATCTATGGAGATGCCAGCACCATGATGGAGAATATGATCAACCTATAAGAACTAGGAGGAATTTTTTATAATGATATCTGTCTAATTGTGCAGATGAATTTCTGTTGATCGAGATCAAGTCGAGTCTTTTAGAAGAACTGATTCCAGGTGCAAAATATCTGAATTATCACAATGAAATGGAGCAGACAAAATGTTTCCTTTACTGGTTTGTCATCTAATATGACAATGAGAATTATGAGGACGATTATACTTGATCTGTTTTATCATTAAACCCACTGGGTAGAGCTATTTATGAAGATGTGGGTCTGGATATTCTATATGACCTTACCTAATGGAGAAAGGTGCTGTACAACAGTTGTATGAGGACCACATCAAACACCTCTTTTGCAATTTCAGCATTTTCCAGGCTCATAGGGTTATATTGTTGATCCTATATTAGAATGGCTGTCTTATGGTATGATCATCTTTCTGGTCTTCTTCCCATATCCTAGCAAGTAGTCTTTTGGGTCTGGGCGTCTAGCTATTATTTGAATTGCTTCTCGAGATGACTCCAGTTTGATCAAGAGACTGACAGGAACACACCCTAAGGCATAATGATGCCTTGAATCTTCTTGTATTAATTTACAATTACAAACCTTTGTTGTGTTTACCTGAATGACAGATGGTCCCCCTTTTTGCTTCTAATGAGTGGACTAAATTTGAGATTCGTGGCTAGTCTTGCTGAGGAAGCATAGAATGACTTTTTTCTGGTTTTTATGGATTGACCGAATAGATCTGATGCTGGGGTAGTCTTGGATTCATGTATTCTATAGGTTATTTGATCATGATTGTCTCTATTTTGATCCTATATATACGGACATGTTACACCTGACACCCCTTCTTTGTAGTTGTCTGCATGTCTGTTGTCTTTTCTTGTTTGGCTTACAGGTTTCTTGTCCATGTTTGCGAAAATTTGGTATGCTTCACGCCTTCACATGTGGTAACTTAAGAATTGATCAGTCACCCCACTGCGCACACAAAAGTGAAAAAAAAAAAAAAAACCTTCATCCCACCCCACCCAACCACCCACCCACCTACCCATACAGAGAGTTCAGAGAAAAAAGTATTCTTGCATGTTTCTGTCATAGGTTCGCTTTTATTCTTTTTCTATGTCCCTCCATGATTGTTTGTAGTAAGATGGGAATACTAATACTAGACAGGCTACACTTCTATTGTGTTGTGTTGTCAGATGGGATTACTGACTGTTGTCAATTGTAATTTTGTAGTTCTTGCACTTCACAGCCATCCATTTTTCTTCAAATTTATGCATTATTGGGTTTGATATGAAGAATTTGCTTGTTTTAATGTGTTGCTTTCAGGGCTTTGTTTCAGCAGTAAGTCATATGCGCTTATTTGTTCCAGCCATTTATGATGTTACAGTTGCTATTCCTAAAAGTTCGCCGCCACCTACAATGCTAAGACTCTTTAAGGGGCAATCATCTGTGGTAAGCCTACAGAACCTAAATTTTTTGAACATATACAATAAACAGTTTGCATATATGGTAGCACATTATGTAGTTTAAACTTTGAAGTTATTAATATAAACTTACTTTCCAATTGTTTCAAATCGTGTCTGTGAGGTAAAATTTTGAACTTAGACAACAGCATTATACTTGTTGATTTGGCCTTCAAAGTCAATATATTAATGTCTGCATGGATACATTTCATTAATGCATGGCTGTAATTCATTATTAGTGCTCATTCTTTTCTGATCAAGTTGCTATTGTTGTTGCTTCAAATTGTTGAGGGGTGTTTTTCATTATGCTTTCAAATACATAGTTAATTCAAGCAACTGTCTAGGATGCATGTTGTTGGAAACTGAGTGCAAGCACTGTGACAGTTTGGAATTCTAGGAGTTATTCAATGCAATTTACTATAGGAATAACTTGAACATGTCCACACTGCTAATAACTCTACATGGATTTGAGCACGGGGAACGAGTGCATCATTGAAAGAACGAAGAATAAATAGTCATCATCCAGAACAACGTGGAAATTTTATTTCTATAGTATCATATAATTTTGAATTTTGTACTTGAAAGTTTTGAGAAACTAGTGATAACTGAATCATATGTGATGAAATCGAGTTTTGTTAGCTTAATGGAAAAGGTTGCATATAAATTTGGGGAACTTTAGTAGCAATATTGAGATGCTCTGTTTATCTTGAGTATTAATAAAAGTACTGTTGTGCAGATGCACGTTCACCTCAAGCGGCATTTGATGAAAGATTTGCCTGAAACAGATGATGCTGTTGCACAATGGTGTAAAGATGTATTTGTGGAGAAGGTGCACGGTTTTCTTCATTATTCATTAATTTGTTTAGCTGGATAATTACCATTACAGTGTGGCAACCTGTTGTGTGTGTTTTTTTTTTTTTTTCAAGTTTATGTACTCGAAAGTGTTGGAACAATATTTTAAGCTACAGGGGACAGATATATATGCATAAATGTATGAATCTAAAACTTTAGATTGCTTTTTATTCATGACACCTTTAATCAGGATAATTCATTAGTTGCATTCGATGTAACTTATCTGAGTTTCCATGTCATGTTCTTACTATTTACTTTGACTTACCAAGATTTTTTTATTTTTTGACACTTTGCCAGGATAAGTTGTTAGACAAGCATGTAGCCGAGGACACATTTGGTGACCAAGCATTGCAAGACACAGGTCGGCCAGCAAAGTCTCTTCTGGTAAGATTTGTTCTATCAAGTTATCCAAACCTGCATTTCTTTTAAAAACTTTTTTTTAAATTAATTTTTTGGATAAATTACACTGACCTCCCCTAAGGTTTAATAATGTTACAGATAGACTCTTGTAGTTTGAAAAATAACACTGACCTCTCTTGTCAGAGTTTTTCGAAAAACAGAGTTAACCAACATATTAAAATTACTTTACTACCCCTACATTAAAAAAAGATGTCCTCTTTCTCTCCTGTCATGTCTCTCTCTCTCTCTCTCTCTCTCTCTCTAAACCACAACAATGTAATTTTGTGAACAATCCTGATTTACCAATTGAATGTATTCGATTATTTCCAGTTGGATCTCGCGGTCCACCCTGTCGAAACATTCTTAGCTGTCCCTCGGCATTGCAGATCTTATGGCTTAGATTAAATGCTGTATATTACACCTATTTGTTGTGAACCTTGTCGGATATGGAGTCGAAGACGGCAGAGTCATGGGGATCAGATTAGAAAAATTATTCTGTTCTCTCTCTCCATTTTTATTTTTGGCCAATTGTGATCTCTCTTGGGTGATTTTTTTTGTTCATAATTTGATATCTCAGAATCGGGAATATGTATATATAAATACACACACACACACACACACACACACACACATATATATATATATATATATATATACAGCACCAGTGATAGCAATTTGAGTCAAATACTAAAATCAGATCTCTCACACAACTATAATATATACACGTGTGTATGTGTGTGTGTGTGTGTGTATATATATATATATATATATATATATATCACTTTAGCAAATCCCCTCCAAATCACCACCCACTTGACCTCCCAAATAATGAGCCTTCCCTCTGTCGAATCACAATTTGGGTTTAAAATTTAGAGTGGTTGTGGATGGTGCCATTGTACATGGAGGGTTGAGAACATGGTCTTTGGAGGTGGGGATGTTGAAGATTTGGAGAGTTCTGACTTGTCTCTTTTGATGGTCTTGTCGATCGTGGGTGGTGTCGACATACATACTTCGCCAGAATTCCGCCCCTTGAGGTTGGAGAACCTGCTGTCCATGAAGCTGTTGAGCTTGGGGGTTTTCGGACCGAGACCATTGTTGTTTGGGGTTTGCTGAAACAAAACCCACCACCACTGGTTCACCATAAACAGTGTGTATACACACACACACACATATATATATATATATGTATGAAATTTGACATATGTTTGTGGAAAAGCTGCAAGGGATCTTCAATGGGTCTGTTTGGACTTCAATTTCTCTGATTTTGTGTTCTATACTGGTAGAGATGTATATGAATCGGTTTTGACATGGTCTGGGTTAACTATTGTGGGTTTTTTCATCTTCCATTTGTTCGGTTGGCATTTTTGATTTGCAGACCATCTTTTATTTGTTTTGATTTTGTAATTTATTTTGTGTTTGGATATTAATTTTGATCAAATTTTCCAGGAAAATTTTTTGCGTAATAAAGTTTTGAGAGTAGAGTAGATCTTAGTAATGACAAGGGTAAAATTGAAATGTAAGAAAAAATAAGAGATGACATTAGCAAAAATTGTCAGGTCAACTAATGGTTGACTCACGAAGGGGAAGTTTTTGTTACTGACAATAAAGTAGAAGGGAAGTCAGTATAATTTTTCAAAGGACAGGAAAAGCGTGTGTAATATCAATAAACCTTAAGGGAGGTTAGTGTAGTTTATCCTTTTTTTTTGGGGGGGGGGGGGGGGGGGGGGGGTTGGGCTGGTTTAGGGTTGCAATGGTGGGTTTTTGAATGAAATGCTAACTAATTTGCATTAACAGGTTGTTATCTCTTGGACATGTCTGCTTTTTTTGGGAGCCATAAAATTTCTTCAGTGGTCTTCACTTCTATCCTCATGGAAGGGTATTGCATTCTCAGCAATTGGCTTGGCCATTGTTACAGTACTGATGCACATCTTGATTCAATTTTCTCAGTCAGAGCGATCAACCCCTGCCAATGTCGCCCCAGCAAAGCCCAAGAACGGCGGTGGGCCTTCTGGAACTCGACAAGATAAACAGCAGTAATTTACAGGCATTACTTCTCATATCTATAATGGCATTAGCCCCTTCATCTATAGTCAGCCAGTTTGTGAACAGTATATATATATATATATATATATAGAGAGAGAGAGAGAGAGAGAGAGAGAGAGAGAGAGAGAGAGAGCAAACAGCTTTCTTACCTTAGTGTTTGTCCTCATTAAATATGTGTATTTCGGCAGTAGTAAATGTTTTGTGTTTGATTTTTGTACAAATGTATAGATGGTACGCATATATCAATTCATTAATTTCTGTTCAATCAGGTTGTTTCTGTATATCCTCTGCGCAACTGTACCTGACTTTTCCGGGCAATTTACGGATTTTTGGGCCGTTATTTCATTTTATTTCCTAATATTTTTTATTTCATTAGGGAAATTTCAATATCTGTGTGGAGAGTTCACCTTAGGGGTGTTTTGGTCTTTTAACACCAATGAATTCCAACAAGAATAGGTTTGTTCAAGTAAGGTACGTGTTATTTTTGAAACTCTTATTGGTTTTAAATTTCTCAATTTGGGTAACTAATATTTAAGATATATATATATATATATATATATTTTATGATTATATTAGTTCTGGGTGGAATATTGAAATCGTAATTTGACTCCAAAAAGTAATTTGGGTAACTAATGTTGACTTTAGATTCAGGAATTTATGGATATATATATATATATCTTTATGATTATATTATTCTAATCCTAATTCTACTCTAATTAATTGTTTTTTGGAAACCTTTTCCTGTTGTGTTTAGGATTTACTAAAGTATCTATAAAAATATAAGTTGTCTTTCCCTCTTTTACCCTTAAAATTGTATCTTGATAACTTGAATTCTGAATTGACAATCAAAGATCAAATCCTATATTGATTTATTTAGGTTGTCCCAATGAATTGTCAGCGTGGGCGAGGAAGACCACCAAAGAAGTCCATCATAAATAGTTGTCAGCACAGCCGACAGAGAGGGAGACCACCAAAGAGCCATGACCTTTCATCTCTTGCCGAAAAAACAACAACGACGACAACAACAGCGGTGAATATTCCTCAGGATGAACGGAATTTCCAAAGTCTGCCACGATGGGTTAAGAAAAAGAAGAGGATTTTTGTAAAAAGAAACAAGAAGGATTCTGTTTATTCTTCATCAGTCAATAGTTCACAGCCCTGGCCCTGGGAAATTCCCGGCCCTATTCCTGATCTCGATACTCTTGTCTTGGAATACACTCTTTTTCATAATTTCTTTGAAAACATACCTGATTTTGACAATTAATACTGTAATTTTTAGGACTCGAGTGTTCTAGTTTGATTTGTTAAAATTAATGAATTTTAAATTGTGAATATATATTTTTTTCTTTTTAATGGTAAATTTTCTCTCTTTTTTTTTTTTTTATATTGTATATATTGAGTAACGTGTAAATAGTAAGTTTGAGGATAAATCTTTATCTCAAAAAAATCCTATCGTTTTTCTGTAAAAAAAGAAAAAAGAAATTAAAGATATGTTTAATAGAGACTTTTAGTCCTTAGAAAAGGCAAACAATAAATAAATCTTCCTTAAAAAAATAATAATAAAGAAAAGAGAATTTTTATTAAAAAAAATAGAACTTAAATTTGAAAACTATAAAATTTTAAAATAATTATGAAATAAATAAATAAATGTGATTTCTGACATCTCTTCAACATCAAATTTAAAGGCACATAATTAATAATCTAATTGGATTTAAATCAAATAGCTTTTGGAACTATCGAATATCTCTTTTAATTGATCAAGCTACACCGTTTAGATTATGCCAGCTCAAGTTGGATGTTTGTCAATTACAGTTTGTGCCAGATTGTGTATATATATATATATATATATATATATATATATATATACACACACACACACACAATACATGCATTTAAGGGGGAGAACACAAATTGGATGATGTCAAGTCTTCATTAGAATAGTGACTCCTATCAATATTGTTCTCAATCTTAGCGAAGAGGCCAAGAAAGATATTTCCCACTATTGTTATTCTATCATATTCTCACTGTACTTGAGTGTCACACATGTTATTCTATGAACAGTTATATGTAATAATTTCTATAATTTTATAAATATAATAAATTTTATAAAATATTAAAATTATAAAAATATCACATCAAATTACAGTCTTTTAAAATAATTTCTCAAAATTATAAAAATATCACATCAAATTACAGTCTTATAAAATAATTTCTCTTCATATAGATCACTCACTCAGTTGTACTCCCTACTCACCTATCAGTCTAAGGCAAGCTGTTAGTAGATTAATTTCGGTCCGTCGTTTCCTAGATTGACTTCTGTTCTTTTAACTCGTTTCCTAGATTGACTTCTGTTCTTTTAACTTACATTTACAAGCGTTAAATTACTTCTTCAATAATTTGGTTTCTCTTTTGATCCATTCATTGGTATTTGAGGGTATTGCATCCGAAATAATAAACATCAACAAATGATTCAGCATATTTTATGAATGTGTCTGATGCTTATTTACTCGAGTGCAATATACCGAGACCAATAAATAATTTTTTTTGTTTTTTTGGCAATGATCCTTGCTCATTGTACATACTTTAATCTATAGTTAAGTGCTTTTCTTGTCTTTTTTTTTTTCCTTTTATATGTAAATAGGAGTGCGAGGGACTGTAAATTTGAAAGTCTTGAATTTGACTATCACGAGCATGAAAATATTTGAACTACAAATCAATAGCAATTTTTTAAGTAATTTTTTTTTACAACTTAAAAAGCAAAAAATTAGAAGTAGTTTTTGATTAATTTTACTTTCCGAAAAACGATCGTCGATCAAATACACTTTTTGTATCTTTTGTTTTTAAGCACAAGCAAAAGATATTGAAAAATTTTTAATTTATTTTATTTTATCAAAAAGTACATTAACTTGACCAATTTAATGACTATTATTATTCAAGTTTGCCTTGCACTCATGCGTCAATCAAATGACTCATGGTTGGGTAGCTTCTTCATCCACTCACCAAAAAAGAAAAAACACTCCACATGAAAGTAAAAATGGAATTAAGGTCGAATGGTAGATTTATTGTTGCATGGAGGAGGTAGATTTAGATTTGGAGTAAAGAAAAATAAAAGAAGATTCATGTGTTAGGATGTACAAAAGGAGTTGAGTTCCTATTTAAGAGTGAATTTGAAACTATTATTCACAAAGGGTTTTGATATTATTGCATCTACGTACATTCCCATTAATTGATAGCATTTGTTTCCTTAAGGCTCTCATACATGTTTCTCTCATACTTTTTTAGTTTCTCCCAACTTTAATCAATGTGCTTAAAGTGCACCTAATTTTTTTCCCCAAAAGCTATATGTACATTTACAATTTGTCGGGAAGTTTTGTTGAGAAATGAAAAGAAAAAATTTAAAATGTAAAAGAAGAGAGAAGGGCAGGGGTGGCTCAACTATAAAGTCAAACAAACAATCGCTTTAAAGCCTCATTTAAAGATGAGGTCTCAAATTTTATATATTATAGTATAATCAAATTAAAAATCTAAGATTAATAAAAGTCTAACTCTACAAAATACTCAAATTTTATGAATTTATAATATAATTAAATTAGAAATCTAAGTTTAATAAAAATCGAACACTATTAAAAGACCCTATAAAAAAATAAAACTTAATTCAATTAATAAAATTTTATTTGGTATTTTACTCTAATATTTTATTATTATCTATTTAAATAAAAAAAATTATGTAAAAACTGTATTATTAGAGTTTCATTTAATATATACTTCTCTTTTGTTGAAAACAATTAAATTTTATATAACAAATGTAAATATAATATATGTATATAAAATAAAGTAAAAAATTATATTAATATTTAAAAAGGTCTCATTTAGAGTTGTTCATTTTATTGCTTTAAGCCTCCAATTGTTTAGAGTAGGCGGCCCTGGAGAAGAGAAGAAAAGAAAAGAGAGTATTTATCTACACCTTATTTGAATTTTCAGGAGAGAAAAGAAAAGAAAATTATTATCTTATGTTTGAATAGTGAGTAAAAAAAAAAGAAAAGAAAGTATATTCTTTTTATTTCGCAGTCTTAATTATTAATTCATGCAACTAAGGGATTTTTGATATTTTGAAATTTTAATTAAATGGATTTTATTTTCTTTCCAAATCTCTTCAATTTTGAAGAGATTGAAGAAACAAATCTAATGCCTTAAACTTTCTCTCGCAGTCTTCACTTTTTTCACCATTATACATATCTAAATGAAAGAAAATGATCTTTACGTTATGTTTGGTACGGTAGAATGAGCATTTCAAGAATATTTATTCTAACTTTTTTCATTCCCTGTTCTTATTTATTTTTTCACCATTATAAATATCTAAATGAAAGAAAGTGATCTTTACGTTATGTTTGGTAGATAGAATGAGTATTTCAAGAATATCTATTCTAACTTTTTCATTCCTTATTTTTATTTAGTATGATTAAGAATGCCTATTCTATAGTATGGACATTCCATTAAAAATTATTCAAAGCATTCATTTAGTTTAAATGAGTAATTCTTATTTTATTCCAAGTCATTTTTATTTTATTTTCTATTTCATTTCATGATATAATGATTCTATTTCTGCACATCAAACATACCCTTAAATCCTTTTATTTCTTTTCAAATCATCCCATATTCCCATTTGCTGTTAACTATGTGGGATGTAGTATATTTACTCAAGGAGAAGACAAATCCACCAGTCTTCACATGCCTACTATTCTTTTGTCGCCATTGGCCATTGCACATCATGTGTTCAGTTAATTAAATTTATGAGTAAAGCTCCATTTTGATCGCTTATCTTTTCTGAAATGGAAAATCTTGAATGAGAAACTAAATTTTAATTAACATTGGGTTTCAAAACATTAGTGGATTGAGGTTTGGGGTCCAAAATCAAAAATTGAGTTAGGGGATTCTGAGAAGACTTTTTATAAAGTTTCGAGTTGGGAGTGTTTTCATTTCATTTAAAATAAAAGAGTTTCATTTCTTTCACAATAAGTAACTTTCATATATTAGTAATTTTTTTTTTCACATGTTGAGAGACCGTGAGAGAAATGACTTTGTGCTTAAATGGAGACACCTCACCCTAAAGTTTCCAAAACCAAATACAAATGAACTAATTAAACTTCACAAATCTCCTTTCATCTGTTCCCAACATGTAATTACAACGTTATGTCTGTCTGATATGGTGGAATAGATATTTTAAAAATACTTATTCTAACTTTTTTATTTTTTATTTTAATTTGGTATGATTAGAAATGCCTATTCTGTAAAATGTGCATTTATTAAAAATCATTTCAAGTATTTTTTTGATTTAGATGAAGTAATCCTTATTCTATTCTATATCATTTTCATTCTATTTTCTATTTTATTTCATGAAATGATTATTTTATTCTTACGTATCAAACATGACCTAAAATCCTTTTGTAACATTGTGACACATTCCTAAATTAGGTACATTTAAGTTTTTAACCTAAGGTATTAGGGACGGAACAAGAATTTACTTACTTTGATGGTGCAAATCTTTTGCTAAATGTTTGATCAGGAATTTAAAAATGAAAGGAGTATAAAAAAAATTAATATTGATTGATAAATAATTAAATTTATTGATATAAAAAATTTATAAATTAGACACAAAATTTAATCAAAGAAAAAAAACTTTTAAAAATTTTAGATTATACAAAATCATCTCAAAAAGTTGATAGAGTTCTTTTGAGGAGACGGATTGAAATTAAAATAAGGATAAAATATATTAAATTTTTTTGAGACACACACATATATATATATATATATATGTGTGTGTGTGTGTATGCAAACACATTATATAAAGGAGATAAAAGGGCTTTCTTGCGATTGTCATTCTGGGGCCCAGACTATACTTTTCTTTATGGATTTTGCAAGTGGAGAAGCAGAGAGGTTTGGAAATCTCAATACAAGACACAGACATGGAAACTCACAGTGATGTTATCTCTCTCTCTCTCTCTCTCTCTCTCTCTCTCTCTCTCTCTCTCTCTCTCTCTCTCTCTCAAAACACACCCGTGCGGTCTTGAAAACATAAAAGGAGAGAATAGAGAGAGCATGCAATGGGGGTGGTCTGGTCAACACAAGGCTTTTTTTATTAGATGGATGATTATGTTCTGTTTTTCTAAGCAATTTGATTATTCCTTCTAAAGATCTCCACATACTACTAAGGTCCACAATCACATGAGATTAATTAGAAAAATAACCTTAAATTATTTTATAAGAAATACATTTCCATACGCATATAGTGTTCCCCCCCATCTCATGTTATCCATGTACTGAAAATATAATTAGATGTTGGATTTCATCTATAAAATTACCCTTGGGACTTTGAGCATACCATATGAATTTTAGTATTCCAAAGATCAAAGTTTAGGACTCTTGGTATGGATTGAAGAACAAAAATACAAATGGGGAATCCAAAACAGAGCATAGCAAGTTTTTTATTTTTTTTTGCTAGTATAGAACAGGAGAGGAAAAATCTTGATCATCAATTAAAGCTGGAAGTCTCAGCAAATTGAATGTGTTGAGATTTAAGTGGTGATCATCAACAAGATGAGTAGGTGCAGCTCAGATTTATGGGGCAATCATTCTCTCTTGTGGCTACACATCCCAGGGAAAGTACTAACCATTTAGTGAAATGTTCCCTCAGCTTTCCCTTCTAATTCATTCCCTTTGCCTACTATGTCACAACCCCGTCTTATAAATCTAGACAAGCCCACTATTCAAGGCCCCTCCAAATATATGAACACCGAACATCATTCTCTTTCTGTGTGTGTACATCTTGACATCTTGTGCTTCTCTTTATAAGAAAATCGATTTCAAGTTTTTCAAGTAAGGGTATGTGTTGATTTGTAATTGTTCAATCATAAACTCGACTTATCTTTTTTGAAATATATATTTGCAAGGCTCATGTAATTATTTATAAAATAACACTTATAAATGACACTCTTATGGTTAGCATAGAAAATAATATTTTCTTTAGCTACATTAAAGCAATTTGTTTTCACTCTATTTAGTTCTGAGCATTAACGATTCAGGGTTTCTCACAAAAAAAAATTAAAAAAAATGATTTATTATTATCAAACATTTTCAAAGATTAAGAGTTGCCCTTATACTTTTTTCTTTCTTTCTGTATTTTTATAGAAATCCTAAATTTTAATATTTATACTTTTGACCTTCTAGTGGGCCACTGGTTTTGCGTGTCATTTACTGTAGAGGACCTGTTGTTAGCGTTGCTTGTTAGTGGAATAAGGTTGATTTGTCTTTTTCATCTAAATGCCTTTAAAAAAAAAAGAAAAAAAGGTTGATGTTCTTCGCCTTATAACTCTTATCTCTTACTATTCTTTTGCTCTTTGAATGAAATGAAGCTCTTCTTCCTTTTATCAAAATATAAAAACAAAGTCACTTTAAACAATTGCACGTTGTAAAAAGTGATGAAAGTAACAATAAAACGACTTTGACAATCATCCATTCTCATTTTTATCTAAAACGAAAGCAGAAAAAAATTCTTCAACAAAGAGGAAATATGAAGAGAGTTGTCGGCAAGAATAAGTTAAAACTCAAACTTTTATGGTCGTTTGGGATGGCAACTTTGATTCTAACAGAGTATAAATAAATAAATTTTTAAAAATGCTCTGTATATTAGATTTGATTGTTTATTTGTTTTTCCTCTGTTGATGTGTCAAGAAAATTTTTAATTTAATAAATATATTTTGTTATTTTATTTTAATTTTAAAAATGTCATGATAAGTTATGTCATCGGGTAGATAAGTTTAGTGACTTTTAGGAGTCAAACCTAAAAGAATGACTCTCCTAAAGACTTGACGTCCAAGGAGTTAGTGAGTACCGCAATATGTATCGATTCCTTAACATGTTCAAAGTTAAGTTGCGGACTAAAGTAGTGGCTGGGAGTTGACCTCACACCAAGCTTTGAGTACGATTTACTGAGAATCTTTTTACCAACCAATATTGCTAGCCCTAAGACTCAAATTGGGAATTTTGGAATCAATACCTAATGCCCAATTATTTTTTTAAAGCAAATATAGCATTACTTGATTTTAATTTTTTTTTAATAAATTTAGGGCTCACTTGAACGTTGTTATTTTCAGTTTTTCTTTTTGTTTTTGTTTTCAATTTTTTGAAAATTGAAACAAAAAATGTGTTTGATTGTTTGTTTTTATTTTTATTTTTTATAAAATGTTTTTAAATTTAGGGTAAAAATTAAAAACGAAAAAAATTAGTTTATGAAATTTTGGAAAATGAAAACGAGACATGGGAGTAACTCACATGACTCTAAACTTTAATGGTTTGAAATATCGACTCCCATTAGTTACAATAACTTTTCACTTTTTAGAAAACTTAGAAATGATTTATAATTTCTAAATAAATACTTAGAGCCTGTTTGATGTATCTAAATAAATTTTACTAGGCGTTCAAATAGTAAAGTAATTATGTCATAATTAATTTTATAAAATTCAATTCCTATTAATTATTTGTAGAGAACGAATTCTCCAAAATTTGAAAATTTCTCAAACGAACACTTAAAGCCTTATAAATAAAATTAAAGAAATTATTATTTTAATTGGCTTAATCCATTTTTAAAAATTCCCAAACAAGTTCATTATTAACTTAGCCTCCAAAAAAACCTAATTTGCTATGTTTAAGAGCATTTTCAGTAGTGACTCAAATTTTGACCTAAATTTATATCGAAATTTGAGTAAAAACTAAATTTGAGTCAATGCTCTCCAAAAGTTACTTAAGGTTTTACCCAAATATTTTTTAAAAATTCTCATTTCATCCCCAAAACTAATTTATTTCATTTCCTCCCAAAATTATTTTTTCTCTTCTATTTTTCCCTCCAGGCTCACTGCTCTCTCATCTCAAATCTAACCTTAAATCATAGTCATAGTGCACACTAGCTCTATCGCGAAGCTCCACTACCGATCAAGCTCCACTGTCGACCTCTCTCTCTCTCTCTCTCTCTCTCTCTCTCTCTCTCTCTCTCTCTCTCTCTCTCTCTCTCTCCCTTAGAGTCCCTCTTTTTTCACCGACCAATTGTGAAGCTCCACTGTCGATCAAGCTCCATTGCCGATCGCGAAGCCACTCATTGTCAATCGCAAAGCACCATCTCAGATTGCTCTATCGCCATCATTCTTGGATCTTCATCTACAGTCACGAAGGCCGCCATCTCCGATCGTCATTGCTATTCATAGTTGGTTCCCGCCAGTATTGTTTCTTCCAACCTTTACTTTCAATGTCTTTTTCTTGCCCTTTCCATTTGAGAAGAGGTTAGCTTGGGCAACATCTATCATCGTTAAAATTCTGAGTCTATGAATAGTAATGTGCAAATCTGAGTTTGAATTTAAGTAAAAACTTATTTGAATCTTGATTTGAGTAATCATTGAAGAGATTTTTTTATAAATTTTGACTCTAATTTAAATTTAAGTCAGAATTTAAGTAATCACTGAATATGTTCTAAGAAATAGTTCCAGACATTAACTTAGTTATTATTGAGAACTTTATAAGCCAAAACATTGGATTAATCATTTAAAAACTTCAATTGATCGAATCCACCCACACCCACTCATCGAGAGATGTCAACAATAGGACAAAGTTATTGCCGACATAAGATTTAGGCTTGGATGCCAATAAAAGCAGCTCAATATTCATACCTAAAACTTCGGTTAATGATTCACTTGTTACCTTTTTTTTTCTTAAATAATTATTTGGTTCAAGAATTTAATGAGAAAAAAACAAAAGATAATACGAAGAAATATAGTTTTTCTTATTTAGTTTTAAAGAAGAATTAATAAGCTGTAACAGTAGATTACGAAGGGAAGTAACAGTGAGTTCTTCGAATCATTGAATTGGCTGATACATCAACTGTCCCATCCATATCTTAGTGAATTAAGAAAACATACAAACACAGAAGGGGGTTGACAAAAAAATCATCAAACTATATCATACCAACGTGAACATTTGATATTCTTTTTTTTTTTTTCTTTTACAATATTTGACAGTCCAATTTCTTTTTTCCCCTTTCATGATGGAATGAAGAAAATATTTGTAGCTTTATCAAGTATAAATATATTAATAGCTTGTCCTTATGCTAACAATAAAAATAAATTATATATTAAATAGATGACCAATTAAATAATAATAATACTATTATATCTATATTTTTTGATAAATATATTTTTATTACTATTATAAATAGGAGTGCTATTTACAATCCACAAATTGCTAAAAGACTTTATATTGGGTGGTGTGGATCCGGATAAGTATTGGATACTAACTCTTTGGTCGCAGATTCAACTTTATGTTAGTAAATTTTTTTGAGGGTATTTTTGATATTTTACATTATTTTGTACTGAAAATTATAACTCTTTCATATCATAGTAAAATCGCAACAACTATAGATATAACCCTATTATGGGGTGAACCACATAAATCTTTGTATTCTTGTGTGTGCGTGTAATTCTTAGATTCGTTTATATTTTTCTGTCTCACCGATCTTGATTATGTAATTATATTCCTAATACTTTATATTTATATAATGAGATTACTTAATTATTTTTACACACTTATAACTCATTTTTAATAATTGACAATCTTGTAATTTCATTTATTAAAGTAGAGCCCCTTGATTATCTGTGGAGTGCAAATAGCATAAACTTATATATAAAAAACAACCATTTAAAGGTTAAGTATGAAACAAGGTCAATGACTATATAAAAATAAGATGGGTAGTTTTGACCTTTAGCGGAATTATATTAAATTGACACTAAAAAAAAACTCACTTTTAGCGATACAGCTATTTAGGAAAAATGTCACTAATAAGTATTATCAACACACAAATGGGCGCCACTTTGTGTGTTCATAAAATTCATGCATCAAATAATATTGGCGACGCACAAAAGTTGTGTGTCGCTAAAAGTAACTATTAGTGACGTATATTGAGCGTCATTCAAAACTATTTCAAAATGTCGCTAATAAACTTTGTGGAGTCTTGTGTGCGTTGCTAAAAATGTCCCTTTAGTGACGCTCAACTGTGCATCGCTAAAAGTGTTATTTTTAGACTTTTAGCGAGGCACAGGTGTGTGTTGCTAAAAGCCTTTTTTTCCTGTAAAAGTTCTCCCATATTTATCCTAATTTTTTTTTTTTTTATTCATGTTTGAAACTTGTTTCAGCAATCTTGATATAAACCAATCACACACATTATAAACTCAATATATAAAAAAGAAATGCATTAATATATATAGGGCTGCAACTAGGCCGGGCTAGGCCGGGCTTAAGGGCTGTCTAAGCCCAGCCCGTGATGTAAGACACTTAGACCGATCTCGACCTAAGCCTCAGCTTAAGCTCGATGAGCTCAATGTGAGTCCGTTCTGAAGTAATTTCTACAGGTCTCGGGTTTTGTCGGGTTTCATGACTTTTCGGGTTTGGTCAGGTTGGTCAGGTTTCAGCAAAGTCACTTGGTTGTCTCAATTAGTTTCTTCAGGAAAAGTCATAGTTGTAATCCTCTGCCTATCTTGCAAGTGTTTAGGTGCATGTGATGGGTGTTATTATACATTTGGGAGTCAAATTTTCTAATGAATAATTAGAACACGAAAATTCCCAACTGTTGTAATTCACATGGGACTATAGATCAACAAATACTTTTAACTAAAATGATTTGAGTGAAATCAAAGTGCCTATTCATATAATCATGGTAAATTACATGAAATTCTAACGCAAAGTAACTGCAAAATCAACAAAGCAATGATCTGACCATGAAGTATAGAAACCATAAATTTTAGAGAGAGAAATACATAGTTAAAGAGAGAGAGTGTGTGTGTTCGCAGCAAAGCAACAGTGGGAGACTGGTTCAAGGTGCTTTCTTAGGTAAGAAAAGTGCTAGAAGGAAAGAATGAGAACTTAGTAGGGAAAAAACTGAGATGAGAAGTGAGAACTTAGTAACTTACAGGTCAAAGGAGATAGCCAGAGTAGTTAGGGTGGCCGGTAGGAAGCAAGGGTGACAGGCAATGATGGTGAGTGACGGGCGATATCGGCGAGCGGCAACGGAGCTTCGCAGATCACACTTCGCGATGTTTATGCAGAGAAAGAGAGAAAGGGAATGGGCCGACTATAGCTTCAATTTTTAGATCCAATTGAGACAAAAACGCTAAATTTAGATTTTATCTACCATCTTTATCAACGGTCTAGATCTATTTTGGATATGAAATATGACGACTAATTTTATTTAAGATATAAAACATATATAATATAATTTGAATTCGGGTTTTGGGCCGAGCTTGGGTTCCCGGGCTCTTTTCTCAGGACTGACCTGAATTCAAATCGGGCTTAACATTTTTCGCCCAAGCTCGTCCTAAATTTGTGAAAAATGTGTCTAAGCCCGCAAATTTTCGGGTCGAGCTCAAGTTAGCCCGCTCGAGTTGTAGCCCTAGACACACACACACACACACACATATATATATATATATAAACTTAATTATAATAGTAAATGTGTAACTTTTAATTAAATACAAAAATAGAGAAATGTCTCATAAAATGTGAATACAATTGTCTAGAGTAAAAATAAAATACAATAGCTAGTCCCGATGCACATGTGAGGTGACGTTAGAATCTTGATCAATATGAAATAAAGATCAAATAATGTATATTAGAATACTTATTATGTAGGGAAAAATTGACATTAGGCACCAGTCGTAGTGCCACCAAACCTACCAAGGGTCCTTCAGAGGATTGAGGAGAATATAGATTTTCAAGCTTAGACCATCTCGACCAAAAGATTTCATGTTCTTCCAGATCAAGATGAATTGGGAAAGTTGCTCGGAAGGTTCTATATTCCTTTTATACTTGTTATAATAGTAAAGGAACGACCCAAAAAATTTATAGTCCCGAAATTTACCCTCTATGATGGCTCGGAGGACCCTGGGGACCACCTTTCTCATTACCACCACATGATGGCTTTACACGGGGATACCGATGCCTTATGTACAGAACTTTTGTCACTAGACTGAAGGGTATGTCCCTTAAGTGGTTTCACAACCTCCCCCAAAACTCAATCAACAACTTCTATGAGCTCAATAGGTTATTCCTTGATCGCTTCTTGACAAGCAAAAAACAGAGAAAGAGACCATAATTCTTGTTAATGATTAGGCACGCAAAGGGGGAGACACTGAGGGAGTACATAGCTCACTTCAACGCTGAACTTACCGAGATGAACAACTGTAGTGTAGGTTTCTTGGTGGCTACACTGACTTCAAGACTGTGACCTGGAGGCTTCCAGGACTTTTTGACTAAAAATCTTCTAGTTGACAAGGCTGCCTGTAATATCCCGACCTGGGATACCGGGTCATATGACACATATTACGAGATTTATAAAAATAATTAATTAATTTAATAATTAATTAATTAAGGTATAATAAATGTTATATTAATTAAATATTATATGTATGTGTATAAAGTGAAATATGTATGTATGTATATGAAAGTATGTATGTATGCAAGTATGTATATGAATAAAAAGAAAATAAGTAAATAAATATAAATATGTAAAAGTGTGAACAATGTGTGAATGGTGTGGGTGTGTGTCGGCTGTGTGTGTGTGTGTTGTCAAGTATATATGTGTATGTATATATTATATGTATAAATATCACAAAAATTTAATGTAAAGCAAAAACTTGGGAAGAACAAAATTGATGAGAAGTGAGGGCTATGTAGGGCTACGAAATCAGAAAGAAGAGAAAGAGAACAGTAGAAAGAGAGAGAGAGAGAGAGGTCAGTTTTTCTCTTTAAAAGCAAAGCATACAAAGCATGCTTGCTTCGTACGAAAGAAATCAAACGAGGGAGAAACTGAGAAGCTAAGGAAGGACTTCAAAGCAAGAAGAAGGGTTTTAGAGTAAGAAAGGAAGGAAACCGAAGGAAAGAAGGTGAGAAAGCTCACAATTTCCATTTTTCTCTCTCTAAAATATTGCATTATTAGGAACTGTTTTAGAGTTATTCTTTTAAGTATGATGTTTAATATATGTTTAGAAGTGTTTTAAACATGAAAAGAAGTCTTGAAAACACCTAAATACACAAGACCCAGAAGCTATGGCCATTGATGACCTTGCTTGAAGCATGTCTGAACCAACTTATTCTAAACCATTTTTGGCTTACCAAGACTTCGAGATGAGACCATGAGGGTACTAAAAACCTATTCCAAGCGATCATAAAACCCAAGAAAAGCCCTCCAAATGTCGAGTTGCAGGTTACGGGTTTAAGACCCAATCCTTTAAACTCTGTGTTAAATTGATATTTAAGAATGAGATATGAATCCCCATGAAGAGGGGATCACAACAAACGAAACCCCATGAATTTTGGTTCAGAAATGAGCATGAACGACCGACTTACAGTTTGGAATATCAAACCTTAAACCATGCGATTTAAACTTCCGTTTAATCTCCAAATGAATGCCAAATCAGTAGTTAGCACCTTGGGAGTGTTTATGACTAAAAACAGTGGAGTTTCCTTGGTTGAGACTCTACGAAAATGAGAAGAATGGAGGTTCGGAAATTAGGGTTACAGTGGGTCGAGATGGGGAAGACGACGCTGAGTCGACTCGTCGTCTCTTTCGAGTTGAACGGGTTGACTCGGACGCGTGGCAGCCTCTGGGCTTGCCACCGAATAAATGAAACGACAGCGTTTCAATAAGGTTTTAAAATCTTTTAAACGGTAGTGCTGACATCATCATGACGTCAGCAACACGCACAGAATCGGATAGACCGGTTGGTTTACAACCAAACCGGACCGGTTCACTTATTCTTGGATCGAACCAATTGGTTTTCTGATTTATTTAAAATTAAATAAACCAAGACTTTCTCTATTTATAGTTTGGCCCCAACTGTTTTAAGAAACTCTACTATGGCCCAATTGAGGGAAATGTTATGCAATTAAGCCCCTGAAAAATAATTAAATAAGTAATTGAATTATTTAATAATAAGTAAAATTACTATTTTACCCTTGGGTCATAAATAGAGCAAATGAAGTCCAAATTAAGCATATGAATAGTGTATCCTTACTATTTTGGATATTCTGAGACTAATGGTAGGGTCCATTTTACGAAGCGGGGCCCAAAAAATAAAGACACGTAAACGGGTAAATGACCAAAATACCCCTTGCCCAAAAATTAACAAGTTATTAGTGTATTCTTAATATCTCGAACCCTCTGAGTCCAATGGTGAGGTCCACAACTCGAGATGAGGTCCCGAACATAAAGACACGTAAGGGGGTAAAATGACCAAGTTACCCCTAGTACCCCGAAAGCCAAAATGAAACCAGAGAAGGTCTAAATTAACTTTCTTTGACATCCCGGACTCAATAATGGAGTCCGAATTACGAAACGAAGTACAGAAAAATGAGACACGTAAAACGGTAAATGACCATTTTGCCCTTTTACATATAACAGTCCGAATTAAATGTTAGGAAAGCCTAAACTGCTTTCTTCGACACTCCGGACTCAATGGTAGAGTCTATTCGACCAAAAAGGAATGTCTAAAGAAAAGACATAAAATTTGATGAATAGAATTTGTTAGATGACTATGAACTGAAATATTGCCAAAGAACTAAACTGAGGCAAGTACGAGGAATGAAATACGAAAAGACACGACACGTAAACATGTCAAATAAATAACTTTAAATTAAAGTTAATGGAGTTACCAGAAGAGTATGATTGTAGAAATCTATTTTCCTGACAAGTTAAATTGTGTTTAAGCAGAGAATTAAATAGACACAGAAATGGACCAGAAACGTGAAATCCTTCCAATGATGACACGGGCTCAAATAGCGAATGATCCAAAACAGCAAGTCTTTAGGGAGAAGCTACAAAGGCAACTCCAGGTAATTCAGAAAAATATTCGAATTGCCGAAACTAATGAAGTGGTCTGCGTCAGCCCCTTTATATACAAGACCATAACCAAGGAACAGCTGGCAGAGAAGAAAATTAAGAAACAAGAGGATACGGAAACACTAAATGAGTGGCTCCACAGATTGAGGAAAGCCAAGGGGAAGGCACCTATTTAGAGCTAACCCTAAAGAACCAAGGTGAGTAACCCTATGTTTGAATTGGAGATTTAACTCCATGGATTTGAAAAGGTTTTAAGTTCAAGGATATGAAGTATTTGAAGTTTCAAATTCAGTATTTACTTGATTCAGTTTTTAATTGTTCTGTTTTATAACCCCATGGTGACATGCTCAGTGATTTGTTTCTGCAACAGTTTTTCCTTCAAATACTTTTCAGCATGTCTAGTTAAAATGCAATTATTGTTAAATATTCTGAATTTGCTTATTTCAAGTATACGAATGTTTATCACGAAGTTATGAATGTTATGTTTTAAAATACTCACGAGAAATATCTACTTTGAAGTACTCATTTGTTGAATATATTTTAAATGCAAGATGAATGGTGCATAAGCACTTAGACAGGATTCTGAGTTTTCAGTTGCCCTGTAAAATAGGCAGGATTTTGGGTTGTACGGAACTCAATTGCCCTGTAAAATGCCAGGTAGCAGGATCTAATCCCCCAGGCATGAGATATCTCCATTTATAAGTAAGATGGGAGTCCGGTTCGAAACGGATTCCACTAATGAAAGTGATAAGATGACAAATGATTTGAAAATGGAAGCAGGTTTTACCCTCATTTTCAATATGCATATGTTTTGAGTTTATACACTCTATTTAAGAAATACATGTTATGTTATATGTTTTGAAGTTCATGAGTATAAGTATAGCTTGAATACTTTAAATGTTTCAAAGCTATCTGTTTTATGAAATGCATATGTTCTGAGTTATATACTCTATTTGACGAAGTACGAGTTTAGCTTGAATACTTAAATGTTTCAAAGCTATTTATTTTATGGAATGCATATGTTTTGAGTTATATACTCTATTTGATGAAGTATGAGTTAGCTTGAATACTTTAAATGTTTCAAAGCTACATGTTTTAAGGAATGCATATATTCTGTATTCAAAGTATACGAACAATTGGCGGTGATTATTTTACAAACTCTTATGTACAAAAAATCACTGCTAATTGAAAACCCCATGATGAATACTGGAATTGCTCACAAGCTTAGATTAGCTTACCCGGACTTTGTTCAGACCCCCCTTTCAGGTGATTCACAGCAGACAAGGTCTTGAGGACGATGGCGATGAGTCTAGCTGTTTTTGGGATGATATGTTTAAAGTAGTTTTTTTGAGGAACCTATGAACTCTAGTAGTATATTTTGTATTAGTAGACAATGTCAGAATATGTAATAAGCCCTCATGGGCAACCGAACATGTATTGTATTAATGTTATAAGTCTTTAAGTTTTAGTTATACTCTGAATGTGTAACCATGTATGCTATGTAACGAGCGGCAGTATCGGACGGATGTGCGTAAATTTAAATAAGAAAAGAAAAGAAAGTTTTTCATGCTTCCGCAAAACGTATGTTGCACATCTATTCGATACCGCTGCCTATGTGAGCCTTCGCCCAAGGGTCCTCGGGCCTGAGGGTGGCGGTCGCGATGCGAGATCCGCACAGGGTGGGTTTTGGGTCGTGACACTACCCTTTTAGAGAAAGCTCGTAAATATATCAATCTAGAAGATACTAAGAACTTTGTTTAGAAAGTTAAGGAGCAGGCTCAGAAGGATGAACTAACTCAGAAAAAGGATAGTAAGGACTACAAAAAGAAGGCCAAAAGCCCCGACAACGGGCTGGCATCCAAAGCACAAAATAACTTTGGCTTTAGGAGGTATGGAGTTTATACCCAATTGAATGCCTCCCTAACTCATATCTTTCAGCAGATTCAAACCCATGAAAACCTGAAGTGACCCGAGCCAATGAAAAGTAATCCGGACACAAGGAACAAGAATATATACTATGATTTCCACAAAGTGTAGGGCCACGGTACAGAAGAATGTAGAGCTCAGAAGTAGGAGCTTGAGTATTTGATCATCCAGAGCATAAAATAACTTTGTCTTTAGGAGGTATGGAGTTTATACCCAATTGAATGCCTCCCTAACTCATATCTTTTAATAGATTCAAACCCATGAAAACTTGAAGTGACCCGAGCCAATGAAAAGTAATCCGGACACAAGGAATAAGAATATATACTATGATTTCCACAAAGTGTAGGGCCACAGTACTGAAGAATGTAGAGCTCAGAAGTAGGAGCTTAAGTATTTGATCAGACGAGCGACTGAGGGAATTTGTTCGCTATGATAGGAGGCAAAACCAATGAGTTGAAATGCCCCCTAGAGGAGGCAAGATTAGAGGCCCGAGCAGTGGGATGCTCGGAATGATCAGCAACCACCAATCAATCAACATGTGATATTCATGCTTTTTGTTGATAGTGCAATGATTGGAATATCGAACAAAGCAAAACAAAAATATGCTCGGGAGGCAAAAGTAGGACCTCATGTTATACATATCTCGTCCCTCAACAAGAGGACTAAAACAGAAACTTAGATATAGTTCTTTGAGTTGGATCTTGTCGAGGTACACTACCCCCACAATGATGCTTTAGTTATATCTCTTAAGATTGCCAACTTCGAGATTAGAAGGGTTCTTGTGGACATAGGGAGCTTTACTAATGTGTTGTTATATGAGACATTCAAATAGATGAAGTTGGATCCGAAGGATATCAGAGCAACCATTGCAGTAATGGTAGGATTCAATGGGCACCTTAGTTTTCCTATGGGCAAGATTGATTTGCTGACCATAGTGAGAGAAGGAGAAGAACAAAAACCCTGATCTCTGAATTCATGGTCCTAGATACCAAATTCCCTTATTTATAAATCTACAAATCGTTGTCTTCTGTTCTTTAAAGCTTTCAGAGGGAGTAAGGCCATAGAATAGAACTTTGAATGCGAAAAATCCTTCCGACAACTGAAGAGGTACCTAGTCTCTCTAGACCTCCTTTCAAAACCATTGCTAGGAGAAAGATTGCTCATGTACCTAGCTGTGTCAGAAAGTACAGTCAGTTCATCTTTAATTAGAGAAGAAAAATGGACTAAGAAGCTAGTTTTTTTATATTAGCAAAACACTACTTGATATCGAAAATAGGTACTGCAAAATTGAAAAGTTGGCTCTAGCTCTAGTGGTATCAACTCAAAAGCTCAGGCCATATTTCTAAACCCATCCTATTGTAATTCTAACTTTTTATCCTCTGAAGTCTGTCCTTTACAAACTAAAAGTATATGGGCGACTGGTCAAATGGTTTGTAGAGTTAAGGGAATTCGATAATTTAAGATCTAGTAGATTTTATAACTGAGTTCACTAGAGTCCAGTAGCCAGACAACCGTGCTCATACAGACACCCCATCATGGCTACTTTACACTAACGGGCCTTCCATCGACAAGGGTTCTGGAGTAGGATTGATACTCCAGTCCCCTGATGGGGTCACCATGGAAAAGGCTATATTGGTTTGGGTTTCAGAGCATTTAATAATGAAGCAGAATATAAAGCACTCATATTGGGATTGAAATTAGCCTTAGAATGTGGAGCTTCAGATCTTAAAGTATTTTTTGACTCCCATCTTGTTGTTAGTCAAGTTCTGGGAAAATATATAGCTAAGAATGATAGAATGGTAAAGTATTCAGAGCTTGTGAACTTAATAAAAAACTCCTTTCATAGATTTTCCATTCAGAAGGTGGACGGGAGCTAGAACTCCAGAGCATTTACATTAGCTAATATGGCTTCCTACTTGAAGCTAAAAAAGGATTAAAATTTCTTACCAATCAAAGCCCAGTATCAAAATACCATAGATTTTGGAGGTTCTAGAGCAGTCTCCTAATTGGATAACCCCGATAGTCAAATTTCTAATAAAAGGATTGCTTCTTGAAGATTAGAACTAGGCCAAGGAGATCTAGATCAAAGCAGCACGGTACCTCATCCTTGGGAACAAATTATACCGAAGGTTTTACTCTTAGCCTCTTTTTTTATTCTTGGCTCCCAATGATGTGTAATACGTCTTAGCCGACACACATGAGGGGATCTGTGAAAATCATAATGGAGTGAGAACTACTGCCCACCGAGCTCTATCTTAGGGGTACTATTGGTCGAGCATGTTAAAACAAACTAAAGACTATGTTTGGAAGTGTGATAAATGTCAGTGTTTGCTTTTTATCAGTACTAACCTCAACAAGCGCTCATACCCATAACTAGTCCTTGGCCTTTTGCCTTGTGAGGAATGGACATTATGGGACCACTATCAAAGGCCCCCCAAAATAGAAAATTTCTGCTAGTCGCCATAGATTATTTTTCTAAGTGGGTAAAGGCTAAACCATTGACCAGTATCACTGAGTTGTAAGTTAAGAACTTCATTTGGAAGAATATAGTGTACAGGTTCGGAATCCCTAAAGTCTTGATTACAAACAATGAGACACAATTCAATAGGAAAGTATTCTCTAAATTCTATGAAAATCTCCATATTAGCCACCACTTCTTCTCTTCAGGACACCCACAGGCTAATAGATAGACTGAAGTCAGTAATAAAATCATCTTAGAAGCTATAAAGAAGATATTGGAACATGCCAAGGAAAGATGGGTTGAGAGGTCCCTAGAGTCCTCTAAGCCTACTGAACAACAAAGAGAGACCCGACAATTGAAATTCTATTCTCACTCGTTAGTGGAACTGAAGCAATTATCCTAGTCGAGATTGGTATGCTAGCCTTCTAGATGAATTTCTTTGACTAACAAAACAACGACTGACAGCTCGCAGAAAATCTTGACCTTTTAGAAGAAAAACGTGAACAAGCTCGGATTAGAATAGAGGCCTACCAACAAATGATGACTAAATGTTTCAACAAAGGGTTAAAGCCTATCAACTTCCAGCTCGGTGATCTCGTCCTACGTAAGGTATTCTCGAATACTAAGGATCTCACTGTAGAGAAGCTTTCTCCCAACTAAGAGGGGCCCTATAGAGTAACAAAGATTGTAAGACCTACCACTTACTACCTAGAAGACTTGGTTGGAAAACCTGTACCCAAGTCATGGAACATTGAGCATTTACGCACAATTATTTATAAAAGTTTCAGACATTCATCCACTACAATGTTTATTTATATTCAGACTCCTAAAAACCTTATATTTTGCTATAAGTGTTACAGGTTTGAATTATTCGATTATGTGGCATTGCCACTTATTCAGACCCCTAAAAATCTTATATTTTTTTATAAGTGTTACAGGTTTGAACTATTCAATTATGATTTATTACCACCTATTCAGACCCATAAAAGCCTTATATCTTAAATCTTTCAGGTCTGAATCTTTTAAGTATGTGGCCTTGCCACCCTACAAACCTCTAAAAATCATATATTTTGTTATAAGTGTTACAGGTTTGAGCTATTCAATTATGTGGCATTGCCACCCTTATAGACCCCTAAAAATCATATATTTTGTTATAAGTGTTACATGTCTGAATCTTCTAATAATGTGGTGTTACCACCCTACAGACCCCTAAAATTGGGTCTTGTCCAACTCAGCTTGGAACTTATAAACTTGCTCAGATTCTTGGTAGTCCATGATGGCAGCCAAAGCATGAGCCACCTATAGAAGAGAAAATCAGAGATCAATATAAAAAATAATGAAAAATACAAGGTAACCAGGTCTGAACGACTTACCCTCATATAGGACACCATTAAGTTCCTAGCAATCCTCTTAAGCTTAGGACCCTTGAACCGCCAACAGGGGAGGCCCAAGACTCCTTGTAAGCCTTTTTTATAATGGCCTCCCTTGTCTCTACTATTACCACTAGAGGGGTAGCACCGATATTTCCTTTTCCTCGAGAGGGGGGCTGAACAAGAGGAGCTAGAGGGGAAGCCTCTTTGCAAGCGGAGGTAAAATCCAACTCCTTGGACATAGTTTTTTTGGGGGAGTCACCCCCCTGATCACCGTCATCTTTCTTTTTTGAGGAGGAGCCTATTCGGCAGGTACATATATCTCCCCGACCTTTTTCTTTTAACAGCCTTCTATACTAAAAAGATCGACTTCTTCAGCCCCTTGATCTTGTCTTTTGTAAGCCTGGCCTCTATTAAGTTCTTGATATGGAGAATCTCTTCGTGTGGTCGTATGTTTGGATGGGGGAGTTGTTGGTACTTGTTCTGAAGATCCTGTGTAAAAATGGACCTTTACCAAGCTTTCTTGTCTACATGGAATGTCTAGATCAAGTTAAGATAGTTAAATAAAAAAAAATAATCCCACAAAAGATAAATATCTTAGTTCGATAGGCTTATCCTTAAAGCCAGTGTATGAGTACAGAAGCTGGTGGTGTATGTTCTCATAGTTTTCAAATTCCCAGCCACAGTTGACAAAAAAGTACCACTTCTTTTATGTTTTGTTGGAAGTGGGCACTAAAGTAAGAGGTTTGAATCCTTTTGTCAAAAGACATGTAATACATGCCTTCCACCTTTTGAAATTTCAGATCTACTTTACTCCTAATCAGTGGGAGGTTTAATATGGCTTGGTTTTTATGACCCAACACTAAAAAGGCCATCAAGTGCCTCTAGTTGTAAATATTTAGCTCGGTAGGGCAAATCTTATACCAACAGAATAATTAGCTGACTAATGGATGGAATGGGAAACGTACCTCAACCTCAAACCATTCAAAGTAGGCACATATTTCTTCTCGTTCAATGTCAGTAAGGGCGGTCTATGGCTCTCAAAACTCCACATGTCACGTTCTCCAGGAAGTCATAGGTAACTTTGAGAGTGTCCACCATGTCTTGAGTGTTGGCACTCTCACTTTCTTTTCTCTTATGGACTCTACTAAAGGTACCAGCCTCCCTATTCCTAGGTTCAATATAGGCCTCAATTATAAGGACCTCAGAACTACATGCAGGGTTATCTTCAGGCTCCCCTAATGGACTACTGACCTTAAGACCTAATACCCCATGGTCCTCTACTCCTAAGGGCTCCTTAAGTTCATTCCCAGTGCTTGATTGAGTGTTAGAAGCAGTCATTCTCCAAGTTGTTTGAAAAGAAAGGGAAGAACAACATTGCAAAAGAAAAAAAAAACATAAGAGGTTTTGGGTGCTTTCGGAACCAGACCTGACCACTTACTTTGAACTCTCACCTAAAATGTCACCACCGATGCACCGAAAATTGCCTTTTTGCGCAAACAAGTACTTAAAAATGTAGGGGGTGATAAAAAGACCTCAACTAATTGAATTCTCTCTCTTATAGATTTCAAAAAGAAGGTGCCATTAATTGTGGCCTCTAAACGGACGCGACAATGAAGGCAATCATGGCCTCGTTTCCCCAGCCAATGGTTGACGTAATAAATGTTTCGTCAATAATTGTCTTATTGGAATAAGAAACGACACATTTATGAAGAAAGGCATGTGTGACATCTCAGCAACCCTAACCTCAGTTAGGGATGAATCCCATAGGAACTGAGGCTTGAGAGGGAATAGTTGATATGCCATAATTCAATCAAGGATCTCAAAATGTGACACGTGTCTCCAAATAGTCCTGTCGTATACGGAATACAGGCATGCCTATCCCATCTAATCTACAAGTTACAAAGTACCAGCAAAAAGGATCCTAAGTTAGCAACCGCCTTCAATAGGTTACCAACCTCAAAATAAGGAAACAAAGTTCGATATGACAATTAGCTACTATTTACGGATATATTCAAATTCTTACTTTTATGATTCCTAATCCTATTCAACTTAGGATACCTATAACATATAAATAAGGATATAAGATATATCTTCAATTTATGTTTAATTACTTCTTTTCAATTATTGTCATTATTTTTTTACTAACTTTATCAGCAAAACAACTATCATTAGAACATTCTCAATGACCTTTTGACCTCATACTCTTGACACATAATTAGAGAAAAGCAACATTCACACCAAAAAAAAAAAAAAAAGGTAACCTCAAGAAGTAAAAAAAATTATAATTACACAAACCTCTCATTAGTATTGAAAGGCTATGAAGTGAATCAGAAGGTGCGGAATATAGCAAAGGAATGGTATTTTGATGATGAATTATAATATTCTAAAGAAACGCCAACAAAAAAGCGTTAAAAGTCTTTTTAATTATGTGGTCACTCTCTAATTGACGAGAAATATGGGAGGGCATCTTAGTCACAGTCTAAATCTCCTAATTGATGGTGAGAATATTGATAGAAGAGACTCAATGAGGTTTGACTGTCAATTCAATCCAAGAAGCAGTCAGCAACAGTGTATTCCTAGATTCTGTATATTGTATAAATAAATATTTCATTTTTTTTTTCTGGTAACCCACATTAGATTCTCCATAACTATTTTTCTCTAGGTAAGTTTATCTTTCTTCCCCTTACCTTTATTCCTTCTAATTTGTTGAGAGCAATAAGTCTCCAGACCACTCCATCATCCATCCTTCAGTTCTCTCTCTCTCTCTCTCCCTCTATAAAAGCATACCGGCCCATCTAGCCAACCATTCTCCCCTCCCACCTTTTCACCATGACTGACCCCTACTCAAGTTTCTACACTCAGTGGTTCAAATTCAACCCCCTCCACCATTTTTCTTCTCCTAATTCCCCTCCCCAGCCTCCCTATACCAACAACTTCTACTCAAATAGCTTCATCAACCACAACGCCGCCTTTCACTATCAAACCCCTCCTGCTTCACCTCCTCTCAAGGAAGCCCTACCACTCCTAAGCTTAAGCCCAACAAGACATGAAGAACAAGAACCGTCTTGCAGTGCCATGGATGTGTACAAGAACAAAGACAAAGAAGAAAGCCAAAGGGATTTCTCCGATTGTACAATTGCTGGCGATGATGAAACTGTTACTGTAGCTCTACATATAGGGCTACCAAACCCCAGTGCTGCTGATCTGGCCTCCATGCTATCTTCTTCTAGTGAAATCACTGACAAAGATCATGGAGATGCTGAGGTCTCTGGGTACCCTTTGAACAGACTCAACAAGGGTCAGTATTGGATTCCTACTCCTCCTCAGATTCTCATTGGTCCTACACAGTTCTCATGTCCTGTTTGCTTCAAGACCTTCAACAGATACAATAACATGCAGGTATATAACTTTCATCACATGAACCAAAACCCCAAAAGCTTTTTTGCCATCTATATCTCTTTTTCTACTATTCTTTTTCACTTGTACAGAAATACTTAATTTCCTCTCCCACTTTCTAGCTTGATCTCAAACCTTTCAATATTGTTCTCCTAGGCTTGACTTATAATAGAAAAGTGATTTCATCATATGGGTATCTAATTTTTTTTTTTTTCTGAAATTTTAGTCTTTTTAATTTTAGTTTCCAATTTTATTTGAAATATTTTGCATGGTTCATGGGTTTTGGGATTTTGGACATGTCAATCTGATTCAACTGAGACTGAGATATTGGTAGCCCTCATTTATGTGATTGAACAACACAGGCAATGTTCCTTCTGTATTTAGTACACTGTGAAGTCTGTGCTTTACACATTGGCAGGCGTGTAGAACTGAAAATTTTGCAGTTTCTTTCAAGTGGTCAGATGATCTTCATCAAGGAACAGAATATCTCTATGTGAACCTTCAGTCTGCAACAAAAAAGGTTCACAGAAGTGAAAACCCCATTCATAAAATTTCAGTTTCAGTTTTCACCCCTGGCTACTATCTTCTGAAACACGACATCTCTAGAACTCAACTAATTAAGTCTTTCTTTTAGACTTATTTCCTCATTCAATTAAGTACTTTTTATCTTCTTTTCTTCTATTGTAGACTTTTTCTTCTTTTGTTTTTTGCAGGTAACAAGATTTATATAAATTAACAAAAACTATACAGGTTCACAAATAACCTCAAACCCATTTGTTTCACACCATCTCAGAAGCCAATCCATTATTTTTTCAAAACTTATCCAATCACCACTGTTCATTATAAATTAATTGCTAAACAAAGCATCCATTTTTAGCAATAAATTCAAATTCATCAACAAAACAGAAACTTCAAGCATTTTGCATTTGTAGCTTTAGTTGTTTGTTCCATCAAAAGGTTCCCTACACGCGGAAAATATTCCAATGTAATAAAATTATCTTCCCTAGAGGACTCAAATCACACAATAAGCTGACCCCAAAAAAAAAAATTCATTTATCTATTATGTCATGATATCTCTAAAATTTATTTGATTTAATTAAGTTTGATTAGCATATGACTCTTATAGCTTTATTACTGTTGGTAATTTTCATTGATTTATATATTCATTTTTTTCCTTTCTGGCTATGTGGGTATTATTCAATCTTGTAGATGCATATGTGGGGGCATGGATCTCAGTATAGAAAAGGGCCTGAATCTCTAAGGGGCACTCAACCAACAGGCATGCTTAGGCTTCCTTGCTATTGTTGTGCACCAGGGTGCAGGAACAATATAGATCACCCAAGATCAAAGCCACTCAAAGATTTCAGAACCCTTCAAACACATTACAAGAGAAAGCATGGAATTAAGCCCTTCATGTGCAGAAAATGTGGGAAGGCCTTTGCTGTCAGAGGAGATTGGAGAACCCATGAGAAGAATTGTGGGAAGCTTTGGTACTGCATATGTGGGTCTGATTTCAAGCACAAAAGGTCTCTCAAAGACCATATTAAGGCTTTTGGGCACGGCCATGCAGCTTATGGCATTGATGGCTTCGAAGAAGAAGACGAACCCGCATCTGATATTGAACAAGATGATGAGTCCATGCAGTGATATAGGAGAAATGGGTATCAAATTTGAACTATCTTACTTTATGATCAGCTTATATGAGAATTATATATATTTATAGTTACGACTTTCTTAGTAAGAACAGTTTAAGTTTTAATTACTTGGGGAGACACATTTTTTTTTTTTTTTTGGTTTTTCTTTAGAATGTAGGATCCAAAACACATTTGCCTTAATTATGTTCTTGTAAATCCATTTTTCTTTCAGCTCATGATGATGATATCTTTTTTTTACTGCTCTTTTTAAGCTTTTCATTAGCTGTGTGTGGGTATGCAAAACTTTGATAAAAAACACTAATCCATAATTACTTATCTAGGTATTAGAACCAAGACAAATGAGCAATGGAAATGGGAACACTGTCCCCACAAAGCACGAAAAGTTACCGGGAAAGAGGTTTGGTAGTTGAATGGAACATGTAAAGAGGAACCTAATGAGAAGTAATGTTTTACAAGGAATTATAACCAAAAAGATGCAAAAGGAATTTGGGAGTTTTCAGGAGAAGGAAAGATGGGAAATTTTGAGTACTTCATGAAGGAAAAAAAAAACATGATCTCTCGGAATTTCCAAACATAAAAAAAAAAAACCCAAAAAACTAGTTTGCACTTCCCAGGAGTATAAGTGACAATTTCCTAGAAGTTTCATAGAGGACTCACACAAGGGTTCCCAAGAAATCTGAATTCTTTCCTTGAAAAAGAATTTTCTAATTTTGTTAAACAGTTTGATATACATTTTTCGCTTATTTTGTGGTAATTTAAGTTTTTAAATTAACCACTAAGACGAGATTGCATGATGATCTAACAAATTTTATGTATTTCATCTGATTTAATTTGTTATTGTTATTTACCTGTAACACAATGATTCAATGACAATCAAAGCTCAGCAGCATCTTCATAATCAACGAAAAGCAAACAAAAAGAAGTTGAAGCTCCTTAATTTCATCTGTTTTGATGATCAGTAGTATTATCTTTAGTTTTCTTGTACATTTTTTATATATGCATATACTCAAATGTATATAAATACATATATACATATATCATGTACTATTGATACTTCCCAACAGACAAGAAATGTGAATTTTAGCAAATAGTTAACGAGGAAAACTCTTCTACAACAAGCACAATATCTCTCCACCACTGGGAAAATGACATTACATGCGTGGTTGATCCAAGTGGGTTTTTCTTTTCAGGCTTTTGTTTTGAATGATTCATTATCTTTCAATTATTAGTCTTCACCAATCCACAACTTTCACAAATCGGTAGTGAAATGATGTGGTAAGCTCACTGAATAACGAGACCGAGATGATCAGTATATTTTGTTCTAAATTTAGTTGATATAGGGCTTTTCATCCTGCAAAAACATCAGCTTTTTGGGATGCATATGATGCCCTTTTTTGCTTTGGTTAGTGGAGAGATGTGTTTGCTGATGCCTGATGGATGGAACATATACCATTTTAGATTCACTATTGCTTGGAAAATTCAAAGCAAATGATTAGCTTTCGTGTCTGTATGTGTGAGAGAGTGGGACGTATATGTATAAATATAATGGGATCAAAAGGAAGATTGGTATGAGCAATAATAGTAGTACTAATAATGTGTTTATGTTTTACCAAAATAATAATAATAATAATGTGTTTATGGGAAGTCAGCTTTCTCTGTGTGTGTGTGTGTATATATATATATAGAGAGAGAGAGAGAGAGAGAGAGAGAGAGAGAGAGAGCATGGGCAAAGGTGAGACTGAAAAAACAGTGTGGAGCCCAAGTTCTGTTCGTAGGGCGAATTTGCAACACATACTGATGCCTCCTACAGTTGATACACACCTTTCCTGATGGATAAAACTGTAGATTGAAACGACAATTCAATAACTCTTTGACTGATCTTCATCTCTCCCTCTCTCTTGCCTGCCACGTTGTGAGTGATTAATATGTACCCAAGTCTCTAAGAACAATAATGGCAATAGAGAATACTATGGAGGTAAAAAACAAAGTTGTATGATATTTGTTACAAGGGTTTTTGGCTTGTCAACAAAGATCTGTTATCTAAACCCATAGGACTACCGTAAGATTAACTGTCCTTTGTCAGTTCATGGCCTTGTGGGGTTACCGTTTCCCTTGTTTCCTGCTGTGCAATAACATGCACCAGATCAACCAACTGTTACAACTAGAGCATTTATTCACAATCAATATCTGTTCCTTTTGTTGGGGAGATCAATTTCTACCAATATTAGTGCTTACAGTCATTTAAATCATTTTTTTGATATATGATATAAATAATACTATAATAATATTTTAAATTTAAAATATATATCAAATATCATAACTTGGTTTGATTAATCACGAATTTTTCTACGCTATCTTTACTAGACTTTTTTCTGATCCCCTGGATCTCATCTCTCTCTGTCTCTCATATTGATTTCGTATCCTCTTGTAATAACTTCTTTATAATTGAATTTAAATGTGGATCCTCTCTCTCTCATATTGATTTCATATCCTCTTGCAATAGCTTTTTTATAATTGAATTTAAATTAGGGTGGAGCTAAAGGCACACCAATGAAATCTTTTTTATTACATCCATATATTATGAATTGGAGTGTATAAATATACAGGGAGAGTGCATTGAGTTTCACCCCTTAAATTATTGTACTTAAAAAATTGTTTTTATTTATTTAAAAATAATAATTTATTAATTTTTATATATACTATTTCTTAAACATACTATTGTATAGTATATGAAATATAAGAAAACTATTGTAAAGGATAACATATGTTTTTAAAGGAACTTTTCCAGTAGCATGAGTTTTATTAATCCAATCCAGAGGGTCAATAGGCCAAACTTTGTGACTTTTCTTTATGGGCAAAGTTACTAAAGGACTGCACACATGCTGATTAACAAAATTGAATTTTTTTTTCTCCTGCCAACAGCTTAGCACAGAGACTTCTTTTGCTTAAAATAAAATCCTAAGACCCTTTCTTTTTGCTTCTCTTTTCCACTCTATTAAAATATTTGGCATCAGTTTAATTTATAATTCTTATGCATATATACTATTGCATGTCATGGCCTTGTCAAGGAGAACAAGCATCAATCCCTACATGAAAGAATGTGTATATATGTTTATCCTCTTCCTTGTATTCATATTCCAATACAAAGGGGGACACCTTTGTCTCCCATGGTTGGAATCACTGCCTATTCCTTCCATGTTTTATATAAGGCCATACACATGCACACATACACACACGCAGATGTTACCATTGATTCCAATTTCCAAGTGACTTGTTTGCTGCCTCAAGTGAACCTTTCATTTGGTATATTTATCAAAATAGATAAGATTAAAGTACAAAGAAAGATAAATTTCTGTACCAGGCCAAAACAATTGATTTAACTTTCAATAAAGTGCACAATTCATCTAGATTGTCAGTTACATTAGAGTAATGAAGGTCATGCACATCATTTGAATGAAAACATGCATGGACAAGTTAATGTAATGGCATAGTTATTGCCAAGTGTTCCTTGTTTGCTCAACTTAATTCTCACAAACATGCATTCTTTCAATGAGTTATTAGGATTTGTTGTAGAAGCTACCAAACATTTTTAGTCACAATATTTTTCTATTAGGAGTATTGCTGTTTGGTCCAAAATAGTAAGTCAAATTGATAAGCTAATTACACAAAATGACATATTATGTTATTTATTGCAAACTAGCTTATAGATAATTTCTAATGAATCTAGTCGCCTTAACATTTCGACTTGTCATGTCAAATTGAAAATAGTTTTTTTTTTTTTTTTTTCCGCTAGATATAATTGTTTCTTTTTATTTATTAGATGATGTTACTGCCAAAGCATACCTATGCATAACTTTTTTTTTTGACTGGCAAAAGAAAGATATATCATTAATAAGACAAAGGTGATTGAGTTAATACTGGCCCTCAAAATATATATTTGATCCTGTATACATTTTTTTTTTTTGGGTAATTGATATGAGACAACTTTGTCTTCAGAGGTCCCATTGAGAAAAGGAAAACGCGAAAAGGCAAAAAAATCTTGACCCATAATCACCTTTGAAAAGAGAAAAAATTAAAAAAAACAAAAACAAAAAAAAAGAGGAAACAAAAATTCTTCTTTTGGACTATACATTGAGATTTCTTTTTCCCATGATCATCATCCGTGCCATATGCCTGCTTTGATCCATTTTCTTCTGCTAAAGTTATCTTGCTTTGATGCATGTTTGGAAATTCTCCAAGTTGTAGGTATTGGGTATCTTTGTTATATAGGAATATAGATATACAGAACACCTTCATAATGGAGAGAGAGAGAGAGAGAGAGAGAGAGAGAGAGAGAGAGAGAGAGAGAGAGAGAGAGAGAGCATATCTAGGCTTTTTTTCTCTGGACTACGTTAGGAGAAAAAGTTATGTTTGACGTTCATGCATTCCCATCAAATCAAAAGGGCTTTATCTCCAATTGTAAAAGGTACATAAACAAGGTCTACTTGCTCGCACAAGTCTTTGCTAAAGATAAACGACCACATTAGCTAAATAAAACCCACATCCTGGAGAAGTCATTAGAAGCAAACCCACATGAACAACCCCCTCAAGGCTCTTAAGGTATTGCAACAAAGATTCAAAGCATTTATCAACTTGACAGCAGAATATCAAAATGCTTATGTATGTGTATGTACTGTTTCATTATTAAAAAAAATATTCTCACATGTATGAGACTTTTATGCATTCTACAAATCCCTGTCTCATTGCATTTTTAGTAACTTTTATGTTCTATGGTTTTTCCCAAGGGCCAAGGGAAAAAAACACATCTTGCTTTTGAGATGGAGGATGTAAGCAGCCTCTCTGCTTGTAAGACACAAGACTGCGTATATCTAACTCAATCACAAAAGTATCATGCATTAACTAGTTAGAATAAATATATATGTAATACATGTCTGTATGCATTACTCACTTCTAACCAAAGTCTATGGAAGAAATTATTACTGAACTAGAGATCAGAAAAAGCATGGTTGATTTTTTTAATGTTGGCTATCTTCGATCATCAGTTTACTTCTAAGATGAGACTGCATTTATAGAAATTTATTAGGCATCTGCATCTGTAAAGGTACAATGCAAAGCAAATGCAAATTAAGAATATTAAGTCACACCATAGATACAAGATGTATTTCTTAAAGCTTGTTTTCAAATCTTTTCACAGTTTTGCAAAAACAGTAATGCTATATTATCCAAATTTGTCTATGAGATTTGTTCAGCTGCTGACTTGGACTATCATAAATCTTTTTTAAAATTTAAATAAAAGTATAAAATATATCACTTAATTTTAAAATTATTCTCAAGGAAACAAAAATAAGTAAACATATCGGATACTCTAAGCATTTCTCTTATAGAATATGCATCATTAAATAAAGATTTAGGTAGTTACCTAAAAAAATTAAAGATTTAGGTAAATATTGATTTGACCCAAGTGTTTTTTTTTTCTTCTTTCTCAATCATCAAAATTTAGTTTGGTAATACTTTTCAAAGCTCAATTAAAATTATTAAGTCATAGTTTGTAAGATTCATCACTAAATGATTTGAGCAATGAATTTTTTATGATTTTTTTGTAAAATACTTTTATGTTTATTCAATAGTATCTTTGTTTCATATAAGAGAGTTAAAATTACATCATGAACAGTCATCACGATGTGTTTTTTTTTTTTTCATTCATATGATTAAATAGATAAATGAGTAACTTATTGGACCTAAACAAACTAAGAGAAAACAAAACTTGTATACGAATTTTAAATCCTCAAAACTTCACTCGTTTGTCTGTTTTACGCAAATTATATATGAAATTCATGTTTTTGCTCAAGATCTAACCAAACCAAAAGGCTATAGGCAATTTGTACTATTAATTTTGCAAGACAATTCCATTTTCAATATTAAAATTCATATTTTTATAGAAAAACAATGCAATTTTGCATAGCAAAATTCTACTGTTTGTAGTGTGCCTTTTTTATGCAGAATTTCATATGTAATATGAATCTTATTTGATCCATCTCGTTTTTAGAGTTTAAATATATATATATATATATATATATATTCTTTTATTAAAAATAAATTCATGTATTTTAAGTTATTGAATTTTAAAATTTGAAAAAACCTTTAGAACCGAGTACCTTAATTAACATGTGAATTTGTTTAACAGATGAGGAGAAAAACACGAAAGATGTATAAAAAAAATATTTTATTCACAAAATAAGTTTAGGAGTTTTGGGGTTAAAAAGAATGGTATTGGACTTTGATGCTGCACTTTTTGGCCCACGTGTGATACAAGCTCGGCTCCCTGCGAAATACTCAAAACAGAAGATCAGAGGACCACCGGATTGGCTCCGGCGGTAGCCGTTCCGATGCTTAAGTCAATAAACTGAATTGAAAGACTGTAGTGAAAGCCAAATAATGAGCATGAAAATAAAGCGTACCTCCAGGGTTTAATTTATAGGTAGTGGCTTTCCCAAGTTGATTAGGATTTGGAGCCATGAATATAGGGATTGGATCGTTGGAGATATCAGTTACCTTGTTGAATATGGCAACAGAGTGTGGCAGTTTCTTTGTTGGAGACTGTTTCCTTATTTTCTGCTCGATGCACATTGAGGCGGTGATGAGGTCTGATCATCGATGTGTCGTACTGAAGGCTTGCGTTCATACATGTTAGTTTTGTAGGAGAGCAGTCCTGCTCTGATGATATGAGCTCGGTCTCTGTGGGTCTTGCCCTTGAAAGACCGAGGATGAGCTATATGACCGAGCATAAGTTATATGACCGAACATGAGATGAATGACTGAGTACGAGATGAGTGACCGAGCATGGGCTGAATGACTGAGCATGAGATGAATGACCGAGCATGAGCTAAATGATTGAGCATAAGCTGACCTGTAGTTACACGTGTCAAGTAGTGGTTGGTGTGTCACATTGTGGTTTATCAGTTACTCCCCCCTCAAGCCATAGTTTGAGCTCGGGGCATAACTAAGGTTTTATGAGTCCCTGAAAAGTCATGCGTTTTGTCTTCTCGTTTTTCTAGACGACCGTTGGTACATCATTTATTGCACAGCCGATTCTTGGGTTTCTCAAGTCATCATTGCTGCGCTACCGTCGCGACGATTCGCCTTGGTAGACATTACTTTCCGAATGCATATAAAAAGGAGAAAAAGCTTTGTACGATTCTTGTACTGCCTTTTATGTTTTGAAGAGATAATACATTCTGCCATTGTTGAACCAGCAAGCTAGACTGTGAGGAATACCGTTTGTCCGAAGCTTTTTACCCTATTCATGTTCGGTTTTGGTCTCTTTGTTCATTTTTTCACTATCTTTCCTCTTCTTTTTGGTTATTTTGGAATGTCGACCTCTATTGCATCTTTTGGTGTTGGTGATTGGTCAGGGAGCCTTCCAGAGGCTTATACCTTGTCGCAAACCCTTGTTAGGGGTAGTAGTTCCTTGGGGACTGGGTCGGAAGAGACCCGTTCTAGTCCCTAGGTTAGGATCGTAGATGTTTTTTCTGAGTCTAGAGATAGAGAGGGTGAGGTCTCCGATCGATCTTCTCAAGGGGAAGAGAGAGAGAGAGAGAGAGTACTGTAGCCTCTTCGTGGTTGGATAATATAAGGGAGAGATATGATTTCCCTTCGAATATTGCCCTTAGGGCTCCTGACTGACATAGATTGCCCTTGGGATGTTAGGGAAGGCGAGATATGTGTTTATACCGCCTGGTTCGAGATGGGGTTACGCCTACCTCTCCCTAGATTGCTTAGGGAATTTTTTTGCTAGTTTAACCTTTGCCCAGCCGACCTGCTTTTGAATAGTTGGAGATACCTATTAGGGTTTATGGTTTTGGGTCGTCTGAACGGTGTCGAGGGTTCTTTAGACTTGATCCGTAGTAAAATGGATCTTAAGTACTTGAAGTCGGAGGGCTTCTACTATATGTCGTTTGACCAGGGTTTCCGACCTCTGTCTTACGTATCGTCATCCAACAAATTTTAGAAAGATCGGTATTTCTTTGTTAGTGGAGAGTGGGAGGTGACCGACCCTGAGGACCTAGATCTCTACGTTCCCCCGGAGCACGGGGTTTATGGGTGAGACCCCCTTTTCTTTTGTAATCTTTGCTCTGCTATTACCTATGTGTTTTTAACTAACTATTGTTCCGATCTTCTTTGTGTAGATAAGAATATCAAGAGAAGGCCGCCCTTCACTCCTGCCCTCAAAGAGCAATACAAGAAGCTCCTACAGACCTCGAACAGAGACTACTGAGCTATCCTTCATCCGAGCGTCACGATGCCTCCAAAGGATAAGAACGTTATCGACGAAGTTCTTTAGTCTGTTGCCTGCAAATGGGGCTTGGCAAAGAAGAAAAGGGTGGCGAGCCTTCCCTCTCCTGCTGCGTCCTCGTCGAAGAGGAAAAGGACGACCACCACCGACCCTTCTACTTCTGCACCTCCCAAGAAAGGGGCTACCCCCTCTGCTTTTCCTTCTCCTTTGCCACCCTAGAAGGGCGTGGTGATTAGAGAGCCCTCTTCTACCCCCCAGAAGGGTGTGGTGATTAGGGAGCCCTCTTCTGCCCCCTAGAAGGGCATGGTGGCTTCAAGGCTCGCCTCCTCCTCCTCGGCCCAGAGAGCTCAACCGAGGGGTAAGGCGAAGGTGGCTGCCCGATTGGACCAGATGCCTGATGGATATAGGGCCGTCCATCAGGCCATTGAAGACTTCTGGGCAAAGGCCCTACGAAAGGACTCTCCTTCCTGCAGTACCAGGAAAGGTGCTGAGAAGATGGTTGTCGGCGCTATGAGCGCCCATTTAAAGGTAACGACCGACCTCTCTTCCTTGGTTTTTTATTTTCCTTCTCCCTTTCTATTTTTCTGACTTATTTCTCATTCTGTCTTGCAGACTTTGCACAACGTGGCCACCATGATGGAGGCCACAGTGGATCTTCAGGCCTTGGAGAGGCTGGAGGACGAGCTGGATGAAGTTCAGCTTCAGCTCTGCATGGCTCAATCGATCTCATGCCACTGCGACCTGAGGACGAGCTCAAGGAGGTGAGGAATTCCCTCTCATTTATAGAGTTCGAGAGGGATTCCATTAAGTCTGAGAGGGATTCTTTCCAGTCTGAGCGGGACTCTCTCCTCTAAGAGCTGAACAAACTGAAGGAGGAGAACTGTGCTCTTCAAGCATCCGTCGCTCAGAAGGTCGATGAGGCCAAGGTTGAGATCGAGGCCAAGCTGAAGACCGAGTTGGAAAAGATGGGTGATCAGATTGCACAGCTTGGTTACGACAACTTCAAATCCAAGCTTTTCGCCAAATTTCCAGATATCGATTTGTCGGGGATTGATGATGATGACGAGGATGAAGATGGTGATGAGGAGGATGGGTCTGCAAGCCCTTTAGTTTAAAAACTTTTGTAGTTCTGCTCCTCTTTTGTAACCGAGCTCCCGTTCTAATGAGAATATTTGCTTTTCAGAGTTTTTGTCTTCACTTTTCTTTGAATATTTGCAATCTTTATGTTTTGCTCAAGTGTTGCCTGAAGTATCAATGTTTTGTAGTGTGTAAACGGGCTTCGGCACTTAAAATTTGCAATTTTAACATAAGTAAACCTGCTCGGGGTCCAAAGTATTGTTCTTTGGGTGGCCACTGACGATGGGCTGACTCCCAAACTTCTTGACTTGTGATGACCTTGAATTAAGGTGTAATAATAAGCAACTGAACCAAACTCTTGACATCGGAGGGGTTTTGAATCATGGATTTTCTTTAAATAATAAGGAAGGTAGTTAATACAGTAACCAACCAATCAGAGCGTTAATCACCGAACGTAAAGACTCGTATAAAACAGTTATTCTGACCACTTAGAGCAAAACCCGAGCTTGATTGTCGAACAAAAGGACTTGTATTGTAAGGATCCTTGATGGTCGGTATCCTTTTCGAGGATTCATTGATAAGGGGCTGAGCAGTTAGAATCATTCTGTTGGTTTGTAATCTTAGATATGTAGTTCGGTGTACTGTGATGGACCAGACGTGAGGTCTATAAATTAAGATGGACCAGACTCGAGGTCTGTACATTAAGATGGACCAGACTCGAGGTTTGTACATTAAGATGGACCAGACTCGAGGTCTATACTTTAAGATGGACCAGACATGAGGTCTGTGCATTAAGATGGACCAGAATCAAGGTTTGTACATTAAGATGGACCAGACATGAGATCTGTACATTAAGATAGACCAGACATAAGGTCTGTACATTAAGATGGACCAGACTCAAGGTCTGTACATTAAGATGGACCAGACATAAGGTCTGTGCGTTAAGATGGACCAAACTCAAGGTCTGTACATTAAGATGGACCAGACTCAAGGTTTGTACATTAAGATGGATCAGACGTAAGGTCTGTACATTAAGATGGACTAGACTCAAGGTGTGTACATTAAGATGGACCAGACATAAGGTCTGTTCATTAAGATGGACCAGACATAAGGTCTGTACATTAAGACTGAGAATACTTCATGGAATATTTGAAATGAAAAAATTTCTTTATTAATAATACTTCCGTAAGTGCTCCATATTCCAAGGTCTGGGAACAGGTTTTCCATCCATGTTCTCTAACCAATAAGTGGTCGGTCTCACTGTTTTGATGATTCTATAGGGGCCCTCCCAATTAGGTGATAACTTCCCCATGGTGGGATCCTTGGTGTTCTAGAACACCCTTCTTAGGACGAGGTCCCCAACTTGGAAGCTGGCATGCTTAAGGCCAAGTTTCGAGCTGGCTAACCATCCTGCGCTGATATGCTTCCATTTTGACCACGGCTTGTTCTCTCCTCTCTTCAAGCAAGCCCAAGTTTTTTGCGAGCTGTTGGTCATTGGTCTTCTCGTTGAAAGCTTCGGTCCTTAGGGTAGGCATGCCGATCTCAACAGGGATTAATACCTCGGTGCCGTAGGCGAGTGAGAAGGGAGTTTCTGATATTGGAGTTCTCCTAGTTGTCCAGTAGGCCCAGAGTGCCCCAGGGAGTTCCTCGACCCACCTTCCCTTAGCTTCTTCCAATCTCTTCTTGAGAGCATCTAGGATTGTTCAGTTAGTGACCTCTGCTTGCCCGTTCGTTTGAGGATGACTAGGGGAGGAAAAATGTTGGTTGATATTTAGGTCTTAGCAGAACTTCTTGAATACTTTACCAGCAAACTGCGTGCCGTTGTCTGAGACGATCACGCAAGGTATGTCGAACCTGCAAACTATATTTTTTCAAGTAAAACTTTTGACCTCCTTCTCTGTGATAGCGAGTTAGTGGCTCTGCTTCAGCCCACTTTGAGAAGTAGTCGATAGCCACCAATAGATATGTCATGTTCGGTGTGGCTTTAGGCAATGGGCCTACAATGTCCATTCCCCATTGTGCAAAAGGCCATGGGCTTGTGATGGGGATGAGTTTATGTCGAGGCTGATACTGGTAAGGGGCGAACCTTTGGCATTTGTCACACTTTCGAGCGTATTCTTTTGCTTCCTTCAGCATTCTAGGCCAGTAGTAGCCTTGTGTTAGAGCTCGGTGTGCTATGGTTCTTCCTCCGTTATGATTTTTACATATTCCTTTATGAATTTCTGCCAGGACGTACTGAGATTCCTCGGGTGCTAGGCATTTTAACAACGGCTGAGTATAAGATCTTCGGTAGAGCCTTTCGTTAAGGACAAGGTACCGAGCTGATTTAATGTAGATTCTTTTTGCTTTATTCCTGTCCTCTGGAAGGAGTCATTCTTCTAGGTACTGGAGTATAGGAGTCATTCAGTTCTGAGGTTGTTCTGTAACTTGGGCGACCTGGACTTCTTTGATGCTAGGCCTTGGCTGGTGGGAGAATTTTATTGTCGAGTCCGTTCCTGACTTCATATGGAATGCCATGTTTGCCAAGGCGTCAGCTCTGCCGTTTTGACTTCTTTCTACCTTTTGGATTGAGAACTGCTCGGAAGGAGTGTTTCAACAAATTGACCAGTTCTGAATACCAAAGCATTCTTTCATCCTTGATGGCGTACTCTCCTTGGACTTGGCTGACCACTAATTAGGAGTCAGAGAATACTTCGAGGTTCTGCACCTCACATTCTTGTGCTAGCTTCATCCCCAAGATAAAGGCCTCATATTCTGCTTCGTTGTTGGAGGCTCTGAACCCCAGGCTAATTGCCCTTTCGGTTGTGAGCCTATCAAGGGACCGTAGTACCAGCCCGACACCAGCACCTCGGTTGGTAGATGACCTGTCAGTGTATAGCCGCCAAGTTCCCGTGTTCTCACAGAGTTATGCTCTGTCCAGTAGTGCTGGGGTGAACTCTGCGACGAAGTCTGCTAAGGCTTGCCCTTTGATTGAGATCCGTGGAACATAGGATATGTCGAACTCCCCTAGTTCCACTAACCATTTGACCAATCATCCTGATACTTCTGGTTTCCTCAGGACTGTCTTTAATGGATAAGCAGTTGGAATTTCTATGGGATGAGTATGAAAGTAGGGTCTGAGCTTTCGTACAGATACTATAAGTGCAAGGGCCAGTTTCTCAATCTCGGGGTACCTCTTCTCTGTGTCCAATAATGCTCTGCTAACATAAAAGATGGGCCTCTGCACGCTCCTGTCCTGTTTGACCAGTACAGAACTGACAGCTGTTCTCAGAGACTACAAGGTAGAGAAGTAACTTTTCCCCTTGAATTGGCTTTGACAAGAGCTTAGGCGAGGCTAGGTACTTCTTCAGTTCCTGAAAGGATTTTTCACATTCGTCAGTCCATTGTAAAGATTTGTTACCTTTCAGAGCTTTGAAGAATGGTATACAACGATCAGTGGATTTGGAAATAAATCTGCTCAGAGTTGCTATCTTGCCATTCAGAGCCTGAATGTCTTTCTTGGTCTTTGGAGATTTCAGTCCCGACCAGGGCCCCAATTTGGGTCGGGTCTACCTCTATACCTTCTGAGAGACTATGTACCCCAAGAATTTTCCCTTTGTTACACCAAAGGTGCATTTCGAGGTATTGAGCTTCATCTTATACTGCCTGAGAATATCAAATGTTTAAGCCAGGTACTGGAGATGACTGCTCTTCCGCAGACTTCTATCGTCAACATCTTGTTAACCAGACGTTGGTATGTGGCCCCAGCATTTTTCAGTCCGAACGACATCATTCTATAGCAATAGAGACCTCGTTCAATTATGAATGACGTTTTCTCCTGGTCAGGAGGATGCAATCTATATTTGATTATACCGGGAATAGGCATCTATGAAGCTCATAAGCTCGTGTCCTGTAGTAGCGTCGACTAACTGATCTATCCTTGGAAGAGGAAAGCTATCTTTAGGGCATGCTTTGTTGAGGTCCATATAGTCGACACAGACTCTCCACTTGCCATTCTTCTTCTTGAGCAGAACAGTGTTGGCCAGCCAATCAGGATAAAATACTTCTCGTATCATGTTGGCGTTGAGCAGCCTTTGGACTTCATCGTTGATGACCTGATGTTGTTTTGGAGCGAGTGGCCTTCTCTTCTGTCTCACTGGTGGATGGTCTGGATCCACCTATTAGTTTGTGTGTGATGAGGTCAGGATTTATTCCTTCCATATCCCTTATTTCCTAGGCGAATACAGAGAGGTTTTTCTTTAAGAATTTGATCAACTCATCCTGCTCGGTCTGTGTCAGGTCGGGACCTATTTGCAGGTAATGTCTCCCGATCTTCTGAGCTGACTAGGACTTTAATAGGTTCCCTTATAGGCTTAGCCCTGCTGTCCCTTTCTCTAGGGCTTAGTGGCTCTTCAATCCTGGAGGGACAGTCTTCTGCCTCGTGATAGCAAGAGTGGATTGGATCCTTGCATTCACGGGCATGCAGTAATTGCTATTTGGGGGCCTTGGCCTTGAGTGCGAGGGCATGGCATTCTCGGAAGGTCGGTTGGCATCGTCTGATAGAGTAAACAGTCTGATTGTGAACGTACTTCAGGCATTGGTAGAGGGTTGATGTGACTGCCTCCATCTCATGTAGCCAGGGCCTCCCAATTATGACATTATAGGGTGATTTGGCCTTTAGGACCATGTATTCTGCTACTGTGGTCTTCTGTCCGTCCCCTTCACCTACGGTGGTGGCCAGATCGATCCTTTCCAGTGGAGTGTTAAGGTTCTCATCAAAACCTGCCATGATTATACCAGTGGGCTTAATGTCACTGGGGTTGAGCTTCATCTGCTTAAAGAGGTCATAGAACAGAACGTTAGTCGAACTCCCAGTGTCCACAAGGACTCTTCGGATCTCGAAGTTGGCGATCTTGAGGGAGATAACCAGGGCGTCACTGTGAGGACAATGTACTCCTGTAAGGTCTTGATCCGCAAACTGGATTTCTGGCACAGGTTTTAACCTTTTTCTCCACGTTAAAGATCTGTATGATGTTGGGAGTAGACCTGGCCTCCCGAGCATAACGCTTCCTCGACCTGTTAGAAGTCCCTGTTGCAGGGGAATCTGCGTGTAGGACAAAGATCACTTGGTTGTTCTGCCGTGGGGCTCGTTCCGTCCTTCCTTTTGTTCTTGCCTCTGGTCGGTCTTCCTTTGCTGGGGTCGCTCATCACGGGGGTTCTATCCTCCGTCCTACTTGACGAACTCCTGTAGTCGTCCTCTCCTTATTAGCTGTTCAATCTCATGTTCGAGAGCTTTGCAGGTATTAGTTGTGTGCCCTCGGTCTTTGTAAAAATCACAATATTTGGTTTGATCTCGGTAGCTGGGGTCACATTTCAAAGGCTCTGGACATCTCAGGTTCTCTCGAGATCTTACTTGCTTTAGTATGTTGTACGGAGAGGTATTTAAAGGAGTAAAGTGGTTGAACTCTCTTAGCCCGAAAATTATAGGAAGTTCTGGGGGCCCATATTTTCTCTGGGCTTCTGGCTCTCTTCCTAGCCGAGCTGGTGTCCTTTCTTTGGTCGTCCTTCTTCTGACTGTCTTTCTTCTGGTCGTCTTTCTGAGCTTGTTCCTTGACCTTTCTAGAAGTGTCCTTGGCCTCTTCCAAGTTAATGTATTTCCTTGCCCGGTCCATGAGTGCTGCCATATCCATAGGGGGATTTTTGGTCAAGGAGTCCCTAAAGCCTCCTTGTGCAAGACCAGCGGCCAAAGCAGCTACTAAGAAACTAGGGGCTGCAGTCTGTCACCTCGGTGAGCTTGGCATTGAAACGCGCGATATACCCCCTGAGTGATTCTTCCCTTGTTTGCTTTATGTTCAACAGGAATTCTGGACCTTTTCTTAACCTCCTACTAGTCATGAATCTGTCTAGAAATCTTCTTCCGAGCTCATAGAAGCTAGTAATTGAGTTCGGTGGGAGGTGATGGAACCACTTCAGAGCAGTACCATTGAGGCTGGTTACGAATGTTCGGCATAGAAAAGCGTCAGAAGTACCGTGCAAAGCCATGGTGTGCTGGTAGTGGGAGAGATGGTCCCCTGTCCCATCGTAAGGGGTGAATTTGGGGACGACGAATTTCTTGGGTCTCTCTTCAGCCATGATAGCATTGGTGGACGGGGTGGCCGACCTTCTGAGCAGCCTGACCAGCTCATCCTACTCCGAATACTGGGCACCCCTTTTAATAGCAGTGCGGTCCATTGATTCAGCAACTTCCTCAGCTCTTATTGATCCCCTTGGTAAGACGGGCTGCTGCGAGGCAGGCCTCGTAACTTCAAGGCCTACATGGGTAGGCTGGTTTTGGCCTATTGCTGGAGGGTTGTTCTGATTCTCTTGTACTAGTGGTGCAGGAACCACTCGAGGTGGTGACTCTTGTGGTACGTGATTCACTCCCGAAGCCCCAGGGATGGGGACCCGGGTAGTGCTTCAATAATGGACTTTTGGGATAAAGGCAGGCACTCCTCTGCCGGCGACTGCTGATGGATGGGGATTTCCATGAATATAGGTAGCCGTAGGAGGCTGTACCTCACGAGCACTTGTGGCGACGGGTGGATTCTGAGGATTAGTTTCATGATTCTAGGTAACATCGCCAGGGTTCTAGACATGGTTAGGAGCTTTTCTCGCAACAACTAGTTCTGCCTCCTAGTTTCAACAAGCTCCTGTTGTACGGGATCAGTCACTCGCCCTCTTCCTCATCCGGCAGGCGATTGAGGCTGAGGGTTCTGAGGATTTTGAGTATTCTTCCTGGGTCGGAGATTGGGAGCCATAATCCTTTCATTAAAGGAGGATGAACTTTGATTTAGTAGAGCACTTTGGTGATTGTCTTTCCCACAGACGGCGCCAAGCTGATGCTGCACTTTTTGGCTCACGTGTGATCCAAGCTCGGCTCCCTGCGAAATACTCAAAACAGAAGATCAGAGGACCACCGGGTTGGCTCCGGCGGTAGCCGCTTCGATGCTTAAGTCAATAAACGGAATTGAAAGACTGTAGTGAAAGCCAAATAATGAGCATTAAAATAAAGTGTACCTCTAGGGTTTAATTTATAGGCAGTGGCTTTCCTAAGTTGATTAGGATTTGGAGCCATGAATATAGGAATTGGATCGTTGGAGATATCAGTTACCTTGTTGAATATGGCAACAGAGTGTGGCAGTTTCCTTGTTGGAGACTATTTTCTTATTTCCTGCTCGGTGCACATTGAGGCGGTGATGAGGTCTGATCATCGATGTGTCGTATTGAAGGCTTGCATTCATACATGTTAGCTTTACAGGAGAGCAGTCTTGCTCTGATGATATGAGCTCGGTCTCTGTGGGTCTTGCCCTTGAAAGACCGAGGATGAGCTATATGGCCGAGCATGAGCTGAATGACTGAGTACGAGATGAGTGACCGAGCATGGGCTGAATGACTGAGCACGAGATGAATGACCGAGCATGAGCTAAATGATTAAGCATAAGCTGACCTGTAGTTACACGTGTCAAGTAGTGGTTGGTGTGTCACATTGTGGTATATCAGACTTTATCTTCATTTTGAACTTATTCAGAGAGTGTTGATTGAATTATCCTAAAAATAAATGAAAATATTGATTTGATGCCCTCTTTCAGTCTCTCTCTCTAATTATAAAAAATTAGGGCACGAATAAATGCTATAAGTTTTCAAACTTTCTTTTGGGAATAAATGTATTTATTAAAAAACAACTAAAGGGCTTACACACAAGAAAAGCTATGAAGCAATCCATAAGAGGAAACAAAAAGCCAATCACTACACACTATTATGCAACTACAAAAGAATTGGGTTAGGAAAGTTACGTTTGCATTATTATTTAGAAAATTTTTGTAAAATTATTTTGTAATTAGGTTCATGAATAATATATTTTAATTTATGAAATATTTGAAAATGCATTTAAATATAATTTGTTAATAGAATAAAAATAAGAATCCATTTGGTTATGATTTTAAAAATAGTGAAAAAGATGAAAATACACATGAATTTTAAATTATTTTTAAATTAATTATGGCTATTATTATTAGTGTAAATAATTTATAATATTATATTAATTTTTTATTTCAATTATTTTTAATACTTTTTACACCATTGATAATTTAAAAAAGAAATTATTTTATTTTAAGAAATATTTTATTTTATAAAAAAAATTATAATTTATAACACAACTTTTTCGTTTCTGTGTCCATCTCTCTTCCTTACGCAAGCCGTAACCCCTCACCAACCATCTCTCTTCCTCTCGCAAGCCCCATCCAAAGCTCATCCGTTGTAGCCAGTCTCCCTCTACTGTACCCACTACCCACATAACTCTTTCAAAATCTCACATTCAAGATACATGAATGCATCTCACAATAGATTATTTTTTTTCTTTTTCATTTTTAGTATCTCTCTCAACTCACCATGGCTGCAACAGAAAAGGTTTCCCTCTCTAAAAGTTTTCTAATTCATTTCATCGACCTTTCTACATAATCCCGCTTCACCTCATGACTTTCCTGCCACAAGTTAACCCCTCACTCTAGGTTCTCTCTCTCTCTCTCTCTCTCTCTCTCTCTCTCTCTCTCTCTCTCTCTCTCTCTCTCTCTCTCTGTCTCTCTCTATTTATCTACATAATTCTATTCCACCTTACCGTCTGGTTCCTTGCAAATACAAAGTTGATCTTTGCTTCCTAAAGGGATAAGGGACAACCGACAACCACACGGCCGCAAAATCGCCGATCATGGCTTGCTAGAGGGATGAAGGACAACGGTAGATGATAGAGGAGGGATAAGCTTCTCTGGTCTATCTTGGCTCTACAACATATCTAATGGTTGGTTTCAGATAAAAGGGATCTTTTATGTGGTTTTGTATGGAATTTGTGCCCATGTTTTCATTTTTTTTTCAAATTTGTGAAAATTGTTTTCATTGTTTGTTGCTTTCAGAGAATTAGAGCAATTCCAAGACGATAATTTGGAACCTAAAAGATCTTAATAGATGTTATTACTGTAGTCTTACATACTCCAATAATTCTCAGTTTTATACATTATTTCAATAATAATATTCGAAAACAGTCTCTATTTTTATATTTTAATATATTTTAAATTTAAAGTATTTTAATAATTTGCTTTTATTTAACTATGATATTTTAATGATCATAATTTAGCAAATAATTTTTAACGATTAAAATTCAACCACCGAAATTGAAAATTAAAATTATCATTATAATTGTCATAATTAAAAATAAAAAACTAAACTGCCAGAATTAAAAATTCAACTACCAAAATTAATATATTTAAAGTTCAAATTGAAACCGCTAAATTTAAAATTCAAAATTCAACCGTCAAATTTTAAAAATTTAAATTTCAAAATTAAACAGCTAAAATTCAAAAAAAAAAATTGAACCACCAAATTTCATTTATAAATATGACGAGTTCTGTTTTCATTTTCATTCATCTATACTTCATTTTCTCTACAAATTTAATACAGTTTTATTTTTTAATAGTATTTTATGGATCGTTTTCTTGACATTTTAGGAGAAATCATCAATGTTGAACCACAATTTGATTATGATGATGGCTTGGAGATTATCTTAGCTGTAGCCATGATAAAAGAATAGGGTAGCCGAAGACGAATAATCAAGCATCATAGTTCTGATCCAAGTCACAAGATAGTTCATCGTGGTAGAGTTAAAGGTCATGAAAGACTCTATCATGACTATTTCTCTACCCCTTCTGTATATGACTCTCATTTTTTTCGAAGAAGGTTTTGAATGAGTCGTCATATTTTTCTCCGAATTGTGAATGCTGTAGAACAACATGATCCATACTTTGTCCGAACAAGAAATGTTGCTGGAACTCTTGGCCTGTCTTCCATTTAAAAGGTAACGGCTGCATACAGACTACTTGCTTATGGAAGGCAGATTCTGTAGACGAATATGTGGGATTGGAGAAAGCACTGCCCTAGAGAGTTTGAGAAGGTTTGTGAAAGCACTTAATGCGATATTTAGCAATGAATATTTGCGGCCACCAAACAACAATGACACTGTTCGATTGCAGGCGATTGGGGAATAACGTGACTTCCCTAGCATGTTGAGGAGTATTGATTGTATGTATTGGAAATGAAAAAATTGTCCGACCACATGACAAGGTATGTATCTTATTGCCATGAACCAACAATTATTTTGGGAGTTGTGGCTTCACAAGATCTTTGGATATGGCATGCCTTCTTTAGGCTGCCTAGATCGCATAATGATATCAACGTTCTAGATCAGTCCCCTGTGTTTGCAGCACTGGCTGAAGGTCGTGCCCCTTTTGTAAACAATAGTATGAATGGGCACGACTACACGATGAGATATTATCTAGCTGATGGTATCTATCCGAACTGGCCAACGTTTGAAAAAACAATCCCTTGTCCACAAGGGTTAAAGAAAAATATTTTGTTGCAGCACAAGAATCTGCAAGAAAAGATGTAGAGGGGGCTTTTGGGGTGCTTCAAGCCCATTTCGCAATCGTGTGTGTCTAACACGTTTTTGGGATGAAGAAATGCTTGCAGATATTATGAAAGCATGCATAATTATACATAACATGGTTATTAAGAATGAAGGAGATACTGGTAATTACGACTTTGATGGCCATGATGAAAATCCACTAGTGCAAGTGTCGCATAGCTAAACACACCAGAATTGGTTAAATTCATTCGAACTCATCATCAAATGAGGGATAGTACAACTCATTCTCAACTACAATTTGATCTCATCGAACACTTGTGGCAACTACACAGCCAATAAGTTTGTAATTTTAGTTTGAGTGTTTGATTTTTGTAATTCCAGTTTGTAATTTCAATTTGAATGTTTCAACAAGCAATTTGATTTCTAGCTTCAATTTGCAAACATTTGGAAACTAATATTTTATTTCAATAGTACACAAACCATTACAACCTCTTTTTTGACATAACCTCCAATTTTAGGTTGTTCCAATAGGTTACGGTTTGGTCATACATGTTAGTAGTGTCGATTTGTATTATGCTCAATTTAGGTACGTATTTGATCAAGATCTAATTGCATGTTGTTGGTGTTGAACTAATGCCCTCTCTACTCACTCAACTCTTTCTTGTTCAATGTCCAGCTTCTCTTGTTGGATTTTCATCTTGGATAGGAGATATTGCGTTGTTATTGAGGCTTCACCACTATCTTCTTTGCCTTTATTTTTAGCTTGTTGCCTTGATGCCTTTCTATCCATTGGTCTATCAATGTTGAGGGAGTTATTAGGATAATCCCTTAAATGAACTGATTCTAGAGTTGCAGGAGAAGATGAGCCAGGACTCACATTTGAATGTGTCTTTCGCGACTTGGTTGCTTGGGCATTAGTCCATTTTCGCTTAGATTTCAATATTTCCCAATAATGCTCGTATTGAAATGGTCCGCCATTCAATGAAGCATATAACTCTCGTGCTTCGATGAGCTGAAAAAATAAAAAATCAAATTAATTACTATATACAAAACATAATTTCAAGTAGTAATTATCTTGTAAAAAAAATAATACCCTTCCATTTTCGGTTTGTCCACTTTGTCGCATTCCTTCAATTTGACTATAACACCTAACAAATTTAGCACATTTGGCATTAATGTCAGTCCAAAGATTTTTGAGAGAAGTTTGAGTACGATCTACTTGAGTTACTCCATTATCCACAAAGTAGATTGCTATTCTCCTAAAAAAAAAAAACCATATTGTTGTTCACTACCGGTGATCACATCTTTACTTGTATTAAGCCATGCAGACACAAGGAGAATATCTTCTTCTCGCGAGAGAAGTTTCATGTACTCTGTGTTTTTTTTTTTTTATGCAGGACATGCTTCATTAACATTTTCAGATAGTACATGAGGTTGATCATATATGTCATCTCCCATTAGCAAATTCGTGTAGGAACCGTCATATTGCAAATCCATCTGCACACATGAAAAGTAAACATATAATTTCTAAAAAATTAAGGAATAATTATAATTAATAATTTGAAATTCACATGATAATTAAATATTTAAGAACTATAAAAGAATAAAAAAATTTATAATTAACAAATTTAAATTCACATGATAATAAAATATTTAAGAACAATAAAAAGAGTAGAAAATATTTATAATTACCAAATCTAAATTCACACTGATAATTAAATATTTCAGAACAATAAAAAAATAACATATAATTATAATTAACTAACTTAAATTCACATTATAATTAAATATCTAATATAAGAACAATAAAAAAAATTACAAATAATTGTCTAACAAAAAAATAAAACCCAACTTAAAACCAAAAAATAATAAACCAACTATAAAACCCAATCCAACCCAACCCAACCCAATTATAAAACCCAACTCAACCCAATATCTATTAAAATAATATAACACACAACCCTAAGACACAAAACACATAAATAAAATAAAAAGACAAACCTCGATACAAGAAGGGGGAGGGGCGTAGGAAACCGAGGTGGAAAGGGGGACGATGATTGGCGATGGACAGTACTTGCGGCGGTGGACAGCAATTGACAGTGGCAGTTGATGGGTTGCCGCAATGGATAGCGATTGACAGTGGCAGTTGATGGCTTGTGGCGGTGGACACCGATTAACAATGGCTATTGATAGCGGATGAAGGTTAGATTCTCACATTTTCTTTTATACTTTTTATTTTATGATAAATCACTGAATGATTTGTGAACCAAAGCCCCTTGAATTTATACACAATTTTTCACTGTTCAGAGTCGTTGCAATATAGTCGTTCTTCTCCAATAGCTATAAAGAGTGACGATGAACAATGACAACAGTTGGTTCCCTCTATTTTTTGGGTGCTCTCTCCACTGGATATAGATATGCATCCAACTATACACTGTTCATGGGTTGCACCCAAAATGGGTGCCAAGATGGGTGCTCTGTTGGAGGGTGAATAGTGAGAAATTATGAGCCATTTTGGCAGTTGGAGGGGATGTCTCCCCTCCTAAACCTACTCTTAGAGTTGCTCTTACACTTTACAAACAAGTTTCTCCATTTTTTGTTTTAAAAATAAAAGAAAAAACAGTTTTTGAGTTGCAATCCAAACTAAATCTTCTTCCAAGAAGACACAACTTGACAAATTGCATTAGAAATATCTTTTATCAAATGCTCAACAGATTTCCTCATATTCTTCCAAATTATTTGATTTCATTCATTTCAAATCTAATACACGGTTGCAGAAAAATAGTGTCTACGAATAGAGGGTTGGAAGGATGATCCTTTTAGATTTTTAACTACCTAATTAAGCTCATATGTCCAACTAGAAGTAGCCCTATTGATATTGTATATATGAAGGCTATCTATCCAAACTTGGGAGGAGTAGGGGCAAGAGAAGAATAGATGCTCAATAGATTTATCTTTCCAATTGCAAAAGGTGCATTCGGGTGATCGAATTAGATTCCAATATTTCAATTTTCCTTTGGCTGTTAGATTGTCTCTACAAGTAAGCCAGAGAATAAATCATACTTCGGAATGTGATGTTTTCTCCAAACAACAGCAACTAAAAAACTTCATTGGTACTACCTTTGATGCAATTCTAGACTGAAAAGATGCTATAAAGTCCATTAGGAGAGGGAATCAACATGTATAGTATATGGCATTAGTAGAGATTATTTTTTCCAACATGTTCACTTTGATGAGTAAACCTTTCCTTTTACTATTTCATCAGGACTTCGTCAAATGGTACTTTCTCAGTGGGCCTTTATTCCCTTAATTTATCTTGCTTTTGACCCTACTTCCTCTTTTGCTACACAGATAGTTCCTTAGGACCCACCTACTATATCTAGTTATTCAGTTTCCTTTTAAGAAAATGGTTACTCCTTTGATCCTAGCCCTTCCCCTACACCTGCTAGATACCATATGCTTACGCATCATCAAACATAAACTCGTCGCCCTTGGTTTTGGATGGATGGTACAGTCAGATATTTACTTCCTCATGCTATTCTTGCTCATGCCTCATTCTCTCCTAAGGAATTGAAATGTTACACAGTTAATTCAGATTCCTTAATGTCGTTAAGCCATGAATACTGAGTTCAATGCTTTACTAAAAAATCACACTTGGACTCTAGTTCCCCTTGATCCTAAACAGCATGCGGTTGGTTGGAAGTCGATTTTTAAACTTTTAAGTTCAATGGTACATGGCTCATCTTGTTGTTAAAGGCATCCATCAACAGCCAAGCATTAATTTTGATAAGACCTTTAACCTTGTGATAAGGCTTATAGCTTTTCATACAATTTTAAGCCTTGCAGTCTTCTATGGTTGGTCCTTGAGCCAACTGGATGTGAAGAAAACATTTCTTCATAGATTTTTATATGAGACAGGCTTTATGAGTTAACCTCCAGGTTTTGCAGATCCTACTTGACCTAATCATATATGTCGTCTCTAAAAGTATATCTATGGCCTTAAACAAATGGTTTTGGTTTTAGCGTTTGAGTTATTTTCCACTACAATATGGATTTCTTTAATGATGTGATGATTAGTCTATGTTTATCTTTAGATGTTCTTATAATATTATGATCATATTGTTCTATGTTGATGACATTATCTTGACTGGCAACATTCCTTTTTCACTCTCATTCTTCATTTCCACTATTGGTGCCAAATTTGAACTCATTGATCTTGGCTCTTTGTCATATTTTTGGTGTTTGAGGAAACCTTTTCTAGTGATGGTTGTGTCTTTCTCAAACCAAATACATTGTTGATCTCCTTCCCTAGAATTCTATAACTAATTGTAAGCCTCGCAGTACTATGGTATGTGCTAAGACACAACTCTCTCTACTTATTGGTGATCTTTTATCTAATATCAGTGAGTATCGCCAGTTGGTGGGATTCCATTCAATAACTTACTTTCACTCATTCTGACATCGCTTATGTTGTTTATCATGTTGCATAGTATATGAGTGTTCCTCGCTCTCTCCGTCTAGTTGTTGACTAATTGATACTCTATTGTCTCAAGAGTTCCCTAGAGTTAGGTAATCGTTTTTGCCACTTCTGTAGACCCTAACCATTAAGGCTTACTCTAATCGATGCTAGCGAGGCCGGTTGTCTTAACATTCTTCATTTTACTATAGGGTTCTATATTTTCTTGGGTTCTAATTTGATCTCTTGGACTTTCAAAAAGCCACTGATAATGTCTCGCTCGAATGTTGAAGCTGAATACCAATCTCTTGCTCACGTCTATGATGGGACTACTTAGGTGTCTCACTTTCTCCATGAGTTGTATCTCTCTCCACTTCTACTCTCATCATCTTACTTTGTGATAAGCTTAGCACTACATACATAGTGACCAATCCCATGTTTCATGCTCACACCAAGCATATTGAATTAAACTACCATTTCATTCGGGAACGCATTCTCTCCAGCTCTTATTGGGTCTAGCTTGTTCCATCTCCAAATCAGATCACTAATATTCTCACTTAGGGTCTACACAAACTCCGTTTCCAGTTCCTACCATCCAACCTCATCTCTCTAAGATTATCAAGTTTGCAGGGGAGTGTTTAACCATTTTAAATAAATCTTTATTATATATTATTCTAGGTTTTTATTTAGGCTTAAGTTATGTACTTTCCTTCTAACATTTTTTTAGGCTTAAGTAATGTATTTTCTTCTTAGGCTTTTCTTTAAGGTTAAGTTGTGTCCTTCTTTTCTAGGCTTTTCTTTAAGTTTAAGTTATAAACTTACTTAAAATACATTTTTTTATCCATGTATATATTTTCTTCTAATTAAGAGAAGAATACACAAGAAAAACATTCCTTACAATAAATACAGAAACATATATAAATACATTCACACACACACATACACATATATGTATATAAGCATATATAGGTATATATATGTGTGTTTTATTTTTTAACAACAAAGAAAAAGATAATATATATATATATGTGTGTGTGTGTGTGTGTGTGTGTGTTTGTGTATATATATGTATATATTTACTTGTATATATATGCATGTATATGTATACATACATAGACGTATAAATATTTGTAAATGTGATTATAATACACCTACATATGTATATGGGCCTATATACCTAACCCAAGATTGACACGTGTATATGAGTTTTTTTGTGTGCAGGTTAGGAATTAATACAGGGCTATTTAGATTTGACAAACCCTGAAGATCCAAACGTCCCTTAGTCAGAAGGGAGTAAACTTTTCCTTTAGAACAGAGAGTTCAGAGTACGTACCTAGAGGGGTCCCGAGCTAATCACCGCCTTACACGCCCTACCGACCTTAGAATAAGGAAACAAAATGCGATATAGAAACTGCTATTCTCGGATACCTTCCGATCCTTACTCTTGAGGGGAGCAGAATTCAATATGACAACTGCCATCTTTAGATATGGTCAAATCCCGATCTTTACAACTCTGAATCCTAATTGACTTAGGAAGTCTACAGCCTATAAATAAAGCCTTAAGGTGTGCTTTTCAATTAGGGTCAATTTATCTTTTTCAATTACAATCTCTCTTTTATTTTTATTGATTTTATCATCGGAGCGGCTACCACAGAAGCCAACCCGGTGGCCTTCTGATCTCTCTCTTTTCGAGCTCTTGATAGGCGACGAAAAACGAAAGCCCCATTGATCAAAAAGTGCATCATCAGTTTGGCGCTGTCTATGAAAAATGACAATCATTCCTACTAATTCTCTTTGTCAAAAATAATTACTCTGTCTTTTCTTTCTAGAGAAACCATGGCTCACAATCTTCGTCCAAGGAAAAGTTCTCAAAACCTTCGAAATCAGCCTTCTGCTAGAAGAGGAAGAGGGCAAACATCCAACCACCTACAGCAACAACTCGATCAAATCCAACAACAGTCCGATCTGATGCAAGAGTAACTCATCGCCATGTCCCAAGCACTAGCGTTGTTGGCCCAAAGTCAGCAGAACAATCCTCTTACCAACGTTGCTAATGAAGGGGCTCAACTTTCTATCACCACTATGGGCAGAGGACCTCTTAATGAGGAGATCCCCAATGTGCAGTCGGTACACCCCCATGGTACCACTCACAAAGAGGGAGATCTCCAACCATCAATCGCAGCAAGGAGAGGGATGCTTGCTTTGTATCCTACTATCCATTATCAAAGCAAGACAGGAATCCTAACTTCAGCAGCCTCGGGGGCCAATCCAAAGCCGCCCGAGTTTCAACCTTCACCGATACTAGTTCCCCCAGTCCAAGGAGGGCAACGCCCCCCTACCACTACTAGACATAATCATCCCTCTCCATATAGGGACTGAGGCTACAAGACAAGGCCAACAACAACCTATTTTTGCACAGAATTCCTCAAAGCATGGAGGAGATAGCAGACTCCATAGAGCAAACCGTCTTCACCAAAGGGACCCACGCCCCTCCAGAGTAGGATAAACTAGAAAAGCTACTCGAAAGGTTTGCCACGCCGTTCACTCCTGCCATAATGGCGGAAGAGCGGCCCAAGAAATTTGTTGTCCCAAAGTTCACCTTGTGCGACGAGTCTAGGGACCCTAGGGACCATCTCTCCCACTATCAGCACACGATGGCTCTACATGGGGCTACCGATGCCTTCATATGTCGTACCTTCGTGACAAGCCTCAAGGGTACCGCTCTAAAGTGGTTCCATAAGCTTCCTCAAGAATCGATCATCAACTTCTACGAGCTAAGTAGGCAGTTTCTTGATCGGTTCCTGACCAGTAGAAAGTTGAGAAAGGGTCTGAAATTCTTGCTTACCATAGAGCAGGCCAAGGGTGAGTAGTTTCGGGAGTACATTGCTCGCTTCAATGTCGAGCTTATAGAGATAACAGACCGTAGTCCGAGCTTCCTAGTGACAACTCTCATCTCTGGCTTAGGGCTTGGAGGCTTTCAGGACTCTTTGACAAAGAATCTTCCTATTGACATGGCAGTGCTTATGGAGCAGGCGTGAAAGTACAAAAACCTAGAGGATACGAAGATGTTCTTCCGAAAGGCCAAAGAGCAAGCTCTGAAGGATGGCCACACTCAGAAAAGGGACGTCAGTACAACTAAGAAAAGGTTCAGAACTCCTGATAAGAGGATGGCACCTAGAACCCAGAACAACTCTAACTTTAGAAGGAATGGAACGTTCACACCTCTAAATGCCTCCCTCACTCACATACTCCAGTAGGTACAAACGCGTGAGGACTTGAGGTGGCCAAAACCATTGAAGAGCAATCCCGACTCCAGGGATCAAAGCAAATACTACGACTTCCACAAAGACCATGGGCACGCCACTGATGAATGTAGAGCCATCAACAAAAGATTGAACAACTCATCAAAAGAGGGCGTCTACGAGAGTTCATCCGACAAGATAGAAGGCAAAACCCCCGTAATAATAGGCCACAGCAAAGGAGACAAGAGCAGAGGCTTGAACAAGGGGAGGCTCAGAACGAACAGCCGCACCAAAATAATCAGGTTATCTTTATCCTCCATGCCGACAACGTAATGACAGGGATGTCCAACCAAGCCAAGAAACGACATGCTCGAGAGGCAATAGTAGAACCAAGCATCCTTTAAATCTCTACCATTGAGAAAAAGCCGAAGCCCGCACCTCAAATCCAGTTCTCAGAGCTGGATCTCATTGGGGTACACTACCCCCACAATAACGCCCTCGTCATCTTGTTCAAAATTGTAAATCTTAAGATTATGAGAGTTCTAATAGACACGGGAAGTTCCACCAACGTGTTGTTTTATGAACCCTTTAAGCACATGAAGCTCAGCATCAACGACGTCAAGGACAACACTGCTGTAATAGAGGGATTCAATGGGAATCTCAGCACCCCGTTGGGCAAGATAGACCTCCCAACCATAGCAGGGAGAGAGGGATGCTCAGAAGATGTTGATTTCTAAACACATGATCCTGGATTCCAAGTCCCCCCTACAACGTCATCATTGGAAGACCTTGGCTTCATCAGATGGGAGCAGGTTACCTCAACCCTCCATTAGAGCCTAACATACGTCTAGAACAACAAGGTTTACTCTATTAGGGGTTGTCAGCTAATCGACCGAGAGTGCCATGCTCTCGCGCTGAAGGAAAAAAACCTCCAAATAGGCAATCACAGTATCCTCATGAAGAAGGAAGTCCTGTACCTTCTGAATTTCACGAGACGGAGAAGTGCCCACTCCAAAATCGAAGAGCCATTAAGCCCTAGGGGAAGGGACAACATGGCCAAACCAATGCATGAACTTATTAAGGTACTGGTGAGCTCTGAAGGGAGAGAGAGATATTTATAGATTGGCTCAAACCTGTTTTTCTTCGAGCAGCAAAAGATTGTTGAATTCCTGAAAGACAATCTGTTAGTATTCGCTTGGAAGACCAAGGATATGGAAGGGATAGATCCTAACTTCATCTCCTATAAGCTAATGACTAACCCAGACCATCCTCTAGTAAGACAGAAGAGGGGGACCTTAGCCCTTGAACGTCACAAGATCATCAATGAAGAGGTCCAGAGGTTGCTAGATGCCAGAATGATAAATGAGGTATTCTACCTAGAATGGCTGTCCAATACAGTCCTTGCTAAGAAGCAGAATGGAAAATGGCGGGTTTGCGTTGACTACACTGACCTCAACAAAGCCTATCCTAAAGACAGTTTTTCCCTCCTAAAGATCGATCAGCTAGTTAACGCAACCGCAAGGCATGAGCTCGTGAGCTTCATGGACGCATATTCAGGGTACAATCAGATTCAGATGTACCCTCAAGACCAGGAAAAGATAGCCTTTATATCCGAACGAGGTCTCTATTGTTATAGAGTGATATCGTTCGGTTTGAAGAATGCTGGAGCCACATACCAACGGCTAGTAAAGAAAATGTTTGGCTCCTTAATTGGCAGCACAATGGAGGTCTACATAGATGACATGCTAGTCAAGAGCATAAGTAAGAATGACCATATCCAGCACCTGAGCCAAACGCTCAACATCCTGAAGCAGCACAAGATGAAGTTAAATCCCTCAAATAGTACATTTGGGATCACTAAAGGGAAGTTCTTGGGTTTTCTGGTCTCTCGAAGGGGAATTGAGGCAGACCCTTCGCAGATTAAAGCTCTAATCGAGCTAGAGTCACCGAAGATCAAGGAAGACATCCAAGGCCTGAACGAAAGGATAACAGGTCTAAACCGGTTCATCTCTAAATCCACAAACTGGTGCCTCCCGTTCTTCAGAGCCCTGGGGAGGAGTAAGGCCCTTGAATGGACCCCTGAATGCGAAAAGGCCTTCCAGGAGTTAAAACAATATATTGCCTTCCCTAAACTCCTTTCTAAACCATTATAAGGGGAAAAGCTACTTCTGTTCCTTGCAGTATCAAAAAATGTCGTCAGTTCGGCACTGGTTAGAGAAGACAGAGGGATTTAGAGGCTAGTTTTTTACATCAGTAAAGCACTTCTGGAAACCAAGAAGAGATATTCCAAAGTTGAGAAGTTGGCTTTCGCCTTGGTGATGTCCGCTCGAAAGCTCAGGCCCTATTTTCAAGCACATCCTATTGAAGTCCCTATGTCCTCCCACTAAAATCAATTCTGCACAAGCCTAAAGTCTCAGGACGATTGCTCAAGTGGTCTGTGGAGTTGGGGGAATTTGATATATCTTATATTCTATGTACCTCTATCAAAGGGCAGGCATTGACAAACTTTGTTGCAGAACTCATTCTAGCGCTATATGATAAAGCTTAAGCCAACATGGATGTCGCAGTATGGCGAATTTATACTGATAGGTCATCCATCGACAGAGGCTTAGGAGTAGGCATCATGTTCCAGTCCCCTAATGGAATTATAACTGAAAAGGCAGTAGTTAGCTTGGGGTTCAGAGCTTCTAACAACGAAACCAAGTACGAAGCACTCGTCCTCAGGATAAAACTGACCCTAGAGTGTGAAGCCCAAAACCTTGAAGCATTTTTTGAATCTCAACTTGTGATGAGCCAAGTCTTAGGAGAATTTTCCACCAAGGATGTCAAAATGGTCCGATATTCAGAGTTGGTGGACTCGTTGAAAATCTCCTTCCATAAATTCACCATCTAGTAAATTGAAAGAGGCCAGAACTCCAAGGTTGACACTTTGGTAAACATGGCTTCCCATCTCAAGTCAGAAAGGGATTCAACGGTGAAGGTTTCTTCCTAACCAAAGCCAAGCATTAAGGAAGTACAGACCACCCAAATCTCGGAACAAACCTAGAACTAGATGACTCCTATCATCTAGTACATAAAAGAAGGATTACTTCTAGAAGACAAAAATCATGCTCGAAGGATTCGGATTAGGGCAACTTGTTACCTGATCTTAAACGGAAAGCTCTACCGAAGATCCTACACTCAACCTCTCTTGAGGTGCCTATCTCTTGAGGAATTCTAATACGTCCTAGATGATATACATGAAGGAATCTGTGGAAACCACAATGGTGGCAGGACCATAGCCCACTAAGCTCTGACTCAGGGTTATTATTGGCCAAGCAGGCTAAAGAATACGTCCAGAGGTGCGACAAATGCCAATGATTTGCCTCCTACCAGCACCAACCCATCACGAGCTCATCCCTATTACTAGTCCTTGGCCATTCGCTCAATGGGGGATGGACATTATGGGACCACTGTCAAAGACCCTACAGAATAGAAGATACCTACTCGTCATCATAGACTATTTCTCCAAATGGGTAGAAGTGGAGCCTTTAACTCACATTACGAAAGTGGAGGTAAAAAACTTCACATAGAAGAACATAGTCTGTAGGTTCAGCATACCCCGCGTCATCATCTCTAACAATAGTACGCAGTTTGCTAGAAAGGTGTACAGAAAGTTCTGTGAAGACTTGCACATCAGTCACCACTTTTCCTCACCAGGGCACCTCTAAGCTAATGGGTAAGCAAAGGTAACCAACCACACAATTCTTGATGTCGTTAACAAAAGGTTGGAGGAAGCCAAGGGAAGATGGGTCGAAGAGCTCCTTGGAGTGCTCTGGGCTTACCAAACCACCCAAAAGACACCAATTGCAGAGACACCGTTCTCACTTGCATACTATACTGAGGTGGTCATTCCCGTCGAGATTGGCATGCCGACCTTGAGGATGGATGATTTTGACCAAGAAACCAATGACCATCAGCTTGCAGAAAATGTAGATCTGCTTGAAAAAAGACATGAGAGCAAGCCAGGATCAGGACTGAAGCATACCAATAAAAAATGGCCAAAAGCTTCAGTCGAGGGTTAAAACTTATCAATTTCTAGCTCAAGGACCTCGTCCTCAGAAGTGTATTCCCAAACACCAAAAATCCCACCTTGGGAAAGCTCTCCTCTAATTGAAAAGTGTCTTACAAGGTAACCAAGATCGTCAGGCCCACAACTTACTGCTTAGAGGATGCAACTGGGAAGCTTGTGCCTAGGCCTTGGAATGTTGAGCACTTATGAAAGTATTATAAATAAAAGGTTTCTTTTTCTTTTCTAAGTACTTCCATCTTAAATGTACAAACTCCTAAAAGCTTTATATCCATTACAAGTGTTACAGGTCTGGTCCATCTTAATGCACAGACCCCTAAAAGTCTTGTATCCATTAAAAGTGCTACAGGTGTCACGACCCGAAACCCACCTTGTGCAGATTCTCGAATCGTAATCGCCATCCTTCGGCCTGGGGCCCTTAGGGTGAGGCTCACATAAGCAACAATATCGAATGGCGGTAGGGCTTGTGTTTGCGGAAGGGTGAAAACTTTTTCTTTTCTTTTCTTATTTTAAAATTTTGCACATCCGTCCAATACTGCTGCTCTTTACGTTGGTACACATGGTTATACATTCAGAGTATAATAAAAACTTAAAGACTTTATAATTACAATCATATTCAGTTGCCCCAGTGGGGCTTAATACATAACAGTGTACCATCTTCTAATATAAGTCACTAACTAAAATTTCATAGTGTTCTCCAGAAGACTGCTAATCCTGAAATAAGCTTCCTATGCCCTTCCTCAAATGAGCATAGTTCAACATCCTCATCATCAAAATCAGGACTTGTTTTTAGTCACCTAAAAGGGGGGTCGGATAAAAATTCGGTAAGCTAATCTAAGCTTGTGAGTAATTCCAGCATTTGTCATGGGGTTTCAAGTGGAAATGGTTAGTATAAGAGACTTTATAAAACAATCACCACCAATTGCTCGTATACTTTGAACACAGAATATATGCATTCTTTTAAAACATAAAGCTTTGACACATTTAAAGTATTCAAGCTAACATGTATTTCTTCAAATAGAGTATAAAAACTCAAATATACAGTAGTGAAAATGAGGGTAAAACCTACTTCCATTTTCAACATAACATCTTATCACTTCCATTAATAGAATCTGTTTCGAACCAGACTCTCGTTTTACTTTTCGTAGAGATATCTCATGCCTGGAGGATTAGATCCTGCTACCTGGCATTTATTCATATTGTAGTTGAGTTCTGAAGAAATCCAACAAAATCTGTGGTACTTATGCACAACTTATCTTGCATTTAAATGCATTTATCACATAACTTTTTCATATAGATGCTTTTATGAGCATTCAAAACATAACCTTCATAACTTCATAATAAATCTTCAAATACTTGGAATATACAAATTCAGAATACTTAAAGAGATTTGGTATTTTAAACTTAGACGAGCTCAAACATATTTTAAGGAAAACTGTAGTAGGAACCATTCACTGAGCACGTCACAATAGGGTTCATAAAAACAGAATATTTTTTAAAACAGAAAACATGTGATACTGAATTTGATATTCAAATACTTCAGATATTTTGAACTTAAAACTTCTTCAAATTCATGAAGTTAAATCTCCATTTCAAACACAAGGTTACTCACCTTATACGTCTGGGCTGGCTCTATTGTTGTGCCTTCCCTTTCGCCCTTTTCAACCTAAAATAATTTATAAAAATTTCATAAATTCACATGCATTTAAATCAACTTGTGATTCTACCTATTCTTAGACCGTGTAAGCCTACTTTCTATAGTAAGTTTTTATACTTAAGAATTGAACTAACTCAATTTGTTTTATAGTTATATTCCATGTCTATTTACCTTATACATATATCCTTATTGATAAATAGACATTACCTGCGAAGCATGTCATTTAGCGTTTCGGTATTTTCTTGCTCTTTCTCTTCTTCTTTTAATTTTGTTTCAGCAAGTCTCCTTGCTGCTGCTTCTTGCATGAGTCGCCACATTGGGACTATAGGGGTTTTGTATATGCATGGCCTAACTGAGATGATTTGACATGACTTGGCGATTCTTATCTTTCTGTTGATTACCTTATTTTGCCATAAAAGCTCATCCATGAAGTCTTGTTGAGTCTTATCCATGATAATTTACTTGAGCTTTAACCTAAAACACAACTTAACGTGTTAGGAATTAAATTTCATTTTAATTTATACTCTTCTGGTAGGTCCATTAATTTTAAGTTTAATTTTATTATTTCACATGTTTACGTGTCGTGTCTTTCCGTGCCTTATTCAAAATGCGGACCCCACTATTGAGTTCACAACGTCGAAAAGTGTTTCCGTCTATACTTACATGAATTAATGTTATTCATCAAATTTTATATCTCTTTATTATAAGTATCTTTTTTGGTTAAATAGACTCTGTCATTGAGTCCAAAACATCGAAGAAAGTCAATTTAGACCCTCTCGGACTTCCATTTGGCTTTAGGGGTACTAGGGACAAAATGAAAATTTTACCCCTTTAGGTGTCTTTATTTTTCGGGGTCTCGTCTTGCAAAACAAACCTCATCATTGGTCTCAGAAGGTCCAAGATAGTAAAAATACACTAATAACTTGTCTCATTTGGACACCAGACCATTTCGTCATTATTTAATTTAATTAATTACTTTTATTTTATTTAATATAATTTATATAATATATATATATATATATATTTTTGGGGTTTAAAGGACACGAGATTGTCCTGTCTCAGTGGTAAGGAAGGGGGGTTGGGTCCTTAAGGTTCCGTGTTCGAGTCGCAAAGGCTGCTGCCCCTTATTTTTTTCTAATTTTTCTTGACCCAAATGGTGTATAAGAGCCTTATCTGTGGATAGGCTATTCCCAATCGCGTACAAGTTATTAAATTGGGCCCAAGACGTGTAGCCAAACAGGTTAAATTAGGGTTTTAAAACCTTAAGCCCAAAACGGCGTCGTCCCAATAATGCGGTGGCTAAACCGCGAGCCACCACGTGTCCTAAGTCCACTCACCCGTTTTAAACGAGTGGCGAGTTGACTCGTCGTCTTCCCCATCATTCAAGTCACTGTTGCCCTAATTCCTAGACCCCCCCCATTTCTTCCAATTTCGTGAGTTTTTTACTGTTCAAATTCCTCTATTTTTATTCTAACCCGTTTCTGAAACACCAAGGATTGGTTTGGCATTCATATTAGAGCTCAAATTGAGCTCAAAAGTTCGGTTAAAGGTTTGATAACCAAACCTACATCTCAGTCGTTTATGTTCATTTCTCCATTATTTCACGTGTGACTTGACCTATTTTGTTCCTCTTGTCAAGGGTTTTCATTCCCCATTCCTTAAAGTCAATTTTGATGTAAGGTTGGGAGGTTGGGTTTTAAACCCGAAACCTGCAACACCAAATTTTAGGGCCTTTCTTTGGTCTTCTTGATCGTAGTCTAGTGTTTTTAAAACACTTTGAGGGTCTAGTTGAGGGTCCAATAAGCCAAACATGGTTTGGTTTCAATGTTTTCAGACCTACTACAACAAGGTCCATTAATGGTGGTTTTTTCATGGGTCTTGTGTTTTAAGCTGTTTTAAGACCAAATTTTCATGCATGGTTAAGTTTAAATATATCCTAAACATCATATATACATAAACAAAGCTTAAACAATTTGCATATACGCATATATCCTAGAGAGAGAAAATATGATTTTTTTGATATTTTCACACCTTTTTTCGTGATTTTCTTCTCCTTCTCCTTCTGATTTCTTTCATTCTTCTTCCTTCAACGTCTTTGCTCCTTTTTCTTTTGATTTCTCTCTTAAGAAATGAGCATGCAGTGCATGCACTTGCTTTAAGCAAGTTTCCACTGCCCTTTCTCTCTCATCAGATTTCTCTCTCCTTCTATGACCTCAGAGCCCCTTTCATTGACATTTTTACTGCTCTATTTACTTCTTCTTTTTCCTCCTTTTTCAAAATGCAGCTTTGTATTTATGGTGGATTGATATTTTATATTATATATGTGTATTATATAATTACACACACACATATCAGCCGACACTCACACCCACACATACACTTTAGTTTGTATATGTTTATGTATGTATATGCACTTATTCATATGTGTATATATATATATATATATATACATTAATTGTACCTTTGGGTATACACACAATACATAGTGTGTGTATTTTACATATGTTAATACACTTAAATAATCACATGTATATTATTATATAATCACGCTCACATGTACACATGAATATTGAAATATATTTATTATATATTTCACGTCTCTCGGTCTTCTAGTAGTTAGTTTTAACTATGGTTCAAAATCTCGTAACACGTGTCATATTACCCGGTATTTTAGGTCAGGGTGTTACAACAGGTCTGATTTATCTTAATGCACAGACCCCCAAGTCTGGTCCATTTCAATGCACAGACCCCTAAAAACCTTGTATCCATTACAAGTGCTACAAGTCTGGTCCATCTTAATGCGCAGACCTCCAAGTCCTGGTCTATCTTAATGCACAAACCCCTAAGTCTGGTCCATTTCAATGCACAAACTCCTAAAAGCCTTGTATCTATTACAAGTGCTACAGGTCTGGTCCATCTTGATGCATAGACCTACAGGTTTGGTCCATCTTAATGCACAGACCCCTAAAAGCCTTATATACATTACTGAGTACTACAAGTCTAGTCTATCTTAATGTATAGACCCCTAGGTTTGGTCCATTTCAATGCACAGACCCCTAAAAGCCTTATATCCATTACAAGTGTTATAGGTTTGGTCCATCTTATTGCATAGACCTATAGGTTTGATCCATTTTAATGCACAGACCCCTAGGTCTAGGTCTATTTCTGTGTACAGACCCCTAATAACCTTGTATCCATTACAAATGTTACAAGTCTGGTCCATCTTAATGCACAGATCCCTAAAAGCCTTGTATCCATTACAAGTGTTACACGTCTGGTCCATTTTAATGCACAGACCCCCAGGTCTGGTCCATTTTAATGCATAAACCCCCAGGTCTGGCCCATTCTACTGCATGGACCCCTAGGACTAGTCCATTTTTTTAGCCACCATAAGTATTTCAGGTCTGAAGATTTTATCTTAACTTAACTACGAAGTGTCTCAGGTCTGAAGATTTTATCTTAATTCAATTACAAGTATTTCAGGTCTGAAGATTTTATCTTGACTTAAGTACAAGTGTTTCAGGTCTGAAGATCTTGTCTTAATTCAATTCTAAGTGTTTCAGGTCTGAAGATTTTATCTTAACTTAATTGCAAGTGTCTCAGGTCTAAAGATTTTATCCTAATTCAATTACAAGTATATCAGGTCTAAAGATTTTATATTGACTTAATTGCAAGTCTCTCAGGTCTAAATGCACAAAAAACTGAGATAAATAAATGGTCTTTCATTGATAAGCCCAAAGGGTGGAAGAGTACAAATTTATAAAAAAAACCAAAAAAACAAAAAAAAACAAATAAAACAAAAGTAAGATGAAAAGTAACGCCCCAATCAAGGATTTCCAGCAGAGGGGGTAGCTTCTTCGACTTCAGTAGGTTCCGCAAGGGTGGCTTCAGAGGGACTCAACTCTGGATCATCCAGTTGAACCTCGTCCACTCCGAAAAGGTCGAGGTCAGGATAGAGCTTCTAAATCTTCTTCAGAAATAGCTCATACCTGTGATCCATGAACTCACCGCCCAGCTGGTTCACTTCTTCTCTGAGCTCTTTTTCAGTTTCCTCCTTAGCTATTTGGACGCTAGAGGCTAGCTTCAGAGCCATTGCGACTTCTGCCTCCTCTTTTTTCCTTTTTCAAAGCCTCTAACTCAAAAGCCAAGGCATTCTTCTATGATTCCAGAATGGCCACATTATTCAGGGCTTCTTTAAATTTCTCTTCAAAGGAGAGGGACACAGAACTAGCAGTCCCGAGTTGAAGGCAAGCTTCATCCAACTTGGCTTGGAGCTTATCCTCCCTCTTAGACTCCTCTGGGAAGTCCATGATCGTGACCATGGCATGGACGGCCTGCAAAAGATAAAGGTCAAACCAGTAAGCCAGAACAGACGTAAGGTCAATCAGAAAGGAAGTAAGATAAAAAAAAAAAAAAATTAAGTAAAGAACTTCTTACCCTCATATGGGAGACCAAAAGGTCTTTGGCAATTCTGTGGGGCTTCATGCCTTTGAAGCACTCTGAGGCGGAAACCCAAGAGTCCTCATAGGCCCTCTTGATGGTGACCTCCATGTTCTCGACCGAAATGATACCAGGAAGGGACCGAACTTAGCTTCCCCTTGCCATAAGGAGGCCGAGCGCACGGGAAGCGCTAGAGGTGGGGGGCAGCACTTCGCGAGCAACTGACATTGCTAGCTATTTGGAGACTGTGCGTTCTAGAGAGCTGAAGGCCCCCACTTCGGTCATCCTCTTCTTCTAAGGAGGGGGAGGGACAGTAAGGCTGGATACCTTCCTGGTCCTCTTGGGTCCTAGCATCCAGCTCAACAGCACTGCCTTTTTTAGCGCAGCCGACTTGTCCTTCACTAGACCGGCGTCCATGAAGTTTTGGAGAGTAAGTACGAGGTCGTGAAAGCTGTCTTGCAGATATAAAAGTCGTCAGGACTTCTCCTTAAGCTCTAGAGTAAAGACTGACCTCCTCCAAGCCTTCTTATCTATAACACAAAAAAGAAAACAACACAAAGTTAAACAGAACCAAAAGAGGAAGTTATGACTAGAAACCAAAAGTCGGTAGGCTTAACCTTGAAGCCAGTATGCCAAGGAAAAAAACTCATCCGGTTCTCATAATCTTCATGTTCCCAGCCTCTGTTGACAAAGAAATACCACTTCTTCCTTGTCTTGTTGGAAGTGGGTACCGAGTTCAGGGGCTTGAACCTCTTGGCAAAGGACATGTAGTATAACCCCTCTGACCTAAGGTACTTCATGTCCATATTGCTCCGGATAAGGTCCAGATCTACCTCAACACCATTTTGATGACCTAACACTAGGAAGGCCATACGCTGCCTCTAGTTGTTGATATTCAGCTCGGCAGGACAAATTTTAAACCAACTAAAAAAGTCATTTAAAAGGGAGTGAAAAAGGAAACTGCACACCGACCTCGAACCATTCGAGGTAAGCACAAATCTCCCCTCTTTCAATGTCTGATGGGCGGTTTATTTTTTGAGGGATCCTACAGTACACATTTTTGGGAAATCAAAATGCATCTTAAGAGCATCTAGCATGCCCTCAGTCATGGCACTTTCACCTTCATATCTTCTCTAAGATCGGCCCAATGTACCGAACCTCCCTAGTTCTTAGATTTAAGGTGTGCTTCAAGAAGCAACACCCCTAAATCACCATTTGAGGAATCATTCATTTCCTCAACGAGAAATGCCCTATGACTACCCACTTCAACAATTTCCTTATTCTCTTCCCTAGCGTTAGAACGTGTATCAGAGGATAACATTGTTACAAAATAAGTAAGGAAGCAAAAAAAATGCAAGGAAGGAGAATGAAGAAGAAGAACGAAGGAATAACAAAAGAGGGAAATGAATTTTACCACTTGCCAACCAAAGAACAAAGTTCGGATGATGGAGAATTCCTCAAGTGCACTGGAAATCACACTGAAATCTCCTTTTTCTCTCTATCTCTCTCTCAAGCTTCAAAGCAGTATAGGATTCGTAAAAGAATCCAAAGGGAAAAATGTCACTATTTATAATTTACCAAAGGGTGTCATTTAATTCCCCAAATCCCAACCGAAAATTGGCTAATGATGGTCTCGATTCCCGAATCGATGGCTTGAGTAATGATGGTGCTGTAACTACTCCACTAATGGCTATTTTCTCGGAATGCGGAATGACATATTAATGAGAATACATGTGACCCTTTAGAAACCCTAACCTTAGTTCTGTATGGGTCCCACAGAACTAAGGCTCGGGGGGAGTAGCTAATGTACCATAAAATGACAGCCTGACCCAAAACTGACACATGTTTATGAGTTTTTTCATGTGCAGATCAGGAATTAATACAGGGCTATTCAGATCTGACAAACCCTGAAGATCCAGACGTCCCTTGGTCAAAAGGGCGCAGACCTTTCCTCGAGAACAAAGAGTTCGGAGTACGTACCTAAAGGAGTTCCTGAGCTAATCACTGCTTTACACGCCTTACTGACCTAAAAATAAGGAAACAGAATATGATATGGAAACTGCTATTCTCGGATACCTTTCAATCCCTACTCTTGCAAGGAGCAGAATTCAATATGGCAACTGCCATCTTTAAATATGGTCAAATCCCGATCTTTATGACTCGCAATCTTAATCAACTTAGGAAGTCTACAGTCTATAAATAAAGCCCTAAGATACGTTTTTCAATTACGGTCAATTTATCTTTTTGAATTGCAGACTCTTTTTTATTTTTACTTACTTTATCATTAGAGCGGCTACCACCGGAGCCAACTTGGTGGCCCTCTGATCTCTCTCTTTTCGAGTTCTTGACAGGCGACGAAGAGCGGAAGTCCCACTGATCAGAAAGTGCAACATCACTTATACATGAATACTTTCTTCTTCATTCACTTTTGTATACAAATTTATACCTCCATATGTGTCGAGATATAAATATATTGCTCATCCCACATGGATTTATATTTTTATATACTTATAAATTTCTCTACATGTACTTATATATATTTATATATTTACACCTATTAATTAATACGTTCCTACATTTAGATATTTAAATGCATGCCTACGTATTCACCTGTATAAGAATATGCATTTATTCTTATACATACTATTATCTACCCACTTAATATCCATTTTATGTAACTCTTGGGGTTTGATGAATTAGAAAGAGGTTTTGGTGATATCACCAATGATTGGACTATCTACTTGGAACCTAAGTCTCACGTCTCATCGCTTTATGTGACTAATAATATGTTATACACATGCCTAAAAAGGTTTACTTAAAAAAAAAATTGCGTGGCATGATAACATACTTTCGTTTTTTTATGCAGAACACTAAGAAAAAAATTATAAAAGTTACTTATTAACATACTAAAGTACTTAAAAAAAAAAAAACACATTACCAAAAGGTACCGTAGTTTTGTTTTTGCCCTAACACTAATCAATACTCCGAGTCCTAGTTACACAAAACAGTTAACAACTACTTCCATGTAACTAAGAAAAGTTATTGAATAGTCTGGGAAGATTGACGAAGTCAATGGTCCTTATCAATCAGAAACCGACAAGTATATAAAAATTATTTTTTGGTTTCTACAAGCCCAACATGTTATACACAATGCATCTCCTGGTTGGCTGAGACTAATGATACCGGACCATTCAATAATTTTTTAGTTAATTAATATTAACTATTCATTTATTATATGTTTAGATATGACATGTGTGTATATGTGTTGTGGGAGGGAGGGGAGAGAGGAGAGGGGAGCATTTAATCTTGGGAATTGTTATTCATTCTCCCATTTGTACACTTGCACTCTAAAATGTTATTTTTAAAATAATTAAAGTTGCATTTTTTGGGACTCAAATAGAAAAATGGGAGAGCGGAAATAGGGCTGCCCTTAATCTTTAATGATAACAGATTTGTACTACTAACTACAGATAAGTCATGATATATAATGATACTGCACTTTTTGGCCCACGTAAGATTTGAGTTCGGCTCCCTGCGAAATACTCAAAACAGAAGATCAGAGGACCACCGGGTTGGCTCCGGCGGTAGTCGCTCCGATGCTTAAGTCAATAAACTAAATTGAAGGACTGTAATGAAAGCCAAATAATGAGCATGAAAGTAAAGCGTACCTTTAGGGTTGAATTTATAAGTAGTGGCTCTCCCAAGTTGATTAGGATTTAGAGCCATGAATATAGGGATTGGATCGTTGGAGATATCAGTTACCTTGTTGGATATGACAACATAATGTGGCAGTTTCCTTGTTGGAGACTGTTTCCTTATTTCCTACTCGGTGCTCATTGAGGCTGTGATAAGGTCTAATCATCGATGTACTGCAGGCTTGCATCTATATATGTTAGCTTTGTAGGCGAGCAGTCCTGCTTTGATAATATCAGCTCGGTCTCTGTGGGTTATGCCCTTGATCGACCGAGGATGAAGTATATGACCGAGAATGAACTATATGACCGAGCATGAACTGCATCAGTGCACATAAGTTATACAGCCGAACATGAACTGAATAATCGAGCATACGTTATACGGCTGAGTATGAGCTGAATGACCGAGCATCAGTTATACGGCCGAGCATGAGCTGAATGACTAAGCATAGGCCGACCTATAGTTACACATGTCATGTAGTGGTTGGTGTGTCACATAGTGGTATATCATATAATAATCACAAATAGACAGAAAAAATACCAAAAAAACAATTACACTAACTTTCTCTTTTGGTACTAATTTTTGGACTTTACTTTCATTAACTTTTGTTAGTTAAGATAATGAAGCTAATATTAGCCTAATCTAGTGTTGAGGATGGCTCATGTTGATGCTTTGGTATGCCATTAGAAAATGTTCATCAATTGTAGGGCCCTTGAAGATGATAGATCTTAGGATCACTGAATCTTTGAGGGAAAAAACAAAGTGGGGAAAGAAAAAAAAAAAGAAAAGGAAAAAAGAGAGGGTAACTTTTTCTTTCAAAAAAAAGAGCACTCTCACCAGCTTCCTAGAAGTATCATTTTCATGGTATTAATACGCATAATCAAAAGGTGGTAAAATAAAAGTGAAAAGGAAAATAAAGCCTATCTTGGAAAGAATTGAAAAGTGAATAAAATTTTGAAAAGACGATGCCTCAATACAAATATTATGTTTGTTTCACTTTCAATGTACACAAAATATTTGTGAAAAGATGTTTTTTATTTTCTTAAAATGTTTGGTAATAAAATATTTAAAAAACAAATAAATTATGGGACATATAAAATCTTGGAGAAATAAAATTTTCTTAATTTCCTTTTTCATAAGTCAAGGATGAGTGGAACATACAAATTTTTTCTTTTAATTTTTGGTTAGTTTTGTGGGCATTTTTTGTCCCAAAAAAAAAAAAAAATTGTAAAACACAAGCACTTCAACCCCATTTATATATCTGTATATAGTATATATAGATAATCAGACTTAAGAAGGATTTCCCATTGTTAAGAACAAGTAATCTTTTTTTTTCATTTCTTGGTTCGGGGTTGGAAAAATTTCCCCTATTCACCCTCCTTTCCCTCGACTAATGTTATACTATCCTAAAATTTATTTTAAAAATAGTTTCTTAAATAATGTAACAGTCTTGATATTCATCATTCAAACAGACAATGTGAAAGATCATTAATATAAAAGTGTCACATTATTTGAAGTATTCTTTTAGAGTGCAAAGTTTGAATATTATTACCCACCTTTCCTTAAAAGTATGGTGTAAGACACCTCCTCAAGACAAATTGGATAAACAATATAGGCCAAACACAACAGCTGCCCATGTCTAAGTAATTACACTTACAGCTTGGAAGAGCATATATATACACATGCCTATACACACACACACACACACACACACACACGCCTTAAGACAAATGGAATAAACAACATAGGCCCAAACACACCAGCTGCCCATGTCTAAGTAATATTACACTTATGGCTAGGAAGAGCATATACACATGCCTACACACACACACACACACATAGGATCATAGATAGGTGGAGGTAGGTAGATTCACGATAGAAAAGAGGAAAGTGACTTAATTTAGTGCTGCTGACATTACAAAGGATACATATTGCATGACATAAAGTAAGCGGTATCAAGTAGTTTTAACCTCTCATTAAGTGATCCTTTTCAAAAAGTTGCCATTCTTGAATATTTACTGTTGGATAAATTACATTGATATTTTTCAAAATTTTTTACAATTATATTGATTCTTTCTGAAATTTCTAAAATTATACTGAACTCTCCCAATTTAAATAACAAACTACAAATACCTCTCTTTTAAAACTCCTTGCACAGCTTGAAATGTTGTAGGAGATCATTAATTTGAATGCAAGTGGCAAAAGTCCAAGAAACGCATGAAAAGTGAAGCTGAAACGTCATAAAGGAATCAGGAAAAACAAGTTGGAAAAATATTGTGGTCTCCATATATCATATATATAAATCACTTCAAGCTGCTTTCCATTCCAGTATTCATTTTCATTAATGGTGTTTAAATGAAATATGTACCAGCCTAGTAATGTTTAAGAGTATGGGGGGAAGTACTTCAAAGCTCATCAGCCCATGAAAACACCTGCAGTCAATTTCAAGAGAGTTGCATTTTATTTTTTCAGTTTGTTTAAGCCTTTGTAATTGTATTGATGTTGAACCAAACCAGTAATTTAAACAAGAGTAATGCTAAATATAACGGATTTTCTCACTTTTAAAAACAAATTTATGGGATCCACTATGATAAATGAATGTGGGTCTCATCACATTATATTTAAGAATAAAAAAAAATGTTATATTTAGCATTTTCCTTTAAACAATCAACCAAAATGGGTATGCTTCATTGGCTGAAAGTGTGGGAGATTTCTGTACTTCTGAGCGTAAATAGGGACTGGTGTTGTAGAAACCATAAAAATCTGTGCATTAAAATGCATATAATGAAGCAAAATCAAATAGATTAAAGTAACACAAGGCTGCCCATTTCTCATTTAACTTGCATTCCCAATTGACATCAAATCCAGAAGAGTTCTTTACATCTCCTGTCACAGTTTTTCTCTCTATGGTTTCACTTTTCAGGGCATTAGAAATCAATAGATACAAATATACAATTTATGTGTTTAGGCACCAACTTGTAGCATATAAAAGTATGAATGGCATCTGATATTTTCCACCAACTATTCTGCTGCATTGTTAATTTGTCACCTCTTTCCCTTGATTTATATAGAAAAATATAATTTAACAAAAAAACTTAGATTAATTAACTGGAGATAACAATCAACATGAAAAGGGATGAAGATAAATCATTCACAACTTTCAGCGTCTTTTTTAACCTTTTAAAAGTGAAGAGCCAGATGCCATAACTTTCTTCTTTGTCACCACTCTGCCCATACTTATCAGTTAAGGACACTTCTCAATCTAGTGCATGTCATTCCTCTGCGTCAGTGTACTGTTGGGGGTTGTTTCAGATAGCTTTTAAATGCCAACATTCACTCAATCTTGGTTGGATGTACATGTACTAAAGCACCTCTTCCAAATAAAGACTGAAAACTATACGTTAGGTTTTCTTCTGGTTAGTGACTAGGGCAGCCTCATATTTGATGAAACAATAGAAAATATTCAATGAACCCTTGATCATTGGTCTCGTCGATTTATATGAAAATCACATGTGCATGTCAATGTACCTTTTACATATGTGACTTCATTTAAATCGTTGGGATCATTGATCCAAAGACTATTGAATAATTGTTGAGGAATACAATCTTAAATATTGAAAAAATATTCCATGGTTTTAATAGTGAGATAAAGTGGCACGTATGCACTCTTACACATGTGACACCTCATCTCACCCTTAGGACTACCAAAAGTTAACTATTAAACACTGGGACTAAATAGATATATTCCAAAAGCGTAGTTCTACAAGGGGAGCATTGTCTTTTACCATAGGGTGATGTATTTATTTATTTAATTTTTCAAAAAAAAGGGGAGACCTGCTTTTTATTTCTTTCCCCTTCAGTGCATGAATCACTTTTTCTTTCTTTTTCTTGGGTGAAGGTGTCTTTATCTCTCTATTTCCAAAACCCTCTCTCTTTTAACTTTGAGACATGCAATCAAAATCTTACCTTTTTTCTTAATGCAGGAAAGATGACTAAACAGACAGCTTTAGCTCCAATGAATCTCTTTCACAGATATTTGTTTCATTTCATACATGATTTTTTTTTTTTTTTTGGTTATAAAAAATGGGTATAGAGATAGGCTACTCTACATATCCGTAAGGAAACATTGTTCTTTACTATCAAACAATCATCTGCGAAAGATCCTACCGTACCTACATCAGAGCCGAAACTTAAGTCTCATCACATGCTCTGAAAACTGAAGAGTAAGTTTAACCCTACCAAACAGCTATGAATACTTGAATACTAACATTAAAATTCGGTTTCATACATAATATGCTCTTGGGAATTTAACTCCCCAACCATTCTCAATGGAAGTACAACAGTAATAAATGAGACCAAGACCCTTCTTTCAGTCACAATCTAACATAGCTAAGGTCCAGTGGTTCTCTCTTTGTAAGGCATGCACATTAATGACATTTTCTATTTCTTGAGTGGGAAAAATGGTAAATCTCTTGCCTTATATGGTAGTCATTTTTGCATTGGTAATGCTTTCCATCTACTTTTCTTTCCAGCTATCAATTTTGTCCTCCCTTGAAATCAGTCCAATTGACAAGCTTCTGCAGGGCACATGGAGTGCAGGAAGACAAATTAATTGTGTGTGTGTGAGAGAGAGAGACTATTCTTCTTTTCAACTACCAAAATGTTGTATGACTTTGGAATATTTTTAGCCGATGGATTTAGAGAATCCATGCCATTTATGTGAATAGCAGCTGCTATTTGAGAGAATATTTAAAAAAGTTAAAATATGGGATATGTTTTAATATGCCATTAGAGCATACTGTTTTGCATCACATGCTATTTTATAGATATAGCAGCTCAAAAGAGCTGCAATGGAGCTTCTTTTAGTGATAAAAATCGGGACAAAGGTCTTTTTTTCCTTCATTGTTTAATGACTCAAAACCAATTGATATAGTTAAATTCCATATGTTCCATTTCAAGCCATATATGTAAATGCTGTATGCTCAAGGTTTGCCATTGATTTTTCTGACCATACTACAATTTCTTTCATGAGAATTTTAAGCAATCTTGCCTATCATTATCTATACATATATGAAAACTTAATATGATTCATGGGTGCCAAAAACACTAGCTTGCTAAATTCCTTCATCAATATCAAATAATCAGAGATACAGTTGCCAATTTCTTTCCCACCTCTGCTCGAATACAAAATTTTTGGTTCCTAAATAATTAGGATAAGACTTCGTTAAGTTGAACTTTGATCATTACGAAATCTGAAAATGATCTAGCTGTCCATGCAGAAAGAAAGAAAGAAAAAAACTCCAGAGATTAATTTCTACCTCTGTGATTAATTACCACAGCTAAATAAGACCTTTGCCACCTTAGTCTAGATCATGTACTTGTCGTACATGGCTGAACCATATCAACCTATTTTCATCCAGCTTACCTTATTTATATTGCCTCACATTCATCTCAACGACTCCTTTTCAATTGCGCTATTTATGAGCATATTGTTTCTTGACAGCATAACTTCGTTTCTTAAAATCCGCTACGTAGCATTCCTAGATTTACGAGGGGCAAGGTAAGGTTTTTTCTGGCTCAGGCATACCTATTTTCAAAACCATTATCAGTAACTAGCCTTTTCCATTGTCAATGCCTGCCTCCACCATTGCTGTCACACTACGGCAGCCATTGTCAATGACACTTCTTTCTCAAGAATCTCTCTCAAAAGGCCAATACATAATTAGAAATCTACAAGTACATGACAAATATAATTCAATAGTGTGATAGTTTCATAACACATTCTATGATGAAAATAGTTATTGTAAACCTAATTTTCAATCCACACAACCTCAACTTAAAACTAAAACTATTTTCAATAACATAAAAGAAAAAACCCTTTAAGTTAAACCTATTGCTGGAGATCTAGGGGCTAGCATTCTACTGTATCAAAGGCCTATGTAGATGGCAATAGTAAGCGGTTGAAATGATGTTTGAAACACCAGTGGCTTTTCAGCTCTGCGTTGCACCAAAAATATATTTCCACCCTCATGCAGAATTTTATGGGCCTGCTCTGGCCCTGATTTGCTCCAACCATGGACAAACAAGAAAGCCATTGGCCAGAAAATGTTATGGTCGTACTGAAGCAGTGGAGCCACGTTCATTAGCCATCAAGACTGTCCATGAATCTTCAGCTATTAGCAGCGGCTCATGATTCCTATGTGAAGGCCCCTGTAAGCCAAATTAATCAAACTCTTAAAAACGATCTAGATGTAAAGGATTCCCAAGTCACATGCTTCAAAATCACACATCAAAATAAAAATTAGCGTTCTTTTAATTTCGTATTCCATTTTGCTCATTTACCATAACAAAAAAATTTCGGAGTGAGTGACTAACCATTAGTATAACAGATTCCTCCAGTTGAGCAATTCTGTTTAGTTTGCTTTGGTTGTCGTCAGATTCCGGCCAAATTGGATGATCATTGGTTTGCCTTTGAACACATATCCGTTCACTAGATTCTAAATCCAAGAATTAAACAAAGGAATTCCATATCACAACTTCAGCACAAAGATGGAATATTACAAGGTGTATGGTGATCTAATTTTAGCAGCTAAGCAAGAATTAAAATTTTGTTCAAGAGCGTCTTTTCGGTTACTCAGAAAATAAAAACATTTCGGAAACACAGTAGAAACGACAAAAAATATTTGAAGCGCATGGAAACACATTGTAAACATCAAGTAACCTAATAACAATCAACTTAGCACACCCGGTAAGCAATGATGAAATCATTTCAGTATTTTCTTTATCCATAAGAAACATCTATAGACAGAAAAAACAAGTAAAAATAAAAATAAATTATTATCTTTGGCTTGGATTAATGTTAGCCTAGCAATGATTGTTGCACTAGACAGAATCAGAAACTACTAGTTTTTAGAAACATTACCAGACATCCAAGTTTATCTGACTGCACAGTTGGAATTTGCATACTAATTTGTAACTAGTTCGTTATCTTTAGTTATGGAATAAGAAAGGTCTTTATTGCATACATATCCAAAATTAAGTTGAATGGTAGGAAAAAAAAATTAATAGGAGAGGACTGGAGAACACCTATCACCAAAGTACAAGCATTTAATGATGACAATGGTTTGGAAGCCCTATTTTTATGCATTCAATCATATATTAAATTCAAACACAAGGCTTGTTTAACCTTAAGAGTTCTCTATCAAAATAGTTTTATTATTTCCCATGAAATAATAACATAAATTCAAAGTTAAAAAATAGATAACATAATTGATTCGTTTTTATGATGTGGAAATCAAGCAACAATGTAATAGAAATGATTGGAAATGCTAGCAAAGATGAAATTTCACACCCTATTTGAGTTAAGGCTGGGTCTGGGTCTAGGGATTGGGTGCCTGTTTGGGAGAGCTATTAAGTGTTGATGAAGACAAGTGCTGATGGGGGATAAGTAGTTTGGTGTTTGGATGAATGCATTTCATAAGTGACTATAGAGAATGCAAAGTCCTTCTTTCCCTTTATTAGATATTTGATGGTTTTTAAATTGTTTGGCCATGTGTTATATAATTTTTTGTGTTTTAAAAAATTTAGATTCATTAAAAAATAAAAATAAAAAATAACTCAAAAATCCATGTATTTTTAAAATTCTCACCGTTTTTAAAAAAATTTAAAAAGAAAAACAATATTAAAATTTAAAAAAATTGTATCTAAACGTCAAATCTCAAATTTGTGGCCATCTAGGTCAGTTACTCAGGTTGATCATCATTATAAAAATAAAAAATAAAAAGGAGGAAAGATATATTTTTACTCCTATTATTTGGAAAATTAAATTCTTAATTTAGAAAGGAGCTTCAATAGTTTTCAAAAAAGAAACTAGGCAGGTGTTAAATATTCACTTCGTTTATTTAACACTTCGTAACAAGTACGTCCATACTAAATTATCTCTTTCCTCCTAATGGCACACATTTCAGGACATAATTTGAATCCAACTGAGTTTCATGGAACAAAACAAATATTCAGGCCAATTAAAAAGAGCCACTTGATAAAAAGTGAGGAAATAATAATTTTATCATGCACTCTCTTTTGACACCTGGTAAATTTTGTTGGCTGTGATCAGTGGTTCAGATCAACTAACGCTTCCTTGTCTGTAACTCACTTATACAGAATCCCCATACGTTTTCATTTCGTTCACATGTTAGAACTGATGGCATGAAGGTAAGGAAGAAAAAAAAATTGGGGCAAAATTGGGAGGAAAAGGGGGGCCCAACCACCTCAAGCTAGAGTCCGAAAAAAGCAGGATAGATGCTTATGCCCTCTTTGAAACGCATACACTGGGCTCCATAAGCCCAGCCAAACAGGGCCTAGATGGTGTTATGGCAAATGTAGCTTGTCTTCAGCCTTTCAATTTAATTTTTTCTTTTGTGCAATCAAAAGAAACCAACCTTAAGAGGCTCTAACATGGGCTACAGAGGCCATATCTGCAAGGAGTAGGGTCTCCAGCTCATGGTTACCACAATTCGCTCTTCTACTGGTGAATTGAGAATTGGGATCGCACGATCCAAAACATGGATTATTAGCAATTTGGAACGCAAGATTTAACATTCCGATCTAAACTATCAAAAGTCCCAAAAAAATCATACAAAAGACACGCACATCATTGAAATTTTATTTTATAATGGCTTGAATTCGTTGAAATTATTTTGGTGTATATATATACATACCAATATTATTATAAATACACTTAAAAAGCATATCATGTTTTAAATAAACGTATTTCGTTCCAACAAAGCGATCCAAAGAAGCCTACCCCTGACGTACCACGTTCTATAACATGTGACGATCTATGTTTCCGTTTCCCGTACCATAATGATCCACGTTCTAGGTAACATTGCTCCAGCTCAACTCAAGCAGCTTCAAGGAGGACAAATTCCTTCTGTTTTCTACCCTGGTTTGCTAGAAGATCAGCGCAGTGGTTGCCCTCTCTAAGAGTATGTGACAGAGCACAAGAACGAAACTGGGAGGTAAAAATCTGCAATCCTCAACCAAAGCCATGTACTCAATATCAATCAGGGTGGCCATCTTCAAGTACCAATGGCCATGGCATTATCCGATTCCACCACCAGATGAGTAGTCCCCTGGTCCACCATAGGCTTGAGCCCTTTGTGAATACCCTGTAACTCTGCCATTGGGCTAGTGCAAGTTCCAATAAAGCCCATGTCGCCTTTCACCCAACAGCCTCTATCATCTCTGACCAGACCACCAAACCCAGCTTCACCAGGATTTCCCGTAGCACTTCCATTTGATAAGCATAAAAAACATCTGCCATCCGGTGTAACAATAACTCATTTTGGATTAGGAGTCGCAATCCATTCACATAACAAGATAACGTAGGAACGGGGCTCCCACCAATACGTGGTCTAGAAAGAAAAAAAAAAAAACTGCGTTTGTGCATGAATTCCAGACCCCATAAACTCACATATAAAGATGGAATTAAGCATTAGAAATTCATTCTGAACAAAACCCACACAATTTGATAATGCATTTGTCTATCTAAATCCCCCTCAACACCATCATCAACAACATCTACTGCCACTGAACCTCCTCTGCAGGAACTAGCTTCAACCCATCATGGCAGTCTCCATCAGCACCATTTTGCCATCTTCAACACTGAAACTATTCATGTCATCAGATCAAGCACGCACATCATCACTTGTGGTGGGTGATGATGGTTGCCAAAATCAATGGAGAAGGGGTAGGAAACGATGGTTACAACAGGTGTATGGTAATTTGGATCTTAACTGAGAGCGAGAAACAATGAAGATGAATGATTGCCAAAATCTGAGGCACAATTGTTGAAGTTGGTGATGGAGCTAGGGGTGTGAAGAAGAGAAAGTTGAAAAGAACCCATAAGGGTAACAACAACAAAAAAAAAAGACAAATTTGAGTTTAAGAAAAATCATAATTATGACCGGTTATTAAAACCCGGGGCTTTGTAACATTTGATTGATCACAATTATATTCCATTTACTATAGAAGTAGCCAGGGAAGTCATTAGACGAATGCTTCCAATAAAAAAATTTGTTCTTGCATATCCCTACCAGTTTCCAAGTTACAGAACAGCAGTTTCATTATTATTATTTTTTTGGTGTGTGTGTGGGGGGGTAGTTCTTATGATTCATTGCGCACTAGCTCATATAAATAATTCAAAATAAAGCATATAACAAGGGACCAGCAATAACAAGATATACAACATGAAAAATGCAACAATATTACATATAACAGACAATTGGCATATCACACTGCATTATGTGAGAAACATACCAAAGCATGATGGGCAAGTTCAACAGATGGAAATGTCACAAATGCTTGGCCCCTCATTCTTCCCTCCTGAAATCAAAAGGTTATAATTACTTTCAGGGTTCAAATTTAAGCTACTATGGTACTTTGATATGGATGCAAATGTTGATCAGCAACTAATCACAACCACGAGCTAATATGATTTTATCATGCCCAATATAAAGGCTTAGAAGAAATCTTCCCAATATAAAGGCTTTCTAAAACATTTCTTATGGTTGCCTACATGAGTTCATGAGTTGATACATTGAGGTAATGCTCAAGAACAAAAATCTGACAGCAAACATTCTGCCAACAGTGGTTAAATCATGTAAAATGTTAGGTATCAATTAAAGTATCAATGTATATGTACTATATCATGTATTATAAGATAAATTATAAGAATAAAGGAAATGAAAGAATTAACATACAAATACAGACTTTTTTAGATAAGATAAGATCGTATTATAAACAAAAATGCCAAACACGATGTCACCCGTAAAAAAAAGGCAGTCTTAGTGCACGAGGCTCCCGCCATTGCGTGATTTGGGCATCACCCATGTAACCAAAAAATATCGACAGCTACAACTGACCATCATTTCAACCCAATTAAAAAAGGGAAAAAAGTGTTGATCCACAAATAACCTGATCCATGGGCTGAGACACGACACAAGTGTGTGTGTGTGTGTGTGTGTGAGAGAGAGAGAGAGAGAGAGAGAGAGAGTTCTTTCAAAATATGGTTCTTGATGGAATTGCAACAGTTAAATATACCGAGTTTTAAATACTACAGTCGGGTAAAATTTGTTGATCATATATTAACTAGTTCATTATACATGGTTGGATTGCATGTGTCAATCTTAGATTGTGAGCTTGATAGGAAGAAGCAAGAAAAAAAAAATCAAAATTTTGCTCATTACTCTTCACGGAGTACTTGGACTGTGGGAGCAGCATAACAAGGATTTACAAAGGAATAAAGGTGGGAAAGAAGAGTCTCACTCTCATATTGTTAATTCAGAACACTTTCTAACAATGAATACAAGTTTACGTAAATAAAACTTTTTTGAACTGCTAAAAGTCCCAGCTATTGATCATTATAGTTATCAAAGTTAACAGCCCCCAAAAGAAAACCCTCTTAGACACTACCATTTAAGAATGAAGAAGGAATTTGATTTGTAAATAACCTCAACATCTTCTCCCACTAGATGGAGCAAAATTTGCAATTAGGGATCAGATCCCAAACAAAACTTTCCTTTTTCAAGCAGATTTACCAGAACCACAAGAGTAGAACTTCCTCAAACAAAAAGGGAGTGCCTGCATCAACTGAAAAAATAGTCTGACAAAATTAGAAGCAGCGGAAGGGTAATGGATCAAGAAATGGTTTCATTGACTTCAAGCTGGAAAAAGCAGATAAGACCATATAGGAATATTTCAATTATTGGAAAGAAGTTATTGTACCCTTTTCTTGCATTAAAAAAAAAGGAAGATGGTTTAATTAATAACTTATCAAATGCCGCAACCAAACAAAACAGGAAAATCTCTGAAACACCAAACTTCCGTCTTACAGAAATCACTGTGCTCCAAGGGAAACTTGTCTAGAAGAAAGATTTCAGTGACAAATCCTGTAACGAGAAGGCACCATGAGGTTTATTTTTGGAGGAGAGTTTACAACACAACCACAAAGCATTGTCACAAAGGAAAGAAAGAGAAAAAAAGCGTTCTCATTTAGGTCCGTTTTCCTATCTTGCAACCATTGGAAAAGGATTGGAGACCACATAATCCCGAACTCCCATTAGAAGACATTTTGCATGCTATATCAATCTCTACACAGCACTAATGATATTTCACCATAAACAAGGGCCTATATATATGAGGTCTCTCTAATCCAAATCTCCAAAGGCAATTGCCAACAAAGCTTACTCATAACAACAATAGGCCTGCGTGGCAAATATTCCAATTCACGAATGATTAAGACAATGAAATTGGTTGCTAGAAGACTACCTACCTTGCACCTTGTTGTGAAATTAATGATCTATGCAACAAGAATTAGAGAGAGAGAGAGAGAGAGAACTCAACACAAAGAATTTACGTGGTTCGGCAATGTACCTACGTCCACGGGTGCGGCTATCTTTTTCACTATTTAGAAAATAGGGTTACAACGTATTTATACTGCATCGCAGTTAAATCCTAACCCTAATCGGATACATTGAAATTTCCTAATATACCCTTACCGTACCACGGGGGGTAAGCCCCGCACACCTCCCAACTTATTATTCGTCCCTGGCAATACAACCAGGGTTAAGCTACATGGGTATTATGTGCTTCGCTCCGCACATAATACCTATATACCTAGTTTATTTGTTACAATAATATAAGCCGTATCTCTAATACCCTTAAAAAAAAATGAATTTCCATAATTAGGCACCCTTAACTCCAAAGGCACACCCCTTGAAAGATAAGTCTTTAACTGTAGGATGCAATCAAATACCTGACAACACATCTTACATTAGTTTTTCCTACTAGACTAGGTGACAATTGTGTGACAATATGATTTAAATATTAGGAACAGACAAAAGGGCTTAAGTTGAGAAGTTTAGGAGTAACCCTCACTGGAACTGAAAAAAATGACGAGGACACCCATTTAGTTTGAATATGTACAAGAAACCAATAATGACCACTTATTACATTAGTGAGTGAGTTTGTGTAAGTTGGTGTAAAGGGACTGTAAATATCATAAGGATAACCATCATAAGGACAACTGTAGGACAAACAAGTAAATTTCTGATGCAGACCGCAGTACTCTAAGGACCGTTGAAACTGATTTAGAGTAGATAAAGCAAAAGAAAGAGGAAGTAGATGGAAAGACAAAACCCAAAGTAGGGCAATAAAGAAATATTATCTGCAATAGTTACGTTTAATTAGTAAAAGACTGCCTTACAATGCTTCAAACCTGATTTTTATATCTTTAGATCTCACAATATATATTTTTTTTTTTCGGATAACCTAGGAACCTAAACCACCAACAGCAACTTTTGGTCGCTTGGCCAGGCGTAAACTTAGGAGCGCTGTAGTACCCCCACCTACAACACCGGGTAAAGCAAGCCCTTTTTTTTACCTTGGGTGGCCCTGAAAGAGATTTGCACTTAGAGGGAATCAAACTTGAGACTTGTGCTTCCAAGGCACTTACCTAGGCCACTTTCTGCCACTGAGCTACCCCCCTTGGGATTCTCACAATAAATATCTCTTAATTCCAAGACTCTCTAAAGACAACTAGCATAATAAATACTTCTAATTCTAAAGAGCAAGCAGTTAAACAGTCATATAAGAATTATTGACTCACATAAAGACTTTTGATACAAAAATAAAATACTTAATAACATAACTACCCCCAACTAAGATTAGTTAGTAACCTGTCAAAACTTTAAGAAACATTAATGACACCCATAATCTTGAAATCAATGCTTGTTAGATGCATCAATCTTCATTGCTTTAGTAATGGATGAGTTGACTAAGCATATATAGGATGAAGTTCCATGGTGTATGTTTTTGTTGACAATATTGTTTTAATTAATGAAACTAAAAGAGAGACAAATGTTAAATTGAAAGTTTGGAGAGACGCTTTCAAGACAAGTAACATGAAAACTGGATATCTTAAGTGTGACTTTAGTAAAACTAGATATCCAAACAAGGTTGTAGTAAAGACTGAAAATCAAGAGTTAATAAAAAATGAAAAATTTTGTTATATAGGTTCACTTATTCATTAAGAGAGAGAAAATAGAAATGATGTTAGTCAGAGAATTAAAACAACATGGGTTAAGTGGATAATTGCATCTAACATATTGGGCGATCAAAATATACCTTTAAAATTGAAAGGTAAATTCTATAGAAAAGTTATTAGATCAGTGATATTGTATGGCACAGAATGTTGGACAATGAAGAAATAATATATTAATAAAATGAGTATAATCAAAATGGAGATGTTGAGATGGATGTGTAGTAAGACAAAAAAAGATATAATTAAAAATGAATATATTCGCAAGATGGTTAGAGTAGCACTTATAAGAGATAAAATAAGAGAAAACCAATTAAGGTGGTATGGTGATGTATATCGAAGAACAATAAATGCATTAATAAGGAAAAGCAACATGGTTTATATCGAGGGTCGTGCTAGGGAACGAGGGCGACCAAAATTAACTTTAGTAGAAATAATAAAAAAAGATATGATAAGGTGTGGTCTAACAATGGGAATGGTCTTAAATAGAGTAAAATGGTGAAACAAGATTCATGCAGCCGACCCCAAATAATTGGGATAACGTTTCGTTTCGTTGAGTTTAATTGAGTGAAAGTGTTGGACAGCTTCAGATTTCTCAGCTTCACGGAAATTTGGTTATGATGATCTGAGACATACATCATCACGTGATGGTACAGTTTGTAGATAATACAAAATCTTCCCATTAACAGATATACAGCCAGGCAATCAAACCAAGGCAAATACATGAGTCAGATGACCCTGCCTACCCCTGGCTTTCTCTACATATCCTTTTCTGCTCCTTCAATCTCCAACTTTGTGTCTACTTCTCACCAAATATTGCAACATTAAGCATATATTTCAAGAGTGAGAATTTTCAAAATTTAAGTAAAAAATTGATACATGCAACTTAAAATTCTAAGGGGGCTGATCTAGAAGTAAAACATAAATCAAGGGATCTCACCTGCATTAACTTCACACTAAGACCAGACTGAGCTGAATCAGTGCTTCCAAATAATGATCCTACACCACATGATAAGCAAGAAAAAAATAAACGGAATTGCCATTGTGATAAAGATAAGCCAAGGTGAAAATAGAGCTTCAAAATACTGATTCTGCAGCAAATTATATCCAATATAACATAGACTAGAATTGTCCTTGTGATACAAATAAGTAGAGTCTAAATGGCACACTTCAACGCAAAAGTTTAAATCACTTGAAAATTTGCAGAATAATTATTTATCAAATGATGTATGATCTTAAGAAAACTTTGTAATTCTTTTGAAAAGCATCAAAGTTGCTGGAAAGGTGATACCGGATTAACAGAAAGATCAAATTGGGATTTAATGTGCATCACAGCTTTTGAGCCTCACCAAATATGAAGTAAAAGTCATTGACAACCACATCTTTTGCCAAGTTCTTTATGTAAAGCACGGAAGCAGGATTCCCAGCTGTATAATTCTGCATGAATTATATTTGTCAAAAAAAAAAAAAAAGCTGTATAAACTAAAAGGCATCATATTAACGACTTAACAGATATATTTTTGCTCATCAACTGGTGTTATTTTGTCAAATGTACTTACTCTATGCTTAATGATCATCTGGATGCATATGAATTAGCTAGTTAAGCACATCTATAGAAAATCATAAAGTGAACCCAGCCTAACAAATGCACAGCAATATATTCATGAGGTTTTGTTACAAAGAGACAAAGGGCGCACACCCAACCATTGTAATGCCTTTCCAAAAGCCAACACCATATAGCCCTCACTCTAGAACTCTAATCACCCTTCAAGCCCCCATACTTACCTTCCACCACTCTTCTCCAAAAGCCATCCCTTTCATAGGCAAATCACCACAACCGCTTTCTTACATGCATGTTTTTCTTTTTAGGTAAAATGAAGCATCATTAAAGGCATCAAAGGGTGCACACTACACACCCATGTAAACACGCAGTATACACTTGGAAACCATACAAAACTATACCCTCACTCCCAATGTTGAGATCTCCTCAAAACATAAGAGCACAGACCAAAACCTAAAAATTGTTCATATATGGCGCAATGAGAAGTTTGTTGCATTGCAACCTGGAGGTCACGGGCTCAAGTCGCAAAAATAGTCTCTCCACCCGTAGGGTAAGGCTACATACATCAAGTTCCCCTCCCCCTCCCCTCCCCGACCCCGCATAGGCGGAGCCTGGTGCACTGGGCTGCTCTTTTTTATGTGTAGTAGTATTTAGTCAGTTCAAATAAAACTAGAGGTACTTTTGCCATATCATTATATAACCAAGGTAGGGAATGGTCGCCCCTAAACCAAACCCCACCTAGAATTCAATCCAGGTCTAGCTTATCTTTTTCAAATCCACAAATCCCAAATAAAACCTCCTTAAACTCATTTCTATAAGACTAAGGGCAAGACAATTACCCGTTTATTTGGATATACTACCATCTGTAATACAAACCATAATATAGGACAAAAGCATGCAGTAAGTATGCAATATGGAGTAATGGGCAGATTTCAGAGGAAACTGGCCTACCTTGAACATTGGAAGCGATAAAATTTCCTCTGGAGGCAACTTTCCACTCTCCAATTCTTCTGGGGTTGCATAACGTTTAAGATCGGAATCAACTTTCGCCGGCTCCTCTATGTCTTTATTGATGTCTGTTTCCAATTGCTCGCTCTGAACTTGTTTAGGCGCAATTTTGATCTACAACAATACAAGACCTAGCTTATAAAAAAAATTTAGAAAGAGAAAAGATCTTCCTATTACTCATTTCCTTTTCTTTTTTATTTTTGGTGAATTCCTATTACTCATTTCTCTCTAAGTGAAAAGGCTATGACCTGTAACACAGAGTTCTTCTTTTTTATCATCGGGATCTCTTTTGGGACCAAGCTGGCAGGTTTCAATCCAACAGCCTCATGAGCCACGTCTTTGTTGACTGCAGGGCCTACAATAGCTTCTCGCTTGAGGCGTTTTCGTTTAGGTCTCACTATAGTTGGAGCTCCAGTAGAATCGGCTTTGTCGTCAACTTCCTAAAAACAAGTAATTCCAAAAGAAACCATACCTGTTAATATGGACTTTCCTTCCATAAATAAACAAAATAAAACCTGAATGTGAGGAATTGTGCCAAAAAATATATATTAAACACACACAAAAAACGGAACAGTCAGTTAAAATACTGCATAGTGGTAAACCATTTAAACAATGACAAATATAAAGGTCAACATGCTTCGCAATTATTGATAGAATTAATTTTTGTTGACCAAAAATGAAAAAAAAAAAATGAGGAAGACTAGTGGGCAAAGTGCATTTTCTGACCACTCTGGGATTCAGTGACTAAGGAATTTAAAGGGGATGCCATTGAGTTTAATTTGAAAGATTGGAAATGTTTTGCTCCTCATGTGGTAGTAAGTCATCACTGTGACAGGAGGCCTTTACTAGAGGTTACAGTTACGTAATTTCAATTGATATATTTGAATGATTGGAAATGTTTTGCTCCTCATGTGGTAGCAAGACATCTCTGTGATAGGAAGACTCTCCTAGAGGATATAGTTATGTAATTTCAATTGATATATTTATCCAAAAAAAAAATTTTGGCAATGGTGCCATGGTATATTTAAGAACCATTGTGCTTTTTTTTATAATTATCCAAATGCAGGAAAATAATGATTCCTCAAAAGTGGAGATCCACTCTTGGAAGGCCAACCGCACTTCCTCACCTTTTTTTTCTTTTCTGGGTACTACTAAAAGCATCATTGCATTAATGTTTTCAAGAATTGAACTTTCAAGCCCCAACTTATACATGAGAATCCCTCCTGGTTACCACTTGGGCTATAAACCTTGTGCCTTGTGGTGACTTCCTCACTATTCAATTGAAAATGGGGGGAAGGATCCAAGGTTGTGGTGCCAATATACATACAAATGGCAGGTGGTTCAGAGATTTTAGTAACATAGCAGAAGAAATTACCTCATCTGAAGACTCCATTTCAGACTCACCACTGGATAGATCTGCCAAGTGAGGCTTAGTACCTACAGGAGGAGAGGGTGGTGGAAGGGGCGGAGGTGGAGCAAGTGCTGAAGGTGGTAGAGGTGGCGTGGGTAGTGCCATACGAAATGGAGCAGGAATATTCATTTTGTTCATCAAGTGCAAAACCTGAAATTGAACTTGTAAATCATAAACAAATATGGCCCCAATATACTTGGAGTTGATTCATTGAAATCAAACGAAATGAATATGGAAGCAGAAGCAAACTGAAAATACTTTTTGATAAGTAACAATTTATTCAGAGAAAACGATCAAAGGGACCCATGTACATGAAAGATGAACATAAAAGAAAAAAGACTTTTCTAGTAGCTTTTATCAGTTTATGTGAATCTAAAACTAACCTGTGTATAGAATTGAGGAACGGCAATAAGAGCATTTACAATGTTGGTCAGAATATTTCCATCGGGTGGGGGGTATGCATACCTACATCACAAGCAGTTTATTTAATGAGATGTAGATCAATCTGAAAACATCTCTACCTGCAAATAAGAAACTATTTTAAAAGAATTGCAAGATATCCAACTTAGATATTACCTTTTACCATATCAACGTACTGATAATGAAATTACAGAGGTAAACCTTTGAGATAACAGTCATTTATATGTAAATATAGAAAAGGCCATTCTCTTAACAGACCAAAATTGCCCTCTCATTCAACTAGACTACTGCTATTACAGCTTCTCAATTTAACACACTTCATCCTTAGGTTGAAATTGCCAAAAAGAAATGTTGGCCAGGGCCAACAATCAAATGGGAGCTCTTTGTAATGAGTTCATAATATTAGAAATAAAGTTGCTAGTGTCCAGTAGCTTTTTATGAGTTTTTCGAAGATGAAACAATAAAGAAAAAGAAATAAGAAAATCAATGAATAAAGTAACAGTAGGAACAAGTAATAATCTCTCACACTAGTTTGTTATTTTTTTGTATGAATACTAAACCTTAACTGCATATTTTGTAGCTCAGAGGGAAATACAGAGATAGCTCATGTAACAGGCTAAGAAGGATAAAACTGTTGCTGTAGAATTCCTCCCTTAATTAGTGCAAAGAGAATATGCACTCATAAGTTATAACTGGTCTCATGCAACCAAGGTTCAGGGAACATTGGCCTGGATAACACTCAAAATTGGGCAAGTAATAAACAAAGATTAAAGAGCACCAAGAGGGCACAACCCAAGAACATGTGAAGTATACAAAAACACAACAAAAATAAAAATAGAAAAACATTCAACTCCAAATGGTTACTTTGTGTCACACATCCTCACCAACCACTTCACTGCATGCTAGATAGAAATGCAAAATATTAAGGGAATGGAGGAAAACTCATGGTAGGCATACAAAGGTTCCCTCTTTATGGCCCCACTACATTAGGAAGGAAACTCAAAATAAAAGAGTTTAAAAGAAAAACTTACTCAAGGTGGGGAGGAAATGGATACTCAACACCAAGTCGTTCAGCAATGGGTTCACTTGCAGGAAAGGACCCTAATTTCGGTCCTTCGCCAAGATTTTTTATCGTTGTAGCATCCTTCATCAAAGATGCAGAGTGCTTCCCTAACTGAGCTTCACTTTGTTGATATTTATTATTCTCTGTTGGTTTACTGGCTCTCTCCACTGACAATACTTTACCAAGAAACTGCAACCTAGTAACCATATTGAGAAAATGATTTAGAGCTTTTTGCTATACTGCTTTAAGATGAATGAATTAGGCATATTTATAGATCAAGGTAATGTATTAAAACATCATAAAATGAAACAAAATAGAGCCAATGAAATTTAGCGAGACCTATTTAAATGTATGATCAAATCATATGAAAATGTTGGACGCAAGATAAATAATTACCCATTTAACTGCCGTTGTGCCTGAGAAGCCAGAGCTTCAGTCTTGAAATCCACAAATGCACAGTTTCTCATTCTGCATAAAAACAAAACAATTAAAAAAATCTCATGTAAATAACTGCAGATCTGTTCAACTGATAAAGGGATTCCCACCGATGGGATACACCAACTTGTTCTAACCACCCCCACCCCCACCCCCAAATGAGAGAGAGGGAGGGAGAGTGCAAAAGAGTTGCAAGGGACATCTAACAGGCACCATCTCCATGATCCCAAAATTTGACTATATATTTTATTTTGGATATCTACCTATCATAGCTTTCCTTTCCTTGGGCTTGTAAACAGATAATTTCCAAATGAATACATAATGTGACCATAATTTTGATACCTTCCACTAGTGCAAGGACGGAGAGAACAAGCACCATAGTGGGAGAAGAGTCGAGAGAGGGTGTCAAAGGGAACAGCTTCGGGGAGATGACGAATCAAGAGTGTAGCCAGTGCATCCTCCGAGGGCTTTAATGTCACTTCTGACCCACTTTGATATCCAAAATGGTGTGCCTCAGGGTTGATTGGTGGTTGCAGGTGGGGAATTCCAGCCATTAAAGATCCTCAGCAGTTATTTTTATTTGCCTATATGTATCATATCACGACACTGTTATTAAAAGAAAACAAAAATACAAAGTAAGAGGGATAATAATTTCTAAGGCATGCTTGACAAAATTACGAAAAGAAAAGGTAAGGTGGGATGAGCCTGATCGCCTGGACCGCCTGGGTGAGAGGGGGAGGGAGCTGTTTTGCTTTTCCTGAAGTGCCAGTTCGTCTAGTAAGATCAAGTAAGGCAGAAACAGTAACAGAGATCCAGCCCCAGCACAAGTGCTACCACAATTCACCAGTACCCCCCACATTCTTCCGTCCAAATCACAACCAGGACTATGGTGAACTTTCATTCTAGAGGAACTCATCAACCCCAATTTTTTCCTTATTGTTCCATCATTCGCAATTTTCACAAGGCAGAATAAAATTTAACATGATAGATAATATAGGTTTGGGTAAAAAAAATGCAACAACCATAGTACATTTTTTTATAAGTAAAATGTAACTTCTATTAAGAATGTGCCCTAGGGGAACTTACAAAAAAAGAGAGGACCCACAAAAATTATTGTCTCATATCTCCAAAAAAACAAAAACTCTACAAAAGAATCTACGCTTCACAAACCCAAGACGTTTACATTCTTTTTTTGATAAGTAAGTATTTCATTAAAAGCCCCCAAAGGAGGGCAAAGCCATTTACAAAAAAGAGACTCACTAAAATCAGTCTCATGTTGTCCAAAAACCCACAAAGTTGTATACATACGAGGGGTATGCCTCTATAGCCCAAAAGCATAAAACTTTCAAAATACAATCTTTAAGTTTACAAATATCCATCGTCTTTCTTCGAAAAGACGCAAGTTCCTTTCGCTTAAAATGCACTAAAACAAACAAATAAGAACTATCCTCCAAACCATCCTCACCATTCCCTTGCCATAACCTCCTGTCCAACTTTTCAAAAAATCCCTAACCAAGGAATGCATCACCCAACAACCAAATAAAGAGAACAAGCTCCTCGCTTCCCATAGAAATCAGCAATGAAGGAAGAGGTAGCTTATGGAATGACTCTTCATCGTTCAAACATGTGCTATACCTCCCAGCAAGATGGAAATCTCTTTTCTTAAGGTTATCCATTCTTAAAACCGCCCCCATACAAAACACCATACAAAAAGGGGCTTGAGTGCCCCACACCACTGTCTAAGAAAAATGCCATTCTCCCTTTCTAGCAAAATCCCTATAGTAGAATCTAACTATGAACTTCTACAACTTTCTTTCCTCCACATAATCAAGTCATGACTACCACTCCGCAAATTCTTTGGAGCATGCCCAAGAAACTCATTACATCCTCCATCTCCCAATCTTGAAAATTTCTTCGGAAACAAGGAGTCCACACAATGCCACCCTCCACGAAACACAAGTAGTCCACCACCCTCGCATTTGGATTCCTAGCTAGTTGGTATGGCTGAGGAAATTTCTCTTTCAATACTATATCACCACACCAAACATCATACCAGAACTGCACCTAGGATCCACAACCAATAGCAAACCCAACTCCATGAAAAAAATCTGCCTTTCGCCTTCTAATGGATTTCCAAAGACACACCCCCAAATATCCCTCCACCTCATTTGAAGCCCATCCATCTATATCACACCCACCTTTCTCCACATTGCCCTTTGCTCCACTGCAAATCTCCATAACCATTTGCCTAATAAAGCTTTGTTGAACGCCCTCAACTCCTTAATACCCAAACCCCCACCTTTCATCAAGGTTCGAATTCTTTGAATTCTATCCCGATTTATTGTGTCTTCCATTCCCCTTCTTTCCTTTCCCACATAAAATGTCTTTGAATTTTATCCAACCATTTCTCCAGGAAAGCCGAAATAGGGAAAAGGACATAAATAAGTGGAAAGACTTGCCAACATACCCTGATCAACGTTAGCTTGCCTCCTTTTGATAAATACTGTATTTTCCGTCCCGCCTATCTCCTATCGAATTTATCAATAATCGGATCCCAAATAGCCTTACTCTTCAAGACTACTCCCAAAGGCATACCCAAATACACCACATGAAGGACCCCCCCCCCCAACTCTACCTCCCAGGTTCCAAGTCAAGCTATCAACATCCTCCACTCCCCCGATTCGAATAAACTTCTAGTATGTCAAATTGGTCCTTAACCCCAAAATTGCCTCAAAACACAACAGAGCACATGACAAATATGCGAGTTGCATCTTCATCGATGTATCATAAAAAAACAAAAGGTGAGAGACCTCCAATCTCTCCTGCACCCTCTCTCTAATGCTAAAACCTATTATAAGGCCTCCCTCCACAGCTCCAACCATCATTCTGTTGAAAGCCTCCATCACCATGACAAACAGAAGAAAAGACAAGGAATCCCCTAGTTTAAGGCCTCTCGAGCAATGGAAGAAACCTATAACCGCTCTATTAACTAGCGCAGAGAATGAGACGCTAGAAATTCACCATCTAATCCACCCTTACCACTTCTCCCAAATCCATCCTCACTACCAACCAACACTTCCAAAAAAATGCCATAGTAAACCCGTCTAGACCCCGTGTGTTTTCTCCATTGCAAAAATGAACACCTCCTTTTCCTCAAAAGGCCTCTCCAATCCCCATCCTTGTTCATCTATCAAAGCATCAAACTCTAGGTCCTCCAAATCCAACATCATGTCACAAGTCACTGAGAACAAGGACTGATAAAATAAGGCAATTCCTCATCTAACCTCCTCTACTTTCAAGCTATTTCCATCAATCACCACTGTCCTAATGTTATTAAATCTCCTATGAGCATTTGCCACCCTATGAAAATATTTAGTGTTTCTATCCCCCACTTTTAGCCACAAAGCCCTAGCCTTCTGTCTCCGACTAATCTCTTCCGCCTTTAATACTCTCCCCACTTCAGCATTCAACCCATCTCTACAAGCCTTCTCCTCCTCCATAAGACTGCCTTCCTATTCGTTCAATATCTTGAAGAATTCTAGCCTTTTTCACCTTTATATTTTCAATTATTTCGTTATTCCAACTCTTCAGATCCTTCTTTAAAAGTTTTAAAACTTCACAGCAAGAACATGTCCTGAAACAGCACTGACATTGCATTGCTGCAACCATTTCTACCAAACCTGGTTCCTCAAGCCACATGTTTTCGAATCTAAATAGTCCCTTCCCCCTTCGCAGCCCCCCACAACCCAAAAGAACAAGCAAATGATCAAAAACAGGTTTAGGCAAGCAAGCCTGAGCTGAATCTGTAAATTGCAGCTCCCACTCTGTTGATATTAAGAATCTGTCTAGCCTGGACATGGCTGGATCAGACCTTTCACTCACCTAGGTAAATCTCCCACTTTCCATTGGCAAATCTATGAGATCCGTACAATTGATGAATTCTGAAAAATCCACTTCAAGCAGTGGAAAGAATAAAAGATGTGCTCTAAGTACTTGGGCTATTGAACAAAATCCAACCACACTGAAATTCTCATCCCTCTAGTCATCCCGCAGCCCCCTTTTCTTTCTGCAGGAGACCTCGCTATATGGAAATCACCCCCTACACACCATGGGAGCTGCTACCTCAACCTGATTAGGCACAACTCCTCCCACAAGCTGCAACTCTTACTGTCTGTAACAGGCCCATGCACACCCCTGAGAAGACCCACACAAAGCCATCATCTAGTGACTTGAATCTGCATGAGGCCAAATGCCTTCCCATCCTAAAATCTTCACAAGCTATGATTCTTATCTAAATCCCCCCCGCAGTCCTTGCTGCACCTCTGTTTTTCCACCAAACCCATATGCTCCTCACAGTGTCTGAATTCATCTCCTCCATCTCAGTTTCCTAAAGACAAACAACCGACAACTTCCGCTCCTTGAAAAACGCTTTCACCACAGCCCTCTTATAATGGTCATTCAAACCCTTCACAATCCATGATCAAATCTTTAAATTCATGAAGCAGTGAAACACAGCATATTACTCTCCCCTTCCCCAATCTTCTCTGCACACCTCCTCACCTCATAATTTTGGTTGACTAAAAGTTCTTTAGCTCCCTTTTCAGTTTCAGAGTTGATTGACCTTTGCTTCTACCGCGAACTACCTTGTTCTTCTCAATCAGCATCATCAGCTCATCTTCATGTCCCTCGCATGACACCCCCCAAAAACCTGATTTCACCCTTTATTTTCCGTAACACCCAATGTGAAGCCTCTGCCATCTTCAATTCTTGTCTGTCCACCTCCCAGTTTCTCTCAATATACAGTATCTGCCAACTTTATCCCTCTTCCCCTCTCTCTGGTTGTTCCACTGCAAGTGGAGTATAGAAAACTATCCTTAAAACTACAAAGGGTCATGACTTCCCTTTCAAAAATCATTCTATTCCTCTCTCCCCATACTGAATCTATTAGCCAAACTGAACCCTCGTTTTTGCAAATTATCCAAAGTCAAGATTAACCCCCAAGCTAGAGACTACACAAATAAATGCAACCGTCACTTGGGCTCTCGAACACAACACAATATTCCAAGGAAAGAGTTGATCCCCTCCTCTAGCCATGTCTTTATTGAATGAACGAACCATGAAACCTTTGCTTCTATCATTCTTCCAAATAAGAGCATCTGGCATATTGATTTGGGGTTTGAAACACAGAAGAAAACTCAACAACCTTACTGCCAATCCACTTCCCAATCTCAACAATTTCTTATATAGCAAGAAGTCCACACAATCCACTCCTCACACAAGGATATATAATCAGCCATCATAACCTCAAAGTCTGAAGATATCTGAAATAGGCGATGAAATCTATCCTTCAGGGGTAAATCATCACTCCATACATCCTTCCAAGATCTCGACCTAGCACCATCTCCCACAACAAAACGAATACAACGGCAGAAATCCTCCTTTCCACTATGAATTGTTTTCCCCAAACTTAGATGACCCTCCTTTACATAGCCTCTTTTTCCAATGAAAATCTCCACAACCATTTACCCAATAAAGCTCTGTTGAAAACCCTCAGCTCCTTGATGCCTAAACAGCCCTCCTTTACCAGTGTTTTGATTTTGTCCCAGTTGACCAAATGAATCTTCCTTTCCTCCTCTTTCTCACTTTGCAAATAGAATAAAGTAATATTGTGATCTTACAAAGTTGGTTCAAATAAAATTGAATTAAAACATGTGCATTTAGAAGATAATTCCAAATCTCAATGTAGACAGCACCTATACACCTCTATAGAAGTGTGTGTGTGTGTGTGTGAAAGAGAGAGAGAGTAAAGAAGATAGGTAAGGATTAAAGTAAGAATAGATGTGGGACTCCCTCCCTCTCTTTGGGCTTTAGGCAAAAAAAAAAAAAGAGTAGGATCCTAGACACATCCCAACCCTTTGGATCCCTTAATACATCATGCTACGACAGCATTGGCACTAGTGGTTAATTAAAATTGTCGTCCATCTTTCAATATATGCATTGCTACTACCCACTCCAAGCAAGTTATCTTATCTCACCATTGAATCATTGATATATATATATATATATATATATATATATTATATATTACTTGCAAGCAGCAGGAGCTTAGAACCACACCGTCGACAATAAAGGTATAGCTAGATCCACCTTACTATTGTTATCTTATTCCTAATGTGAGAAAACAATATGCAAGTACAAAAAAAAAAAGTAAATGAACAAAATTTGGTGTGGATTGGAGCTGCATTAATAATAAAATAAAAATAAAAATTGAAGATGTACTCGAATTAACCTGACACATATGATGCATGTTAGTGGTATAAAACCCACCACAAGATGGCCAACATAAGAGATGTCCATGTAACCAAATTCAAAATTCCTTCAGTTGACTAGTATATTGCCACCATTACATTACCACACATGTCGATAGGCAGTGAAGTAAAAACTATAAGAAAATTGCATTTATGATAAAGAAGACTGGCAGATCTAATCAATAAAAGCTTTGTCAACAGAAGCACAATGGAAAGTAAGATCAAATTTAAGTCTCCAAGACAAAGTAAGATGTTATTGATAGTTGTATAAGGAAGTTATCAGTCTATCACCATTACCACATATATATATATATAACAATGTGCTCCAAGCCTAGAGCATTACCATCAGAACATCTTTTTTTATTTTTGGGAAGTTACTATCCCATCATCTTATTCAAAAGCCTGATCAATATATACATTCAAAACCAATTTAGGCTATGTAACATTGGCAAAAAATAAACAATCTGCAACAGAAGGTTGTGTGTCTTAATCTATTACAGATCTACTTTTTTTTTTGATAAGTTATTCTAGATCTACAGCTTTGGTTCTTATTTAGCCATCGAGTTGTTCAGGTTGCCACTGTCATTGCTTAAAGACCATGATGTTAAATAATGGCCGTTACGTTACGTATCGATTTTTTAACCCTCCGATACCGATACTGACCGATATATCGGTGTTACTAAAATTCACAGCCGTATCGAGCGTTACAGGACCGTTATAGGACTGTTACATCTATTTTATGTTTTGTTTTTTCAATTTTTTTATTTTCATTTTTTTAAATTTTTTTTCTACAGAATTTTAATGATTTCTATTTTTATAACATTTATATACAAAAGAGATACTTAACAAAATAATCTAAAAAAAATTGAAATGGGTTACCAAAACATTCGGGTCAATACGAATTCGAAAAGGTCTCTTAGCCACAAAATTTTTAATTTTTTTTTTATTCCATAACTAATCAACTTTTTTTTTTGATAAGTAAATGTAAGATGTATATTAAAAAAGTGTCCAAGAAGGACAGCTAGGGCAAAGCCCCAAGAAGCTTTACAAAGGTCTTAACGACTCCAAAAAATTAACAAAGGAAGAAGTATTAACAGGGAAAGCCTCTTTGGCCCAAAAATATAAAAAGCACAAAAACACGTCTTTGAAGAAAAGAGCGGAGAGTTTTTCATCTTCAAAAACACGGTTGTTTCTTTCCCTCCAAAGATACCACAACAAATAAATAGGGGCAAACCTCCAAATTCTCTTGATCTCTGCTGAAGGGTTGTGCCCTGCCCAACTAAATTGATTTTCATGCTTATAATTATTTTTTGTTATTATTTATATTATTCTTTGTAATGTCACTCAAATTAAATGATGTTTCTTATTAGTTTAACTTTAAAATATCCATATAAATTAATAAAATATCTTCTAAAGTATTATTTATAAACAAAAAAAAAAAATCTTTTTAGGTGTTAGAAAATTAAAAATTAATAGTCAAAAAGATTAAAATGTGATGATTGTAATCAAGATATGTGTATCAATGACTTTTATGAGATTTGCTAGTGTTTAAAAAAAATTCACGGTTGCAGTTTCCGATTCCCGTTACGAATGACCCGACACTCCCGATACCATTACACCACGACCCCAACCGATTCGTATCCCGCGACCGCGATTTAAATCCATGTTAAAGACACAAATAAAAAGCCTGTGAGGAAATATCATGTTGTCCCATAGATTGAAATTTGATACAAGAATATTAACCCAGAAAGTTCATTGATATATTGCTCTTTTTAAACTCTACTCAAGAGCATTCACAACAACAATGTACTGTTGCACTGGTGGTTCTAGAGGCAATATTTCAAATGGGTGGTGGGCAAAAACCGGAGGTCATCTAAAGGTGTAGAATTGTCATGACTCATGAAGATATAGCTTATAAAATAGTACGCTCCATGGAATTTAAATCGCGGTCGCGGGATACGAATTAGTCACAGTCGCAGTGTAACGGTATCAAGAGTATTGGATCATTCGTAATGGGAATCGAAAACCGCAACCATGAATTTTTTCAAACACTAGCAAATCTCATAAAAGTCATTGAAACATATATCTTGATTACAATCATCACATTTTAATCTTTTTTACTATTAATTTTTAATTTTCTAACACTTAAAAAGATTTTTTTTATTTATAAATAACACTTAAGAAGATATTTTATTAATTTATAAAGATATTTTAAAGTTAAACTAATAAGAAATATCATTTAATTTGAGTGGCATTACAAAGAATAATATAAATAATAACAAAAAATAATTATAAGTATGAAAATCAATTTAGTTGATTAGTTATGGAATAAAAAAAAAATTAAAAATCTTGCGGCCAAAAGGCCTTTTCGAGTTCGTATTGACCTGAATGTTTTGGTAACCCATTTCAATTTTTTTTAAATTATTTCATTAAGCATCTCTCTTGTATATAAATGTTATAAAAATAAAAATCATAAGAATTCTGTAGAAAAAAAAAGTTTAAAAATAAAAATAAAAAAATTGAAAAAACAAAACATAAAATAGATGTAACAACCCTGTAATGCCCATAACGGCCGATGCGTAATGGTATCGGCCGATACGGCTGTGAATTTTAGTAACACCGATATATCGGTCAGTATCGGTATCGAAGGGTCAAAAAGTCGATACGTAACTGTAACGGCCGTTATTTAACACCATGGTACACTCACTATATAACTGGAACAAATAAAGAGAGAGAGAGAGAGAGAGTGATTTTGTAGAGAAAACTTGTCTTTAGTGGTAAAACCTAGATACAACAATCAACTTTGAGCAAAAACACCTTAAGAAATTTCAAATCAAACAACTTATTCTTTTTTAAGGAAAAAAATGACCCATTTAATGTGTATAAATATATGCGCACGCACAGAAGAAAGAAACTTTTTTTTCCGATAGGTAATACACAAACCCTGTCCCAACCGCAACTTGAACCCAGTACCTCTCTCCATTAGAGAGTAGCAAAAGATACCACTCAAGCTAACAGCTGTTGTATACAAGAAAGAATTTACTTGTTCCAACAGGACGAGGTTGGAGGCAATGTTTTTAAAACCGGACCGTTCAAGGAACTGGAAAAATGATTGAGTCACAGGTCATCGGTTCAATTGTCAGGTCAACCGAAATCACAAAAAATTCAAAAAAAATCACACTTTCCTACAATCATCATAAAATATCTGGAGTTTCATAACATTAAAACAAAATATAAAATCACAATTTAGACATTCAAGTTCAAGCACAATTTAAAGAGTTAATAAATGAAAAGAGCAAATGCAATTGTTTAAACTTTGAAGAGAGAGTATATACATACCTTGTTATTCCTATTTCCTTATTAGAAAATTGAAAATAATACCATCTTTGATCTTTCACCGTGCTTTCACCGTGCTTCTCCGATAACAAAAGCCATTTGACAATTCAAAATAATGTACCTAAACCACAAGATCTTATCAAATTGTTGGTAGAATCAAGTTTATAATTTTTAAAAATAAAAAACACACACACATACATGCACACTCACAAATTCTACTCAATAAGTATGCACATGTATACATACATATATATATATATACACACACACACACAGTATACACACATAATACATATGTAACTACTTAACATTAATTTTTAACAATCCATTCACATTACTAGTAACTGGAAATGAAAACACTATTAAACATCAACATGAAGTATAACACACAGACACACATTATAGCTTGAGAGTGCTAGAAAACTCCATTAGTGATGGAAAGAAGGCTGAAAATTTGAAGCAACAGGGAATGCCAATGACAGCAAAATCCAATCAACCATCACAGCACAATACAGTATCAACAAGATTTCTTTTTTTTTTTTTTGGATAGGAAGTATCGACAAGTTTTCTATTAATAGCCTAACATGCCCCAGTAATTCCCACCTAAGTTATACACAAGCAGATCATAGAATGGCAGATTAATTGATACAACTAAAAACTTTGTCACAGACTCACATAAGTCATAATAATTTCATCAACAAACTACTATTTTTATAAATAAACAAAAAAGGAACAAATCAACAAACTACCAAAACAACCTCTAAAACAGAATTATTTGATGTCATCCCCTCCCTCTTAACATGCTGAGATCATGAAGCACAATAAAGTTTGAGCCAACTGTTATATGGGGATAAATGTCCGCACTGTCCCCTCATATTCACTCTTCTCATCTTCATTAATCTCACTCAGAAGCATTTCACCACGGCCGACCACAACAGCCATTGTACAAACTAACTACAACAATACATTTACAAAAACCACAGCAACAGTGTATTAACACACCTTCAGGTCTTTCATTAAGCAACAGAGGATGAGAGATAAATATAGGAAGAGAGAGAAATCACTTACCGTCGTCAGTCTTCTGTGGCTACCGGAGCTGCCATCCACCGTCAGTTGATCAAAGAACGGAGGCTCGCAGGATAAAAATCACAGAGATCGGTCGCAAAGCGAAAGAAGCAGATGGCAGACTGATTTGATTCTTTGCCCTAATTTGCCTTTTTTTCCCCTATATTTACAGGGCATGTGAACCTCCCGGTTCTGTAGAACCGTGAGCGGGTTCTCTTTCTATCCGGTTGAGCCTTCCAGTTCATGCATTTGTAAAAACGAAGGGGTTTTTAAGAAATTCTGATTCTCGTGTTGAAACTTGAAACCAACCCGTCTTTCCGTTTCTCAGACCAGTTGCCTGTTCGACCAGTTTAACCGGCTGGTCTACAGCGGTGTAACTTTTGCCGGTCGGGTTTGGACTAAGACATGTTCAAACTCAGTTTAAGTGCAGAGATAGTAAGCCCGAGCCCAATTCTGAGTCCGAAAAAATTAAAGCGTAACTCAAACCAAAATATGTTGGTAACAGTTTCAACCCGAACCCAAAACTAAATCCGATCATATTTTTATAGAAATTTAATTTTCATTTTAAATTAGCAAGCATGTATATAATTATAAAATTATTAGGACAAAATGATGCACATCTTTAAAATAGGAAAAAGGTTAGAAAAAAGATATACAAAAATATAAATTTAAAAAAAATAATATTAACTTCTAGTGCATTGTCATCCCCCAAAAAAAATCAAAAATAATATATATATATATAGATATAGATATATATTAAGGCTTGTTCAATATATATATAAGCCTTGTTCTTAACATAATATAAGGGGTTGATTGAAAATTTTTCAAATTGGATCAGGTCAGAATCACCATCAGTGAGTTATCTGGTTTTTAAGAAAATTAACTCCTCTTTAATCTGACTTTGTTCAAGTTTTAAGTAATTTTTAGGACTAGAAATAAATTAATATACAGTTAAAAGTTACTTGCCAAACAGCAAAAAATTTAAAACATGTTCATTTATATTTTACAGAACCGGTTTTACCATTTTCCAAACAGGCCTAAGGTGTTCGGGTCGGGCTCGATTTTTCGAGGCCGTTGCCCAAGCTTAACGCAAATTGAATTTGGGCTTATGTTTTTCAGTCCAAGCCTGGCCCGAATTATAAAATAAATTGTCAAAGTTCAAAAATTTTCATGTTGGGCTTGGGCCAGGCTCAAGTTCAGCCCACCAAAATTACGTCCTACCCGTCCATTTTGATTTTAACAAAAATTGGTGGTGTGTTAAAAACACAAATACATGAAAGAATTTACCAGTTTTAGTAGGAGGTTGAAAGTCATTAAGTGAGATTATTAAAGCTTCTCCAATGCAAAAATGTTATTTTGTGTCAGAGTTATATTTTGACAATGTTACGATGCTAAAATATTATATTTTAGTATTTTTGCTCCAATAATAAATTTCATAAATAATGCCATTTGAATGTCATATAGCTTTTTAAATGAGTAAAGAGTCTATAACCATTGAATAATATAGCTGTTCGGAGAAATTGAGCATAAAATTGATATAACAAATTGTATAGCAACACTATTTTTCCAACTAAATATAACATAGTGAATGCTTTGCTACTATTGACGGATTAGATAACAAGATATTGGAAGAGTTTTTTAAAAGTCTTTCGCTATATTTTAGCTATAACAAGTCAAATAGCTTCAGAGTTAAAGCTTATCTTAGATTGTAAAGAAATGAGGGCACCCAAAAATAAGTTGGGCGTGTCTTTATTTCTCATGAAATAAATAGTGTCCATTTGTCTCGACTAGCTTAAAAAAATAACATAATTTTAATTTGAAATTCTAAAATCAAAATTGTGTCATTTCTCTCTCCAACACGCATAAATGAAAGCTTTCATTTCTAATAAAATGAAGAGGTGTCAAATATCCCAAAACTTAGTAGGTTGATAGGGCTCTTGTGCATCAGTGTGACTAAGGCATGTGACATGTTTTGTAGGATTTTCTTACGATATAGGATGGACTAGCTCCATAATGAAAATTGACATTTGGGCACTAGAAAAAAAGTTCATTGATAACACAATATGATGAAATTTCATAGTCATTCAACATGTGACAAAAATAATGTTATGATGATTTTTTAAATTAAAATATATATCAAATATCAAAATTTAATTTGAATGACTATGAAATTTCATCATACTACCTATCACGGGATTGTCGTTTTCTTAAATGTAGAAAACAGAGGCTTAGCCTGTGATGGCATTGCCCTTCAACCGGCCACTCAAACACATACTCAAGGCACATGAAATTACGAAAAAAAAAAATCTTAAAACCTTTTATTCACAAACTTTTTTTGAATACAAAGGACACTTCAAGCGACCAAGGCTTACAAGATGCACTAGGCATTGTGCATTCAAACTCCCTCTCTGCCAAATAATGGTATACAAGCACTCATATATATATAGGCACATTACATACAACAGTTACAAACATAAAAGTCCTAGACTACTGCCATCTGTCCCGAACAGTTATGCTACCACATGTGCCCTAGCAATTAGAGAAACCCTCTAATCTGCTACCACATATGCATGGTAGTTGAGCAATTCTGCTACATCGCCCCAGTCCATGCCACATGTCCATGCAAAGTTACCTTCAACTATTACCATGATCTTTCAACATGTTCCACATGTTCACAATAGTTACCCATGTTACTACACCAATTCTGTCATAAGGAGACATGGTAGTTACCCATGTTGTTGCACCAATTCTGTCATGAAGAGACATGACAGTTACCCATGTTGCTGCACTAATTCAGCCACTAAGGGACATGGCAGTTACCCACGAACTGCTATATGCTGAGTCATGCACCACATCAACCCTAATTGACTAAAACAACCAATTCAGTTTCCTATGTCCGAAGTCTATACAAATTTCCCACACTTTTAAAGATTGTCATAACCATAACACCCCTAACTGTCGCCCCAATGTCTGAACTTCAATAGGGCCACGTTTGTCTTAGCCAGTCCTTGTCCAAGCCAAACCACTAAACCAGCTCTAGTGCAAACAGACTAGTCTACTGGTGCCCAAGGCTTGCACCTATGCCTTGGCCAACTCTACCCAACTGAATCACTTGCATGTTGGGGTTGCACCCATGCCATGCCCAAGTGAAAAATTGTACCAAGTCATACCCACTCGTGCCTTGGTCTTCATAAAATTAACATGCTAAGTTGAGTTTATGCCATGCCCAAGTCAGATCACCATTTGTCGCATGTCTTTGGTGGTGGTGGAAGGTAGAGCCACCTCATGCCCCGTAACACATGTCTTTGCTCTAGCTAACAGTCTTGCCTCAAAGGTGCCAAGGCCATCTGTGCATATGGCTTCCTCGCCCATAGGCACCCAGCTTAGGGGAGTGTCTCCCTATATATGTCAAAGTGACTTTTATCGGAATGATAGGAGAAGACATGATTCCTTGCAAAGCCCCTACCTTCTGCTGCTGTGCACACCATCTATGCACTGCCTTAGCTATGCCCAAGACATGCAACCAACTTTTGTCAAATGTTCAAGTCCATTAATTCTTGACAATTCTCAAGAAAACTAAGGCATAGCATGCCTCTCCATGCTTATGCCACCTACTTGGCCAAATGCCACTAAGGCATGGCACGCCTACCCATGTCCATGCCATCAAGTTAAGTAAATTAGGGTCTACCGCTACCTTACAATTAGATTTTTTTTTTCACAACATGGGAGGAGTTTTTTTGGTTAAATATATAAAATGGAAACAAAATTAACCATCAAAGAAAGATAAAACAAGTGGGCTTCCGTTGGGTTTCTCTTTATATCCTTCTGCACTTCAGTCCATTGCATATGAGTTAGAGTGTAGGAAGATTAAATACCTTTAAGTCATGTTTGGACAATGAGATGAAAAAATAAAATTGAATAGAATAATTTTTTACCATCACTCCTTTGGTATAGATTGTAACATAAGCTCAAGGGCGGAGGCAATCATGGACTCGGGTAAGTTTTGCCATTTTATGTGATGAATTTTGATGTTTTATTGCTAAAATTTTTTCATTTAAGCTTGTTTGGTAGTTAAGAAAATTTAAGAATAAAAAAAATGAAATACAAATTTGTTACTTTTTCCCTTAAAATTTTCCCCCGTCTTCTCATTCTTTGAGAAAAAAAAATTACATGTAAAATTTCTCCAATTTGAAGGAAAAAAATTGCCCCTACCATCTTACTATTTGAGAAAAGAAATTTGGATGTAAATTATTTTCAATTGAAAAAAAAAATCCCACATCCTCCTAAAGATTTTTCTTGGCCCGTCCTTGTATACACCAGTAGAATATAAATGATTCATTGAAAATAACAAATATGAGTTTGAATAATGATGGAGGACAGATTTGGTACCTTAAAAATATAAAAAGTTGTTTTAGAGTTGTATTAGGATTGTTTAGTTTTTTATTTTAATTTATTCATAATTTCTCTAGTTTTATTTGAATTAGTATAGAAAATATAAGAATTAGTAGTTTCCTATTTGATTTACTATTCTTTATGGTAGTAAGATTGGTATAAAAATACAAGTTTTGGTTTCCTAGTCAAATTAGTAGTGTTTTAGTACTATAAATATGATGTAATAGGTCTTTATTGAAAGTTTTTTGTTAATATTAATTCAATTACGAACTTTGGAGAATTATTTTCTCTTATCGGGTAAAGAGTCTCCATGTTACTTTATTACTAAAGAATATTTTCAAAGAAGCAGGTGGTATCGTATTTCTTCACAAGCTTCCGCTACATCATATAAAAATTATGATATCCATCCATCTGGCCCAAACCAGAACTCAAGAATCGACATTCTAAACCCTGGAGAACACAATCCACGTACAAAAATAAGTACCAAAGAAAGATATATAAAACAAATGCACTCTAATCTTCCTATTGCCAGATATTTCAGCCATCAATAAAATTTCAAAGCATCAAAAAGCCATGAATGTGGTGTTAAATTCCAACTTTGAAGATAATCTTGGTGACCAATAAATTAAGAAACAAGAAACTCATGAAAACTTTAAGGACAAAATTCAATGGTTGATGTTCACCCAAAAAAAAAAAAGGTCAATAGTTGATGGTTTGTTAATTGATACACTAATTAAAGATGTCCAACATGTTTTTTGTAGGAGTTGAAAAGTTTAATTTAATTAATGATTCTAACTTGGGTGAGCTTGTTACTTGATTGAAAATGAAGAAAATATTCAAGTTGATCAAGTCATATATATTTTTTCTTGATATCACTGCAATATTCTAAATATTTTTGTGCTTGGATATGAAGCTTAAGTTTAAGGCGGATTCATATTCTCTGCAATTACTTTTTAAAATTAGCTTTAAATATTGTATTATTATCATTTATTTTTTAAAAAATAAATCAATTCTTATTTATAAGGAAAAAAAATACTAAAGAGCCCATAAAATAAAATTTTTAATTTAAAAAGTTCAAGATACATTTTTTCTATTTAAAAGATCAAAAAAAGAAACTTTTAATACAAAAGGTCAAATTGTTAACTTTCATCTTAACACCATTAAAAATATTAATGATTAAACAAAAAAAACCCTTAAATATAAATTTTTTAATATTTTTTTTTCAAAAATGTATCTTGAAAACTATTTTAATCTAATCAGTAATATTTTTTAACGATGTTAAGATGGAAGTTAACAATTAGATTTTTGTTGTATTAATTTTTTTTTTTATGAATATTCTAGATAAAAAAAAAATGTATCATGAATTTTTTGAATTGGTTTTAAGAAATTTTTAATATATTCCCCTATCTATAATACTTTTTCTTAAGAAATTTTTTAGTATCACTCCACTTGAATCATTTATTCTCCTTCCACAACATTCCATTCAAATTAACTATTATTTTATTTTATTTTTCAAGTAGGGGTATATCATTTAGCCAAATTTTATAACAATTTTTATATTAGAAAAGCTCTCACAAGTACACACTAAATAACCCAACTTTGTTTTACGATCTTCATTTTGGGTTTGTGAAGGTTTGAAACATTTTCATTTTCCTTTTCATTTTTTTATAAAAAAGAATTTTGTTGAAAAAATTATGATCAGATGTTTGGACCGTGGAAGTGTATTATTTTCAAGAATTTTATTAAAGAGAATAACAAAAGTGAGATCTTTGCGACCTCATTGATCCATATAATACACGCGTCCGTATGTATATTATACAGATGAATAAAATTATAAAAATCCCACCTCCTACCGACATTCCAATAAAGCCTTCTATTTTCAAACCCTTGAGCTCTTAAAACTACCTTTAAAAAGTACAAATCATCCATGTACACATCCAGTAGTACACTTTTAAGGGCGATGGTTTTCGTAACCTGCGAAACCTTTGATATTTTCTTCCCCAAATTATTCAATCCATTTATTGCCAAAACTGACCTCAAGCCAATGATTAAATTGGTCTAAATTATATGTACCAAAATTGGGCTTAACATTATAGGATTGTAAGCCAATTCTAAATGCACCAGCCAAACTAGATCTGCGTGACTCATAATTTTAAAATAAAAAATGACTTTTAGTCTTACACAAAAAAAAAAAAAAACAAAAAGAAGTAATAAGCCAATTATATTCACGAAAAATTATTGATGAACCTGAAATATATCACCCGATGTGTCATTATATCTATTTGATTTGTCAAGTCGATTAGAATATCAGCCAGCTCTTTTAAAAATTGAAATCCAACAATGATTTTATTCATGTTAAATGCAATACCTTAAATTTCATTTCATTATAAAATGTATTGCAATATTTTTGAATTTTACTTTTATTTTTCTGATCATATTTTGCCCAAAAATTAGAAGAGATGAAATTTGATTACTTTGTTAAATCCGAGTCTCGAAGTTCAAACAAATCTTTATAAAGTATTTTTTTGAAGGAAGTTGTATTTCAACTTTGTTAGATTAATTTATGTTTTATTCATGAGATAATTTAAAATTTTCAAAAATTGTAAACATGATGAATTAAATTTGAATTTTCGAAATTTTACGTTAGTCTTTCAAACCAATTCAACTATTACACTCCGAGCTAGCGTAAATGTTTATGAGTTACTAATTGAAATTGGTGTAAAGATAAAAAATTAAAATCATGTATGCCAATTTATTTATGTTTATCAATTATATAAATACAATATCATAATCATACCACCAACAGTCTAATACATACCCAATAACCCTGAATAGATCATCACCACCACGGCAAAAGAAACACGCACTCTGTGTGAGAAATGTGAGCCAAAACTCCAAGTTTCTAAAAATTTAGAGCATCAAAAGAGCCATAAGAGAGTATAAAACAGAAGAACAAATGAATGCCCCAGAAACTGGCAGTGCGAATCCAGCTCCGGTGTCCATTGTTGGCGAAGGTGGAACTGCGCCATCTTGTGCCATCGTCGCAGATGCATATAGGAGTGCCATGGCCATGGCGAGGACAATGTGAGTTGCAGAGGTGCCAAAATGTGCCATTTCTGTGTTACCAACTTTTGAGTCTAAAGCAGACGAGAGAAAGAAGAGAGAGAATGACTCCAGGTGAGTGAATGTGTTGCCATTTATTTATAAAGGACTGTTTGGCGTGTGAAAATATTAATCAGTTTTCGTAATGCCTTTTTCATCACGGCTTGTGGGACCAGAAACAGCAGATTGACTTAAAGGGTGTTGGGTTCTCCAAAGTCCAAATAATTTCGTCATGTGGAAAAAATTTATCCTCCAAATTTGTTTAAATTAATTGTAATTAATATTGAATAAAACATTACATATATTAAAACAATAAATATATTTGTCATTGGAGAAGTAAAATAATAATATTTTTTTATAAATATATGATTTTATCAAGTTTGTTTAAATTTTTAATACAAAACTAAAAAATTATTATAAATATTGACGGTAGGAAAAAAATTATTTATTATTTTATTTTTTATAATTGGGATAGATTAGGACAATATTGAGTATTATTCATTCTCTCCAAACTTCAACGAGATTCACGTAACTTTCTCAAACTCATCTCATTACAAGCAAAGTATATCAAGTTTTCAAACGAAACATATTAAGTTATCATTTTTACTCAAAACGGTATTACGTGCATTAAAGCCACTAACAAGTGATTTGTATGTGTTTTATCATAATTTATAATTGTAAAATGTGATTTTGTACTCAAAATTCACTAAGACTGTGTTTGGATGGGCAATTTTATCGCTCATTTGACTATTTTCAAGTTTCAAACGGATTTTTGAGATAAGTGGATGTTCAGTTTGAACTTCTCAAAATACCCGTTTAGACATTTTCGAGACTAAAACAAATATTTTGAAAAAGTGTCAATAACTTTTTTTAAAATGTCCCATTTCAAAATGTTATTTTCTTAAATACTCTTTTTCATCGCCCATCCAAATAAATACTAAATCATGATTACAAAATAAGATTTTACAAAAATTAAAAAAAAAAGTTACTTTTTTCGGAACAACATTAATTTTTTTACACGTTTTATATCTTAATCCATCACATACATCAACCAATATATACATCATAAAAAGTGAGACTAAATATATACATAATTTTTATAGAAATTTTATAACAAACTGATTATGGTCATCCTTTTAACAGATTACATGAGTTCGATTCCCCTTTGTATTATTCTATAGAAAAAAATAAAAATCAGATTTTTAAAATCGAAGCTTTCCAAACAGTTCTTACAGTTCAGGTGAGACTAAATTAAGTGTTACGCGGTGTGCAAAATAAAATGTTCATTCATCTATTTTGATTCCACCTGGCATATTATCTGTAATTTGATTGAACGTGTCAACAAACGGTTAGGTAAACTATTGTATTCTCGTAAATTTCTTGGCGGGTGTGAAATGTGAATAGCTTTCAGCCAGCTAGACGGCATGGCGTAGATGCAATCCCATCCGTTGGATCCAAAACACGTGGGGAGCACAGAGCGTTTCGTAGTCCACATCACATCGCATCAAATCGATCAATATTGATTCAGCAATCTGCAAAGAATATGAAATAGAGAAGGGTGGAGTGGTCATTTCAGAAAGGGCGGTGATTGGTAGATTAAAGTTGTGGGCGGCAGTCACGACAATGATTTGAAGTTTGCGGAAAGGCGTGGTGGTACCTCTCTGTCTATCTTGTGAAATTTGGTGAGCAGCTGACGTTGAATCATGAATGGGAACGGTAGGAAAATACAGGCAAATTAGCTGTCAAAAGTGAACTCAAATTGTCTTTAATTTGGTTTCTGTGTTAGACCAAGGAAGTTTACTCTTTTCTCTCTCAACCTATGCTTGTAAGAATACACATATAAATTAAGACTCTACCAAATATTCAGATTGATATGTTCTTATATAATACTTTTATGTATAAAAGTCTTTATATATATATATATATACACAAATATATAAATACATATATGCTTAGAGTTGGTAGTAAGTCTGCTCATTGAGTAGCTAGCTTCTCATTGCCTCAAACATTACTCATCTCCCTCCCAGCTGGTTAGCTGTCAATTTTACTTGGAGCGGTTGCATTGTTCCGATTATGATTTCAATGATTCAGATTGATATGTTCTTATATAATATTTTTATGTATAAAAGTCTTTATATATGTATATATATACACACAAATATATAAATAAATATATGCTTAGAGTTGGGAGTAAGTCTGCTTATTGGGTAGCTAGCTTCTCATGGCCTCAAAAATTACTCCTCCCTCCCAGCTGGTTAGCTGTCAATTTTACTTGGAGCGGTTGTATTGTTCTGATTATGTTCTTCTCCTTGTATTTATTTTCCATGACCAAAAAAAAAACAGGAAAGAAAATTAAGAGAAACAAACCCTAGAGTATTATTAATTTATTCTTATATATTATATTTGTATATAAACAGTTTTAAAATTTACATGGTGAAAATGTTACGTTACAGTACAATAGCCCCGGCTAGGGCAAAAAGGGAAGCCTTCACCTTTGTTTTGGTCATCCATATAATCACCTATTGTCATGCCACTTATGATTTCAAAAATTCTGGTTTACTAATGTCTAAAAACTTCTTGGAAAAATGAACTATTTAGGTACAAGAACCAAGCACAGCTTTGATAATGTAGCATGATGTTGAATTCTTTAGTAACCAAAAAATATGGAAACTCTTCACTCAAAGAAAGAAATTGAAATATTATACTAGAATAAGAAATTACTAATACTAATCCGAATTCGATTAAGAACAAAAAAATACAAAGAAACGGATAAGAATTGGCGGGTCGAAACTCACATTGCTCATTTTTCGAGTCGTGCTGGATCGCATTAGTTTGATTTTGTTTCGAACGACTCTTGAAACGCTACCTTGATCCATAAAATCAAAAGTCATTTATTCTACATTATTTGATCCAAGCTTAAGTTCGAGCTTATTTCAATATTTATATTTTAAAGAAATCCATCTTTGTTCTCAAGTTTAGTAATATGGATTATTATTCAACACTCAATTTTTTAGATTAATGTGCAACACTTTTATTACTATAAAAGATTTTATCTACACATTTCTGTACTTTGTAGTTTTGCCTAAATGTCATTTAAGGCCCTGCATTTTTAAAAGTTACACCTAAAGCCCTCGATTTAAAAATTTGTTTCAATGTAACAAAATAAGGGCAACTGTTAGTAAAACTTAACGGAATGAAGCCACGCACCAATGCGGGCTTTTTCAATTTTTCCTCACATGAATACAAAACCCAATTTCAAAACAACATATTTTTAAAAAATATTTTCGAAGTATCTTTTGAAAAGATGTCTCTTTATTAAAATCTTGTTAAAGAATAATAGTTTGAGAAGACGCTTATATATCATAACATTAGTCCAGGAAATAACTTAAAAATTGTTGTACATCCGGTAAATTTGAATAAAAACTGCATGGATTAGTTAAAAACTCCAAGTTGTTATATGCCCAAGTTTTCCCAATAATCATCCTTAGATTTTTAAGCTGCAATATGTGATTATGGGTATATCCTAATTTTAGGCTAGGCCTGGTCAAACAGCTCATCCAAAATCTGTTATTCCGCTCCCTGAATCATTCAGGACCACCACACCATACCCAAACACCATGCAAAACCATACAAATTTACAACCTTCTATACCGCAAATTGTTTTAAACATTTACTATTTTTAAATTTGTCTAAAAACAGCCTCAACTATCCTATATATAAGCCTCTCCATCACCTTCATTTTTCTTCAGGCCTGCTCTGAAATTAAAAGAAAATAAAGATTAAGAAAACATAAAAATCTTTCTTCATCTCCAAGGCAGGTCCAACTATTTAGTCATGGACATGAAGAAGATCTCCTGCGCTGTCCTCATTGCCGCTGCCTCCATGAGCGCAGCTTTGGCTTCTGAACAGGACTTGGCTCCTGCACCTGGACCAGCTGGTGCCGGTGCCAGTGGTTCCACCACAACCTTGCCCTTTGTAGGTTCTTTGGCCGGGGCCTCACTCTTGTCATTCATCGCTCTTTACTTCCAGTAAGCTCACATCTATATATATGTATGAGCTGACGTTGGTGCTTAATTGTGATGTTCATTGCTAAATATGATTTGGAACGCACCTTTTTCTTTGGTTGAGTTTTTATGATAGTTTGGAATTCTTTGTAATACAATGCAATAAAAGAAAGCCTTTGGGCTATGTGTTACTGGTAATGAATTCAGTGTTTCAAGTATGGCAGTGAGATGGCGAAGAATCATTTTCTTTAAATTTTCTACATTGTATATCAAGATCACTGCATCTCCATAATATTATTAAACGAGTAATGAATGCTATACAAACAAATTTTATCATACAAACACAAAATATATATTGGAGCATTCCATGCCATTTTCTTTTTGGAACTGCTATACATTTTCTTGGTATATATGCTTCAGAGATGAAAGAGGTGTGCAACATTTGAAGCCAACCTCAGAAAATGAATGAAATGTAGATCATTAAGGGGTTATTTGTGATCCTTACTGGATGCACAGTGTAATCATGTAATTGGTTTTACAAGGATGTGATAATAAAGGGTAACAAATTTACAATTAAATTATTAATTATTCCTCCTCAGGTTCAGTTAACATGTAATTTTGGAGGAAAAAAAATGTAAACTATAAAGTGCTAAAAGCTGTTAACCAGTATTGATCTCATTAATGCAGAATGCTGAAAATGTAAATTGAAGACAGACCTAAAATTTGATATTATTGTATAAATTGCTATTCTCATACAGTCATACTTGAACTCATTAGATTTTGCAAGTAATTTGCCAAATTTAAGAACTTCAATTGACGTCGTATTTTACAGTAATTGTAGCTAATTTTCAATTTTGAGATCACTTACATTTTGTCATAAATGTGACAATCAACAGTATTTATATGTAATAGCTCATCAAAAGAAGGGGGAGAAATATTAACTCGATCTTTTGTGAACATGGTTGCATGGAAATGTCATCCATGGGACTCAAAATGAACTGTACTGATGAGTCATGATTCATAAACAATACCACAATATGATATGATAATAAACAACTTAGAAATGTAGAGGAAGAGAAGGAGAAAGTGCCAAATGATCACTAGGAAATATGGTAGAGTAATACTGTACAGGTAGAAAAACATATTACAAGCAAATCTTACTAATAGATTGAAATAGTGCCAAATGATTCATATTCTTGATTAGTGCCAAATGCTAATCACTGTGTTTTATGCATATTACTACTGATTTTGTTGCTCAACAGAGAGTAACAGAACTTGTTGCAAATTATTGATGTCTTTACTTTTGGCAAGAAAGAACTCCATGCGAATGGAATTGATCCCAGTTTGAAAGGAATTAAACTGTTTAACCAGGATTGTGCTGGCAGTGAATTTGATAATTGCAAGTCCTTTAATTCTAACCCTTTTTTGTTTTATTGGGATGAGGGGGTGTTAATGCTTAGGCTCGAACAAGAGATACTCTTCGATGTGTCTGGAGTATCACGTGACAATATGTCCGTTCAATGACACTATTGTTAAGATGTATGCTCTTATATCCAAGATATTTTGCTATTATTTAATAAATTTGATTTATTATTATTAAGTTTCATATTATCATACATGTGGATATTGTTATTTTATACCATGAGATGGTTAGTCCTTAAATTGTTATTGGAAATAGTTCATGTATATAAATGAGATTTATATACCGGAGATATGAACTTATAATCAAGTAGTTTTAGAATTGTTCGCAGTCATTGATGAGACTAGGCATCTTGTCTGTAAAACTGTAATACACTTGACCTCTATATGATAAGGTGGTTTATCTCAACCACTAGAGTGGTAGACTCTAAGTTATTGTATCGGTGTATTTGGAATACACTAAATTGGATTACTATAAAAACACGTCATATAAAACTGTCATCTTTGACGTAATTTTTATATTCACTATTCGCGGTAAGCTCTTAATCGTAAGAGAATAGTAGACTCAAGTTCTTAATAATGGTGACTTTGAGTTATCAATGAGTGAGGTCTCTTGGATCAACACCTCGGTATCTTAAGAAATCATTATTTAGAGTATGGGAACTCATATTCTCACTACAAGAAAAGGCACTATTAGCAACGTACACGTGTGTAGATAATAGTGGAAAAAATGCGTCGCTAATGATATTTTGCGACGCATACTGCGTGTCGCTAAAGTCGCCGCAAATATTGGCGTCGCTAATAGTATTGGCGACGCACATACCCCTGAGCGTCGCTAAAAGAAACTATTAGCGACGCACAAACGGTGTCACTAATAATTGGGAATGAGTGTCGCAAATATTATAAATAGAGGCGAAGAGCGTCGCTAATAGTGCCTTTTAGCGACGCACTCTGTGTGTCGCTAATAGTACCTTTTAGCGACGCACACTTTGAGCGTCGCTAAAAGATACTATTAGCGACGCACACTTGATCGTCGCTAATACTATCGTTTAGCGACGCTCAAAATGTGCGTCGCTAAAAGGTACTATTAGCGACACACATAGTGCGTCGCTAATAGTGAATTAGCATTGTAATTTCTTTACTTTTAGCGACGCCTTTCTGTGCGTCGCTAAAGGTTTTTTTTTTTGTCCAATTTCCAACCATGGTTGCTTTGTTGTTTTATTCCTGTTTAAACCTGTATCAATCATCCTGATATACAATAAAATCCAAACATTCTAAAATGAATGTATTAAAAAAGAAAATACATTTATATATATATATTATACTAATTGTGTACATTTATAAAAGTATAATTTAACAATAAATAGAAAAATAAAAAATTGTCTCAAAACATAATTACAAATGTCCATGAAAAGAAAAGAAAAAAAACAAATAAAAATAATAAATCCCGATGCTTTACATAAAGACGGTGGCGCAATAATCCCGATCAATCTGAAAAAAAGATCAAATGGTATATATTAGAACAATTATTAAATATATCTGAAATATAGAATGTGAATAGTTTAATTTTATTTTTTTTGCATGCATAAATAATAAGAACGACATAAAGTAGCATAAGTTATAAACCACTGATCCGAACTGATTTCTGTAAGTTCGTGCAAGTCTATTTTGTCATTTGTGAGGTGTTTGATGGATTTCGAGATAGTTAGGCCGATATCCGGCATTTTGATCCGTCAAAACTCTAAAATGGGCTTTTTCAGAGCAAAAACTTGCATAAGTTTCAAACCGGGCATCCGAACCGAGTGCCGTAAGTTCGTGCAAGTTAATTTTATCATATTTGAGGTGTTTGATGGGGTTTTGGACTCGTTTGGTTGATATCCGGTATTTTGGTCTGTCAAAACCCCAAAATGGGCCTTTTTAGATCTGAAATCCGAAATGAGTGCCGTAAGTTCGTGCAAGTCTATTTTTTCATTTGGGAGCTGTGTGATGGGGTTCCAGGGTGGTTAGGCCGATATCCAAAGTTTTGGTTTGTCAAAACCCTAAAATGGGCCTTTTTGGAGCTAAAACTTGCATAAGTTTCAAACCGAGTATCCGAACCGAGTGCCGTAAGTTTGTGTAAGTGTATTTTATCATTTTTGAGGTGTTTGATGGGGTTTTGGGCTCGTTTCTAGTATTTTGGTCTGTCAAAACCCCAAAATGGGCCTTTTTGGAGCTGAAACTTGCATAAGTTTCAAACCGGGCATTCGAACCGAGTGCCGTAAGTTCGTGCAAGTGTATTTTATCATTTGTGAGGTGTTTGATGGGGTTTTGGTGTAGTTAGGCTGATATCTAGGGTTTTGGTCTGTCAAAACCCCAAAATGGGCCTTTTTGGACCTAAAACTTGCATAAGTTTCAAACCGGGTATCAGAACCGATTACCATAAGTTCGTGCAAGTTTATTTTATCATTTTTGAGGTGTGTGATGGGATTTTAGTGTAGTTCGGCCGATATCCAGCATTTTGGTCTGTTAAAACCCCAAAATGGGCCTTTTTGGAGCTGAAACTTGCATAAGTTTCAAGCCAGGCATCCGAACCGAGTGTCGTAAGTTTATGCAAGTGTATTTTATCATTTTTGAGGTGTGTGATGGGGTTTTAGTGTAGTTAGGCCGATATCCGGCATTTTGGTCTGTTAAAACCCCAAAATGGGCCTTTTTGGAGCTGAAACTTGCATAAGTTTCAAACCGGTTATCTGAACCGAGTGCCGTAAGTTCGTGCGAGTGTATTTTATCATTTGTGAGGTGTGTTATGGGGTTTTGGTGTAGTTAGGACGATATCCAGTATTTTGGTCTGTCAAAACCCCAAAATGGGCCTTTTGGGACTTGAAACTTGCATAACTTTCAAACCGGGCATCGGAACCGATTACCGTAAGTTCATGCAAGTCTATTTTATCATTTATGAGGTGTGTGATGGAGTTTCGGTTTAGTTAGGCCGATATCCAGAATTTTGGTCTGTCAAAACTCCAAAATGGGCCTTTTTGGAGCTGAAACTTGCATAAGTTTCAAACCGGGTATCCGAACCGAGTGCCGTAAGTTCGTGCAAGTGTATTTTATCATTTGTGAGGTGTGTGATGGGGTTTCGGTGTATTTAGGCTGATATCCGGTATTTTGGTATGTCAAAACCCCAAAATGGGCCTTTTTGGACTTGAAACTTGCATAAGTTTCAAACCGGGCATTGGAACTGATTGCTGTAAGTTCGTGCAAATCTATTTTATGATTTGTGAGGTGTGTGATGGGGTTTCGGTGTAGTTAGTCCAATATCTGGCATTTTAGTCTGTCAAAACCCCAAAATGGGCCTTTTTGGAGCTGAAACTTGCATAAGTTTGAAACCGGGCATCCGAACCGAGTGCCGTAAGTTCGTGCAAGTCTATTTTATCATTTGGGAGCTGTGTGATAGGGTTTTGGGGTGGTTAGGCCGATATCCGGGGTTTTGGTCTATTAAAACCCCAAAATAGACATTTTTAGACCTGAAACTTACATCCTTATATAATTAAATAAATTCGTGCAAGTCTATTTTCATATGTGAAGTGTCATGCAGTTTGTAGGCCGTTAGGCCGAAATCTTTTAAGGGGTTTTACGTAACATTTTCTATAAATAATAAATGTACTAAAATAAATAATTTTAAAAACTTACCAAGGCTGATCAGAGCCTCCTTGCTAGCTGAGTATTGTCTTCATAAGAGTCTCTATTTGGGCCTACCGCTCCTTGAGCTCTGTCATCTCAACCCTCATCTCTGCATTCAGTCTCTCAGCTGCCTCAGCTCTCTGGGTGGCTGCCTTAGTTATCTGGGTGGCTGCGTGAAACCTAGCATTGCTCTCGACCGTAGAGGACGATGCCATCGGCTCTATCCCACTCCCTAAGCCATGCACATATCCGTGCCTCTTGCTCAGAACAGTCTCTCGTATCTGGTTATCGGTCGGCGGTTGCTCACCCTCAGGGGTCGGCCGAACACGCATCTCGACCATCTCGTCCTAAAAAAACATAAATATTTGTTGCAACTTTTAAACATTTTATATTAATATTAAATTCGTAATAGTGGTATATAAATCTTTTCTAACTTACATAAAGTCGCTGAGCTTCAGGCCCAGTCCAACCCTTCTCGGGATTGTAGTGCGTCTTGTGCCACAACTCAATAGGGCTGGGTGGTGCACCGGTCTCCTGGTCTCGCTGCAACAAATAAATAATAGCTTGTAAAGATTGATTTCATGAATACATTATACAATGAGAAATTGATACATGTATTAACTTACCATCTCATGCCTATACCTAACAAAAGAACGTGATCCACCATAGTGGGTCACCTTTTGCTTGCTTCTGCTCTCGCTATTTTTCTTACTAAGTTCCTACACTTGGCCAAAACAAAGAAGGTTAGTATAAATGACAATGATTCATCATACAACAAAAGTAATTTTGACAATTTTTACCTGGAATGCGTCACTAGCGAACTGGTCGCATAGTAACATCCAATCCTCCACCGCCACCCCTCTGTAGGGTCTGTCACGAGGCTCTCTACCAGCTGCCATTTCCGCCTCGTAGTGCATGTGGAGCCTATGTCGGTAGTCCCTGAAACGGATTCCCAAATAACGGTCGACTGCCTTCATGACATGAGGCAGGTGGAGATCGATGTCAAATTTCTCTTGTAAAAGCATGTCATTGTCAAAACATTACGGCATAACATATGTTAAAATTTAGTTGAACACAATAATAAAAGACATACCTAGATATGCACATGAATATCCCTCCTCTCCACATCAGTGACCTGACTCCAGTCATTAACATGGAGTGGGGCGCGTAGCCGGCAAATGATGCCGACCTCCGTAATGAACTGCTGGGCCCACCCAGCAACGGGTTTCAGCAAGCCCGGAGGTATCTCAATCCGAAGGGGCGCGTCCCCCGCTGCCTCCATCTGAACCTGTAAGCTGCGATTCTTCGACCTACCACGCCCTTGTCTAGGGGTGGTGGCCGAAGCTTTAGAAGAAACAAAATAGAAACAATTAGTATCATATTTATATAATCATTAATAAAAATGGAAACTACGCATACCATCGACGGCAGGATCGGTCGACCCTACAGATGAGGGGGAAGGGGTCGATGCGTCTTGCATAACTGCGCGTCTACGTGAACCTGGTCCAACCATATTTACAAATAAAGTTTAAAAATAAAATTGTTTTTATTTAATCATAAAAATTAAAATCCTTATCGAAGTAAAAATGATTACCCATTACATCATAAAATTGAATATCCATTACATTATAAAAGCCGAAAACCATTACACTTGATACTAACACATGTAACACCTATTACAATTATTCATTTGAGTCTGTATCATCATCTGAACTTGAATTTTATTTATTCTCGGTACAATACTCTAACAATGTGTCATCATCAAAATCACTTTCCTCGTCATCATCATCATTAATGAACGTTGCATCCCTCGGATCTAACTGTGTGGTATTGGTGAAGTCGGAAGCTACGACATGAACTGGTTTTACATCAGTTCTATTCAACCGATACGAACTAACATCTCCCTGATCATGCCGGACAACACCATCGTGGGCAATTTGAGACTCTTCTTGTAGTGCCTCCTCAATCCTCTCCAACTCTTCATCTCCCTCGCCAACTTCTAGTACATCATAAACATTTATAGTTTTTATTTTTTAGACAACATGCCAATCACCTCTTATTTTTGCGTCCTTCAAATAGAAAACTTGTTTTGCAACCGATGCCAAAACATACGGATCATCTTTAAATGCCGTACGTGACGTATTAACACTTATGAAGTGCTTATCAATCTGCATTCCAGTCTTCTTATTACTTACATCCCACCAATCACATTTAAAAATATACACAGAATGACCATAGCAATAATGTAACTGTATGATATCTTGTAAAACACCATAGTACTCTACAGTTTGTCCTCCGTCACCATCTCCATCTCCTTCAATAAGGACCTCGCTATTCTGTGTTCGCCGACTGACCTCACGTTCCCTCGTGTGAAATCAAACACCATCAATAATTAAACCGGTGTAGCGGGATATCCTTTGATCAGGACCACATGCCAAGGAATATAATTGATCGTAGGCCTTAGGAGATTGTTGGTGGCGTAATAGCTTCATCTATTAATTCAGTACAAGTACAAAATTAATTGAATACAAATGCATTAACTAATACAATTACAATTAATTGAAACCTATTCTTACACGTTCTCCGAACCACTTTGGAAACAAATTTTGTTGTCTTTACTCCAGATCAGAAGTTGATACATGTTCGCTCTGAAGCTCGAGCGTATGCTCACTGTATAAGATGAGATATGTTATATGTAACTTACATTTGTATACTAACGTAGAATTGCGATAATTTCGATAAACTTACTTAAAATATGGCAATGTCTCCTCGCAGTTGTTGAGCACGGTGTAGTGGGACTCTTTCGAAGTATTGAGGATGACACCATTCATATATACGGGCACCTATTGGCCGCACATCCTGATTAAATATCGCAAGGCCAGTTCGTTGTTGCCCTAGGACATCTATCAGAATTTCACTTCTTGACGATTAAACCTTGTCTTAATATCTTCAAGATGCATAGAGCAGAAGGTGAGACATTCAGTATCAATGTAAGCCTCAGCAATTGACCCTTCTGGTCGTACTTTGTTACGCACATATTGCTTCATTGTGTGCAAATATCTGTTTTGATAATTAATTAGTTATAGATTAAAATAGTTAGGATGGATAGATAACACAATTCACAAAATTAAATGTACCTTTCTATTGGATACATCTAACTGGTATTGGACAGGTCCGCCAATTTTTGCCTCATGAGGCAAATGCACAGCTAAGTGAACCATTATATCAAAGAAAGCTAGAGGAAAAATCTGTTCCAACTTGCAGAGGATCACGAACAATATCCCTTTCGAGCTTGTCAAGTACTTCCACATTCAACGTCTTCGCACATAATTCTCTAAAGAAGCAACCCAACTCAGTTAATGTGGTCGATATGTCATCGGTGAGATACCCACGTAGTGCAACCGGAAGAAGTCATTGTAAAAGGACATGGCAGTCATGGCTCTTCAATCCGGATATTTTCCCATCTATAACATTTACACACCAAGATATATTCGATGCGTATCCATCTCGGAACTTCACTGATTTAAACCACTAGCAAATCCTCATTTTCTCTGCGGATGATAACGTATACTGTGCAGGAGGCACAATATATTTATCACCACTAGGTATTAGGTGAAGCTCTTTCCTTATTCCCAGCTCTTGCAAGTCCAACCGGGCTTTGACACTATCCTTTGTCTTCCATTCAATGTTCATTACAGTTCCCAGCATATTATCACATATGTTTTTCTCGATGTGCATCACATCCAAATTATGCCTCAAATTAAGGGTCTCCCAGTATGGTAAATCAAAAAATATGCTCTTCTTCGTCCAATTTAAGTCCACATCAGTACGCTTCCTCTTCTTACTACCCGGTATCTTTCCAAACCTCACTAGTTGAATGACTGCCAATTGTGCCAACACATCTTTGCCAGACAACAATAGAGGTGACAATCTGCGCTCAATTTATCCATCAAACAGATGCTTATGCCGATTTCGCCAGCCATGTGATGGTGGTAAAAAATGACGATGGCACATGTAACATATCTTCCTCCCATTTGACAAATGTAGGGAACATGCATCCTTATTGCAAACTGGACATGCTAGATAACCCTTAGTGCTCCACCCAGACAAGTTCCCGTATGCTGAAAAATCATTTATGGTCCACAGTAACGTGGCATGCAATTGAAATCTCTCATTCTTAGAGACGTCGTATGCCTCCACTCCCACCTCTCACAATTCCTTCAACTCGTCCACTAAAAGACGCAAGTAGACATCAATTTCATTACCAGGAGACTTCGGCCCTAGGAATAAGCAACGGCATGTAGATAAATGGTTCTTTCATACATTTTCACGGTGGCAAGTTATATGGCACAAGCAACACCGGCCACATGCTGTAGGCATTACTCATGTCACCGAACGGGTTGAAACCGTCGCTAGCTAGCCCAAGTCGTACATTACGCGGCTCATTTGCAAACCATTCGTGATTTGTATCAAACTCAGCCCAAGTTTGTGAATCTGTCGGATGCCTACATACATTTTCCTCAGCAACACGCTTCTCCTTATGCCACCGTATATCTTCTGCCGTCTTCTGAGACATGTACAACCTTTGTAGCCTCGATTTTAAGGAAAAATATCTCAGCACTTTATGCGAAATTGTCTTGCTCTTTCCTTCATTTAGCTTGTACTTGGGTTCGTGGCACACCGTACACTCCTTACATTGTTCAGTCTCCTTCCAAAATAACATGCAATCGTTTTTGCAAGCATGTATGGGAATATACCCGAGGCCCAAATCTCTTAATATTCTTTTCGCCTCGTAATATGATTTCGGAAGGGTCTCCCCAGTAGGAAGCACTACTTTAATCAATTCAATGGCCATATTAACTGATTTTTTACTCCCACGATTGATGGTCTTAAGACGAAGGAGTTTCACGAGAAAGTCCAGTTTCGAAAACTTATCACAACCCGGGTATAACGGCTGCCTTGCTTTCCTCAACGACTCAAACGCGGTCGTTGGTCCCGTGTCACTCCTGTGACTACTCGCCCTAGTTGTAGCCCCTTGCAAGTCTGCCAGCAGTTGTGGCAAGCCTTCGTAACCAACCCCAACATTATCACCAAAGTCATCATCATCGTCTTCTTTTTCATCATCAAATACCACTCGTACGTCACGGCGTTCCCCGTGAAATTCTCAACACGTATACCTCTTGTCCATCCCGTGTTCGAGTAGGTGCTCTTTGGCCTCATCTATGTGCATATAATCTCTATTATTGCACCTCCTACATGGACATCTTATCCTATTTCTCCCATTTGTAGATGCACGAGCAAACTCAATAAAATCTTTGATCCCCTTCACATACCTTGGCAAATGCCTGCCCCTCAAGTCCATCCAACTTTTATCCATTTTCGTCTACCTAATACAAGTCAAAAATGATACTCGTTATAAATATGAAACATGAATCCTATCACCTCCAACTTCTCTCTAAAGGGTAAGGTGGTCCTATCCTATTCGTGAATGCACAATCTACATTGCAATCAGCAGCAAATCAAATGCTTGATTCCACTCGGACAAAATTTCGGCAGCATCTTCCCACGGTTCTCCAAGTATACGAGATAGACGTTAGCACGCCTAAATATATACCCAGAGAACAGTAGGAGAACCGCACTAAAATTTTATCATAGTGAAATATTCAAGCATATGTGCTATTGATTGCAATGCAGATTTATGCATTCTCGAAACTATCCTCTCTGGACAATTCAAGAATCGATTTTCATACACACAATCCCAATCGCGAATAAATTTCGCGACAAGATTCACATGTGAATGAAAATGACTCCCGAACGGGGCTAGGCTTACATGAATGCAATTAAAAAATTCATTAGTGTAAGGGCAAACTCTAATTGTCAGACAGAGTTTTGCTTTAAAAAACATTAATAATAGCATTGAAAATGCTAATACAAAACATATTGATCTTGCTTGATAACAAGTAAAAAGCACCTAGCTTTCAATAAAAATCTATTAATTAATGTCATTCATCAAGAATTATTTGCCTGGCACCTGACAACAACAACTTAACCAACAAAAGCAAATCAATTGCTACCTAAAACCACTAACTGACTTAATAGGTTAGGTGTATCTAGTTGATCTCTCAATCTATAGGACTCAAGAACTCTTTTTAATTCTTGAATGGATAAAATCCTTGATGCTAGTTCATGACTTAGTTCATACTAGTGTTCGTATATTGTGCAAACTTAACGACAAAATTGATCAATGCAACTTACAGACTCACAGTTTGATCATAATAGAGTCATTTAAATTGGAGCAAAACATATATTCATGTCATGAAACAAACATAAGATTTTATAAATATTTAATATTATTAAATTAGAAGCGAAGTACAGCGGTTCTTAACGGGATGGGTTAATGCTTATATCACAATTAGTATTTTTTTAGGTTGTAAGTAAAATAATTTGTATAAATCACCAAAGTTACACAAGCATAGACAAGGTGACAGGTACATCCAACAACATGGAACAAGAGCTAAGCAGGCCAATAAAAAAAGGGATAAAATTAGAAAAGATAAAAGGATAAGCAAGGCTTTAAACTGAAGGTATTGATCTGCTTTAAATTTTAGAGAGGCTCTTTTAAGTATTTTTTTTTTAAATAGGTAATTCTCCCACACACACACATTGCTTTACTTCAAAATATTTCTCATATTCTCAAGAAAAAATTCAAATATATCCCTTTAATTTATACTTTTGCCTCCTCTAGATTTGTATTTTTATTTTCACTTCATCCTTATTTTTAATTTTGTTTGACCCTCTCAATGAAAATTGTATCAAAATTTTTTTTCTTGGATTTTTTAATATAGTTTAAAATTTATCTCCTCTCAAATAAATTCCTAATTCCGTCCCCGACTTGTTGGTGATTGCCTTGCCATCAAGACCATAGTCATTGTAATTTCTATTTTTAATGTTAATCCTATGGTTTCCAACACTTGGTGTTATTGATATTTTTCAACATGCATGTCATGTAAGTTTTCAAATCTTGTCCATGAGTTTGTTTGTATTTACTTAATGTATATGCTTTATTTCTTTATTTATTAGTTGGTTTCCTTCAAGTCACATGAACCTTTATAAATCATTTGAATGCAATAATTTGTCTCTACTTAAAGTGAATACCCTAAATTTTATGTATTCATAATATGATTAAATTAAAAGTTTCAGGTTAATAAAAATCTAATTCTATAAAAGTCTCAAATTCTATGTATTTATATTATAATTAAATTAGAAATCTAATAATAATAAAAATCTAATTGTATAAAAAACAGGTCCTATAAAAAATTTATGGAAAAATTAATAATAGAATTTTACTTTTATTATACTCTAATATTTTATAACTATCTAAAATATTACATTAATATTATAAAAAAAATTATTTAAATTTATTATCTTATCATTTTAGATATTCAATTATATAGAGTCAATCATAGTTGCCTCCATGGCTAAAGGTATGCATTATATCACTTTTTTACACCCTAAAGCAAATTTCTTTATATACTGTACATATTGAATTGCAATAATGGAAGAGGCAGAGTTTTTTCCAATGCAATAATTGAAGAGGGCCCTCTGTTGACATAAATTTTTTTTTTTTAAAGTTACACAATGTAATCTCATTAGATATTCATATGGATTGGAAATTTTTATAAATATTTATAATCTCATTAGATATTCATTATGGATTGTATACACTTTTCAATGTAGATCTGCACCCAATGTCAAGCCCCATTAGAACTACTGAACCAACAATATATTTAATCAATATCAACCATATGCTTGACTTCTTGTACTGAATTATACAATGAGTGAAGGAACTCGAAAACAACTTTCAATATCAGAATTACCCAAAAAAATTTCAATATCAGAAAAGCAATTATAAAAACAAATTTTAAGTGCAAAACTCCAACTACTCATTTCAAGAGTTCAACCCAGCTTAAGATTACCTATTTTTCTTAAATAGCAATGGTGTTACCGCCATATCACAAACACAATCATTATCTTTACTCATCCAAGTAAAAAAAGAAAAACATGTTTCAATATATATCACTTGGAATACCGCCATATCATATAGATCGGGGAGTGAGAGAGAGTTAGGAGAGAGAGAAGGACTCACCGTCAATCGAGGTTGTGTCACCGTCGTCGGAATGTGCCGCCGCCGTCAATGAAATGGCTGAAAGAGAAAGAGAAAGAGCAAAGAGAGAGAGGGCGCCGCTTCTGATCGAAATGCGATGGAGGTAGGGCTTCGGCATTATATAGCAGAGCTATTAGCGACGCACATATGGCGTCGCTAATAGTCTTATGCATGTCACCAAATGTATGACAAACGACATCATTTTACTTACCATACTATTAGCGACGTACACTGTGCGTCGCTAATATTCCTTAACTTTCAGCGATGCACATATGTGTCGCTAATAACTGATTTTTTCGTCGCTAAACTACGCGCCCCATTTTTTTAACGTGGGAAATGATTTTTACATCACCTTTAGCGACGTGTGTCTTGTGCGTCACGAATACACATTATTAGCGACGCACAGGTGTGCGTCACTAAAACCTTACATCCTTGTAGTGTCTCAATATGAAATCTACACTCGCTAAATTAGAAACAAGGATATCACTAATGTATTAATTCAATTGATTAATTACTGAAATTCAGATACAGTCTTTTCAATAAATTGTTTATTGAGATGTTGATCATTTTATAGTGTTTAATAATTGGTGACTTAAGTTGTAAAAAAAATTAGGAATTGGTTTGACGGTGTATATGTCTAAATCCTAATTATTAATATTCAGGTAGAGAGGCTTATTGTATATATTTATTGATTATGAATTTTTCTCTATTTTATCCAAATTAGAGTACAATTCTAATTATTTAGTGAAATTAATTAACAGTTAATTAGAAATTAATTGACTAATTAGAACTAATTTGACGGGACTCTAGATTCCTCATTTTACCCTAATTTTGCAAACCGCTATAAATATGTGATTTAAAGGAGATATCCGAACACAACAATAAAAAGATTATTTTCTTATGAGAGAGTAAAAGAGGAGCTCACTCTCTACTCTGGTGTATGATTTGCTTAGAGAAAAAAGAAAAGAAGACCTAGAGGAGTAAGAGAAGGAAAATTACATCAATCTTTTTGAGAAAGATTATTAAGAACAAGAAAAATTACATCAATCTCTTCAAGAAGGCTTCTTCAATAATCAAGATTACATCAATTTCTTCAAGAAGACTTCTTCGACAATTAAGAACAAAGTAATTCTAACTCTCTTTTCTAGATTGTACAACTCATATAAAAAAGAAGATTCAAATAAATTTTTGAAATCGCTTCCGTGGTTACAAACCCAACAACTATGTCTGACTAAAAATGGTGGGCATAACACATTTAGCATGATATCATTAAAAGGACGCACATTGACCTTGTTAGCAAGAAAAATCTTGAATGTGACTAGTTTAGTCACATGGCAATGTGTCTTTTCAATGACACTATATCTGACTAAAAATAGTAGGCATATCATATATAACATGATATTATTAAAAGAGTGCATTGTCACGTGATTGAACTAGTCACATTGATAGGAGCATAATATTCAGTATTTTTTAATTCCTTTATATTTAGTTTTGTGGTATATTTTCTATTTTAGTGAGGTAATTAATTTATTTATTGAATTAGGAAAGTATTGATAGTAAAAGAATAATTTTGTACAATTTTTGATTTTTTGGACAAATTTTACTTATGGAGCTTCACTTGAGATTTGGATGGTGTTAGAATTCGATAATGAGGAAGTCGTCTTCATGAAGATTTTAGAGGACGTCTTGGGCTTTTCAGAAAGGTCTGGTTTGCAAAAATCCGAGTTCGTTTGGGCCTCCAAACATTGTGTCGAAATCAGGCCTGGGAAGCTATCCTTGCAGCTGATTTCCTGTTTGATCAGCCGACTTCAACAGGCCATAAATTGAGTTTCCGAAGTCCAAATCAGGTGTTTTAAAAGCCTAAAATTACCTACTCTTCGAGGGCTACAAATTTCATGAAGAGCTAGAGTCAATATTTCATCGTTTTCAAATGAAAAAATAGCTTGCAAGTTTCAGCAGTTTTGATAATTTCAGGAAATTAGTTCTGCTGAATGGGCTGGGCTTGCACTGGACGGCTGAATGAAACACAAAGCCAGAGAAATAAAAGCTGAAGAGAAAGACAAAAGAGGAAAAAGTTTGAAAAGTCAAAGAATAGAAAAAATAAAGAGAAAGGCCAAATTAAAGTGGGTTTGAAAACGGGCCTGCGTGGCTGGTTTTTTAAAAGAGAAAAAAGTGTCTAGGACCATGGGATGAGACTGGATAAAAAGGGTGCAACACAGGTATAAAAGAAAGGAGGGTGTGCGGCGCAGAGGGGGAGAAGAAGCCAGGAAGGGTTTTTCCTGCGGCAAAGGGAGGAAGGTAAGAAGAGAGGAGCGTGCGGCGCAGGTTGAAAGAGGGAACAGTGCAGCACAGGACAATAAATTATTAATTTTGTTTTATTATTTAAGTATGTTGGGCTAGATTTTTAATTCAGTTCTAGAGGATTTCAAACCCTCGTTATAGTTTAATGGTTGAATCAATTCAGTAACATTATTTCTTCCTTCTCTTAATCTGTTCATGGTAATCTGTTTAAATTATTTTATTGATATTTAGTCTGATTGATTTAATCAGGCCTGTTAGATTGATCAGATTATTATCAATTGCTAGATTCAGTTCAGGAAGTATATTACGTAATTAATATGGTTCCTAATCAATTGTGACAAATAGTGATAGATGATTGTGGTCAAGCTTTTGTTTATTGCTATGATTATCATGACCTAAGTTAAACAGTTCGCGCTTGTGTGATTGTTGATTAGAATAATCTAATTTCCTAGATATTAATGCTACCATTATATTAAATTTAGAGAGCTTATTCTAAATTGTGTAATGGTTAGAATCTAATGGAGAGCTTGTTTCATTAGTGAGGAATTAAGGAAAATTTCGGGTAACAGAGCTTGTTGTTACCTAAGATTATTAGATTCATTGAAGGGTAGAATAATGTTATAATTGATTGATTGTTCCATTGACTGTGAGGGTGAGATTGAACCGAAGAACTGAAGTTTTAATTTATTGATTTTTGTTATTAATTTAATTTTCATTCGTAATTAGTTTGATCAAAATTCCATCCCCCCATTTATTGTTTTGCTATTAATTGGATCTTCGTTTAGAATTAGTCGGAATAAATAAAAAATAAATTGTGGACACTCTCTGTGGGATCGACTCTTACTCAGCTAGCTACTGTGTTTATTGTGTTAAGAAGTAAGGTTAATTTATTTTTGGAGTGTTAACGACGCGCTTCCACACATTCAAGATTTTTCTTGCAAACAAAGTTAATGTAGGCCTATTTAAGTAGAAAAATTATTCTTTGGTCCCGGTGCATTCATTGGACACATTAGTAGGTGGCCTACAAATTATGCTGATATGTTCAATGTTCATTGGCCTTAGTACAATGCTCCCGGAATCACTGAATGCTTACTCATTCAAGCATGGCTTTGTTGATCTTCCTTCAAGCTTCAGCTTAGTTTCAGATTGCCAAAGCTGGAGTAGTAGTTAACCTTGTTCAGTGCAAGTTGGTTGAGCTTGATCTCATTCAGGAGCCTAATTGAGCTTGTAAATTAGACTTCTGACAATACGACAGTTACCTTCAAAGCATAAACAGATAACAAATGTTGTTTTGACATTATTTACCAAAAATAAAATAAAAGAAACACAATTCTATTAACACATGGACAAGACACCATTTCTTACAATGAGACGCGAAAAAAAAAGCTAACCCTCTCAAGTTCTTGAAAATTAGTTTCCTCCAACAAATTTTTGTGCATTCATGAGGCTTTTTGTCAACCAAATTGCTGTTTCTCTGGATGAGACAGCTTCTTCCCCAAATGGTTTTAGCACACCAGCTAGTTCTTCGAGTTTGTCCTGTTTAAGTAAGCGTGCACATAGCTCAAGCAGAGATTCTAAAGCGTCTGCTCTTTGCTGACTTGGATTCTCCCACTTGCTTTTGGTGTCATCACCAACCCTTGCAATAAGTGAACTCAGCAATGAAATGTCATTGGATGCCTGATTTATCACTTGAATGTCCTCTTTCTCCGTCTGCGTTGAGTGATTAATATTATCTGTTTTAATTCCCACTTGATCTTTGCTTGGAAGTATATCATTACTTTCAGCTGACATGAATTCTAAAGGGGCACTTGCCGCATATGCATCATGATTTTCCACTTTGTGTAAACAGCCTCTGGGTTCCATATCAGATTCACATGTCGCATTTTGTATAGCTGAAGATGAACTACCTTCATCAAGGGACTCATCCTTGTCACTACAGCCTGAACTGGACATTCTCATACTCTTGCAGTTCCCTGCAATACCATTCTCTCCCTTTGTTTCAGATTCCCCACTAACTTCTTGATTGCATAATGCCTTTGGATCCGTTGTTGCCTGGCTCTCAATAACAACCTCTTGCACTTGTTGAATACATTCAGGACTGAGTTCCTTTTGTTCTTCACGGAAAGGATTTGGCATAGTGGTACCCTGGGTATTCGTGCTTTCCCTTGTCGGCATAGAGTGAGAGGTGTCCTGCTCATCTCCATTGCAAATAGTTGTTTCACAACTTGTGGCTTCACCATTTGACTCCTCACTATCATTAGAGATCTTTGCAGAGTAGCTGGTACGATCAACCCTCTTGGTCTCAAGATTGTCTTCTGCCATGGTGATGAATGTTGGCTTGTCATTGTTTGGTAAATTTCTTGGCTGCGCATCAGAATCTCCCTCAAATGACAGAACTTGTCCTGTCTCCTTTAGTGCTCTTACCTCTCCATCTCTGTTGTCTTTAGCCCCCGCTAGATGATAGTTTTCTGGTTGTTTTATCTTTTGAACTGTTTGGGGACTTCACTGGAAGAAAGACAGAAGACGGATTGCGGCACCTAAGAAGGTAAGGTTGTAAGTGGGGATGCCTTAATAGCTCCGCAGCCTGAAATTTTAAGACATGCATGAATTAGGATCATGATGTTTGAACTGATCAGATATGCAGGTGTGCCAAGTGGACTCACAGTTGGTCTGTGTTCTGGACTCTTCCTTAGCATGCTCTTAATTATCTGCTTCCTGTAATATTGAGCAATTCCATCTCATTTGGTACATCAGTTGTGGTCACAATTATAATGAAACTTTTTTAGGGTTAATGCAAACAAAAATCTATCCTGGTATATATTCATTAGAGCAAGTATTGAGAAACCACTGAGATTTGTCATGGTCCTCAAAGATTTGAAGAAAGCACTTACAATGTTGAGGAATATACAATTGGGAGTGGAGAAATGGATGATCTGTTTATCTTGTTGATAAGTCCAGCCATATCCTGTTTGATTGAATTATTAATGGACTTTATATTACTTTGAAATCTATTTAGAAGTACAGATGCTTCATTTTTTCCTATATGGTTTCGCTAAATGCTGATATAAAAAGCTTGAACTTACAGGGGCTCTAAATGCTGGTTGATGTGCAGCAATCTCAAACATACAGCAACCTGAAAAGGTGGAAATGTGTTATTCCATTCGATAGTGTTGACATGACACTGTGAAGACATGCACCACACTAGATTCTTACCTAGTGACCATATATCAGATTTGTATCCATAAGGAATATCTGCAAGAAGCTCAGGGCACATATAATTGGGAGTTCCAACTACCTACATAAGAACAGAAGGCATCAAGAAGGGAGGATGTGAAAACTAGACTCATCTATCATTTAAAAAGAATAAAGAATGAGGAAATAAAAAACTAAAGCTAATCATGTGATCTCAACGCAAGGTCCTAAAGTCTTAAAGTGAAACATACTCGAGCACTTGAAAGCCACCATAACAATAGTTTGTTTAGTAGACATGAAACTGATACTGATCGAAAGAATTGGGCACAATATGCACTTATCTAACTCGTACCTTGACGGGATTGCTCCCTTAGGACTCTTTTGTTCAGGTACACTTACTAGCAACTACTAGCAAAATAAATATCTGTAGGGAGCTCAGGGAACTTGTATGTGGGAGTGCTGACATCCAATTTAAGGCTTAGAACACATTGAAAAGGGTTGACATGAAAGCTACACCAGGATACCAGATTTAATTGTGTGATCTCATCATAATCTACTGTTGAAGCGAACAAATAGTTGGACAATTGACAACTACCATCATGATAGTTTGTACAGTGAGACATTAAACTGATGAAATAATTGGGCAAGACTGGCACTCATCTCTGAAATGTCTCTACCTTTTTAACTTATTTGATAGGATTTTTCCCCTTGGACTCGTATGTTTAGGGGTGTTGCTAATCAATAATACAGATTGTAGGCAAATGCAATGAGAAAGAAATATACAAACAAAACTTGAGACGTAAACACGTACTGAGGAAGCAAGGTCCTCGGTGTTGAGAAGTTTTGCAAGTCCAAAGTCACCTGCACACTCCATGTAGAAAAGTTTTGCTTATAAGAATAAAGAAGTCAGAACTGACACAGAATAAATTCCTTCTCTGTAAGAAATTCTGTTTGTCTTCTTACCGAGTCTGATGTCACTGTCCTTTGTGAGGAATATGTTGGAGCACTGGAATCAAACAAGTTCGTATTAAAAAATTTCATCACTGAAAAGTATCTCTTCACAATAAGGACAAGTATATCTGTATACCTTAAGGTCCCTATGAATGACACGGTTGGAAGTGCAGATAGTCCACAGCTAGTAACAGCTGAGTCAACCATTTGCAGAGTTTCTGAAAGAGAGGAACAATGCAGGAAACACTAAGTGCAAGTTAGCTAGTAAAGGAGTACAAAGAAATTCACTGACAAGAAATTCCTGCTGATTACCTCCTCCGGAAAGCATGCTCCTCTCGCCTTCCTTATAATCTCAGTCCTGATCATCCAAAGACATTAGCATTCTCTGGTTCAATCTTAAAGTGTTGAATTTTCTTTTTTTGTCTTTCTAAACATGTTTGGTTGCAACAAATTTCCTCTTAAATGTTAACTATGAAAATCAGAGAGAAGAACATTTGTAGCTGATTAAAAGTGTACAAATCTAGGAATATCAAGCATTGTCCCCCCTGTCCCCCCCCCCCCCCCACCCCCCCAAAAATATATATATATATATATATATATATTTTAAGGAAAATCACATTTATTAAATACCCAAAAAATAAAAAAAAATAAAAAATTATTTTGAGTAAAAACTCAAAAGTGTTCTACGGAGATATTAAAGCAAAACAACATTTATTACCTATCATTTGGGCTTAATGAGAAAACATGAAAGTAAAAGTTGTGGGTGATTACTTACATGTCTCCTCCTTCACAGTAGGCAGTCACAATGCATACATAGCAACCCTACAAAATGTAAACAATCAAATCCTGTATGCATAGTGTCGGTTTCAGCAGCAACAATTTTCTCTATAGTCTTGACTCCAATTCTGTTATTTTTCAATCTAATACAGATCTATAGATACAGAAGTTATGCATTTACCTTGTCCACCCAAGCATCTTTATACCCCACAATATATGGATGATTCAGTTTAGCTATCAGGTTCATCTGCAACAAGCATATACCAAAGATAATTTTTGATATGACTGAGGAGCATAGTTTGGCAATCAGATGTTTGATCAAGGTCAGAAAACTTCTTTGGCTTCCTGCCAAGGAGGTTTTCTATTGAAGTCATCTTCTTGGGTGATTAAGATAAACTAAGATCTTCATGAATTATTCTTTAAATATTTCTCAAAAAAAGAAGTATGTGATGTAATGGGTTAATCAATTAGCAGGGGTTGAGGAAGAAAGAGGCTTCACTTGAACATATGATCTCTATGAAGGACATTTACTGGATCTATAAATGAAAAAGAAAATAAAGAGAAATAAACGTTAAAAAAGAAAAAAGGTTGACTGTGAACAAGCTTGCTCTTCAAGCATTTAGCAGGGGTTGAGGAAGAAAGAGGCTTCACTTGGACATATGATTTCTATGAAGGACATTTACTGGAGTTATAAATGGAAAAAATAAAATAAAATAAAGAGAACAAAACGTTAAAAAAAGGAGGTCACTGTGAACAAGCTTGGTGATGCATTAAAGTTATATATACTTGCAAAGTTTTGTCACGGATTAGTCACAGCTCTGTCCTTCTCCATCTATCATTAAGAAATTAATTGTTCATAGTGGGATCTGTTTCTTTATTGTATCCATGAGATGGGTGTTATTCACATGTGGCATAGGATCTGACTTTCAGTTCAAAACATGATAAAACATGCAAAACCAAAAAGTTAAACAGAGAGAATGTAACATCAGAAAGATTATTATTTACTTACTAGAAAGCACAAAAGATTACAAAACAACATTGCTATAGAAAAGATTGGTGAATAGTTTGTATTAAGAGGCACTCATTTCAATGCCTTATCTAAGTTATTGGAAGAAGTGAGAAAATTTAGTGTTCTGTTGCTGAAAGGAAGATGTTCAGAGAGGATTTTGCAAGATCAGATTTGAGCTTTCAGGGACGAAATGAGGTCATCCAATAAACCACATTGATAAAACTGATCTAGAAGAGAAGTGGTCATTTACGTATAAATCAAAAAATATATATAAGTAGAATAAGAATTTTGAATTCATTTACAATCTGTTTGATTGTCTAGAAGTCAGACAAATGCAATGAAAATTTGGAAGATTATGAAATTTGAATATGTTTATCCTACCTTTGATTGCTGCAAAAAGAAAATGAGACATGAAGAACGATATGAGTGGACTCAGTATGAAAAGATTTAATTGAAAATACACGTTTTGATGAAATTAATGGCTTAAAGTGCAACACCAAGTCTAATAACATTTTCTAGAAGTATTAAAATGACCTCTTGATGCTGCCGTTTGCTTGAACTTCTCTGTTTGCTTAGCCAAACGAATCTTCTTTAAGACATACCTATTGAGATAAGAAAATAAATCATTAGACCCCCACCTAACACAAGAAAAAAACAGTCATGGAAATAGGGGAAGATATATAATAATTAAACATTTTGGTAGTCTGAAGTACAATTTAGTAGAAAGTCATTTGAGCAAATAATTGTACTTTGATAGAAAATAATCGATATGGTCAAAGACAAAAATCTTGATTTTTCTTTACTTGTTCTTGAAAAATCATGTCTGACATTTGAGTTTCAATGGTAAGGAAAAATAGGATAGGTTAACTTTTTTGGGTAATGAATTCCTAAAAATCCATACATGGATGTTTAAATATTTCATGAGATGCATTTTATTTGATTATGTAATCCTTGCAGATATGAACACAGACACACAGACACACAAAAACACACGGATTTGGTAGGAAATGGGAATTTTCTTACTTCTTATTCTCAATTTTATGGAGCACAAGAAAAGCTGCTCCAAAAGCTCCTCTACCAATCTGCTCTATAACTTCATAGTCTTCCGTCTTTGACTTCGTATCACCATTCTCTGTCTCCATTGAAGACCTTCAAAAGCCAAGAGATTATGAGACTAGTAAGTATAGCTTCAATGGCAGATCCAATTTCTTGAATTGAATTTGAATCAGCTTCAGAAATTGCACAGTTCTTACCGAGGAAGAAGTTTCTAACCCTATAGCAAAATTTCCTGCAACCAAACAAGAACTGTAAAGGGTTGTTTGCACAGAAGCACTTAATGAACAAAAGTTCCTATATAATGATTCTTGAGATTATTGAAGTTCTAAGGGCTTTCGAAGGGTCTTATAAGTAGGGTAACAAAAACTTGAATAAAGCTACATTCCATAATTATGATACCAAGCTACAATTGAGAGAAAGAGAGAGAGAGGTAGGAAGACACACTCAAGTAAAGTAATGGTCAATAAATTATAGGTTAATTGAAAAAGTTTTTCTCCAGAGAGGTGGAAAAGCATATACAGTAATGGAGAAGTTTAAAAAGTTGATTATTATTCACCAAATAGAAAATCAGGGAGAGAGAGAGAGGTGGAAGGACAAAATCAAGTAACACTAGTCAAGTAATTAAAAAGTTGATTATTATACCAATTAAAGAGGAAAGTTTTGGGTGGGTGGAGAGAGAGAGAGAGAGAGAGAGAGAGAGAGAGGGAAGGGGAAAGATGAGAGACAGGTATGGAGGACCAAAGAAGAGGCAAACCTTTGCTTGCAGCAGCAGATTCATGGGGGAATGATGTTTCATACCAAGGAATTTTGCCCTGCATGTAGTTGTGACGTCACCATCCTCACCTGAAAGTTTATCTAGATTTTAGACTGAAACCAAATACAAAATTGCTACCATCTCCGTAAAAGTCATACCCTTTAAGCTACGATGCCTTTAATCTTCAAAAAGTTTATATTATCTGTATATCTGGATCTTGAAAATCCTAATCTGCTGGCAAATACATATAGTTGAGTCAACGGTTGGGAATTAAACAAATTTTGTCGGTTAGAAAATTTCTAGGAAGTCCTTTCTCTCTGTCTCTTTCTGTCTTTTTGATGAACAGTCGCTAATATTTCAATTTTTTTTTTTAACCTTTTACATAGTTACTGCATAATTGCCAAAAATGAAAATGAATGCTTAGAATTTGCTTCTTCAATGGTGGTTCAAATTATGCTAAAATTAGTCTATCTAAAGTTTTAGAACTTTTCAAAGTTGAGATGACTCTCATTTTGATTGTGTTAGTTGAATTGGATTGCATGTTTCTTGAAATTTTGTATCATTCAACTCAATCACCTTTTTGAGTTATTGAATTTCTGAAACAAAATAACTTGGGCTCTATTTGATTTGTGAAATTGGTGAGAAGATGAAAAAGACAATACGAAAGAATGTATTTTTACTCATTTAGTTACCATAAAAATATGAAGAAAATGTAAATTATGAACCGAAGTTAGAAAACCAATTATAAATTTACTTGTCATTTTGTTTTTTCCCTCTTGTTTTTTGAATAATTTTGAAAAAAAAGCAACTTTTAATTTTATTCAAAATAAAAAATATATGATGTGAAAAATTACTTTTCTAGTTCCCAAACACGACACTTCTAACTTAAAGACGGAAATATAAGTAAGCTAAGGTGCAAATATAGCCTCCTTCTTCCCTTTACAATTTGAAAAAAAAAATAAAATGTTTTGCTCTTGATGTTGCTTCTTTTTTATCAGAAGTGTCTTCCGTCCTTCGCTACCTGTCAAGAACTTGAGATCAGAGGGTCATCCGAAAGACTTCGACAGTAGTCGCTTCGATGATAAAATCAGTAAATAAAAAAAGATTTTAATTTAAAAGAGGAATTGAACATGGATTGAAAATGTACTTTATGGTCTTATTTATAGGTTGAAGATCTCCTACGTTGAGTATGATTAGGAAGTCATAAAAGTAGAGATTTGAAGATATCCGAAGATACTAGTTGCTACATTGAACCCTGTTTCCTTATTCTGAGATCAGTAGGATATGGAAGGCGGTGTTATGTTCTGAACCCTATTTTCTTATTCCGTGCTTGGTTGATCTAGATAAAATAATATTTCTTGATCTGTTTCCTAAAAAGCTCTGTACAGACACATGTCATGCTTTGAATATTTTTGTCACTTTATGGTATATCAACTACTCCCCTCGAGCCTTAGTTCTGTGAGACCCGTGTAGAGCTAAGGTTAAGGTTTTTGAAGAGTCACGCGTATTTTCATAAATGCGCTGTTACGTATTTTGATAAAACTGCTATTGATGGGATAGTTAATGCCTCATCATTGCGTTAGACACCTATTGGATAACCGAGGCCATTATTGACCAACCATCGATTGGGATTTTGGGGCCATAAATATCGATCTTCCTTGGGTAGTCTTATAAATAGAAGAAATCTCCCCAAGAGAAGTTTTTTACGAACTTTCTAACATACTAAGTGCAATTCTGAGTAAAAAGAAAACCCCAAGGCGATTTTTGGTGTACCTGAAGATCATTCCAGCCATCAATCTTCAAGCTTTTGGTCAGTTGTGAAAATACCCTTCCATCCTTTTCTTTTCTGTTTTATTTTTTTGTTTTTGTCCTTCTTCTCATTTTCTATTTTATTTGAGAGGATGTCTATTTCTGATGCTCATTCAAGCACAGGAGAAGAAGAGAAAGAAGTGGTAGAAATAGGAGATCAGGTGGCATTAGGCCCTATTTGGGGTGATGAAGTTGAGAATGCTTCAGGTGATAGTTCGGGAGTGCTTTTAATTGAAACGCATCTCGAGCCTAGGGATAGAGAGGTCGGTTCGTCGGGTAGACCTCATAAGAGAAAAAGGAAGGCGAAAGTACTATGACTAAGAGCATGCTAGATGCCCTCAAAATCAATTTCAATTTTCTTCCAAATGTGTCATGTAGGATACCTAGGGTTATAGATCGCCCATCAGATATCGAGAGAGGAGAGATCTATGCCAACCTTGAATGGTTTGAGGTTGGTGTATGTTTCTTTTTCCACCTTTTAGTGAACAAGTTTTTTAGCTGGTTCAAGATCTGCTCTGCCGAACTAAACATTAACAGTTTGAGGCAATTGATGGCCTTCGTCCTAGGTCACCAAAACAAAGTCAAAGTAAATCTGAACCTCATTAGAAGTAACATGGATATGAAGTACCTGAAGTCAGAAGGGATGCTTAATATGTCATTTAACAAGAGGATTAAGTCACTGATCTCGGTACCTACTTCCAACAAAACATAGAAGAAGTGGTACTTCTTTGTCAACGATGTCTGGGAATATGAAGACTTCGAGAACCGGAATAGTTTCTTTCCTTGGCACACCAGTTTTAAGGGTGAGCTTACAGAACTTCAGACGCTAATTTTAACACTATACTTTCCTTCTGACTTGACTGACGCTTTTTTCTAAATTTCTATTGTCATAGATAAGAAGGGTTAGAGAAAGTCAATTTTCACTCCCAACCTACAAGAAAAATACAAGAGGCTTCTCCACCCTCAAGACCAGTTCTCATGACAAGATCCTTACCCTCCTAGAACTTCATGAACGCTGGACTGGTGAAGGATAAGTCGGAGATCTTGAAGAAGGCAGTCCTAATGGATTGGACGTCCGGATCAAAGAAGGTTGAGGGGACGTTCACCTCTGCTGCTCAAGCTCCTCCCCAAAAGAAGAGGAGGATTGAGGTAAGGGGATCTAGTTTTCTTGAACATACGATCTCGGAGGAGTTGACTCTACTCATTGTATGGCCTGAGCTTCCACTACCTCCAGCCCCTATAGCACGCTCTAGATCCCGAGAAAAAGGGAAGATAAGCGCAGTTCCTCTAAGGATGGCCATGGTTGAAACATGAGAGGTAGCCATAAAGAAGGCCTATGAGGAGGCTTGGAGCTCGGCTGCCTGTCGTTTCAAGGGTCTGAAGCCTCGGAAGATTGCTAGGGACATCATGGTTTTCCATATGAGGGTAAGATTGTCTTAACCTGTGCCTTAGTCGATTTCATATATTTCTTTAACTTTCCATCCTTATTAACTTATCCAATTTTTTATTATTCGTAGGCGGCTCATACCATGGCTACCATCATGGACTGCCTTGAAGAATCAAAACGGGAAGATAAGCTCCAAACTGAGCTAGACGAGACAAGGCTTCAACTCAAGACTTGCATCTCTTGCTTTTGAGGAGAAGCTTAAAAGAGTCTCTTACCACTCTTGCTATTCTAGAGTCAAAAAAGAATGCTTTGGCTTCAGAGTTGGAGACTTTAAAGAAAGATAAGGAAAAAATTGATGTCGCTTCTACTCAGAGGCTTGCCACTATTATGCAGGTGGCGAGAAAAGAGACAGAGCATGCCCTCAAGGAAGAGGTGCATAGGCTGGGTGGAGAGTTTGCAAACCATGGGTATGAAACTTTTAAGAGAAAGATCTAAAAGTTGTATCCTGACCTCGACATCTCAAAAGTAGATGAGATTTTAGTGGATGAGCCTGCGACAAGTCCTCTTGAGGTTTCCCTAGTGGAATCTGTAAATTCCGAAGAAGAAGCCCCTCCTACCAAGGATCATTAGTTAGGATTTTTGTAACTTTTTTTTTTCTTCTGGTCTTTCGATCTTGTAACCCTCCATTTTTTAGGATTCTTGATTTATGAAACTTCTGTTGCTTCAAATCTTATGTTTAATTGGATATCGTTGCATTATATCTAAGCTTTGAGGAGGTTGACAAGCTGAAGGCCGAGCTAGATAAAGTGAGGCTGGAGCTTGGAATGGCTCAGTCCAGGGCTCATGCTGCCGAGGAGAGTCTGAAGGAGGCTGGCAATAACTTTGCCGTTGTGGAGTCCGAAAGGGACCTTTATGCTCGGCAGGCTGAAGGGCTTCGGAGGGAGTTGCTTGACCTTCGAAGCTCCTTCGATCAGAGGCTTCAGGAGGCAGTTGATCATGCCAAGACTGAGACTGAGACAGAAATGAGAGAGGAAGTTGATAAGATGGGTGACGAACTGATTCGGTTCGGCTTTGAGAGCTTCCGATCTAGATTTCTTGCTAAGTTTCCAGATTTTGACGTGTTGTCAATTGTTGCTCCTGGAACTACTTCATTTGATGCTACCCCGAGCAAAGAGGCCATTGCTACCGATCTTCCTTCGACAGAGGACCTTGGTCCTTCTGATAAGGCTTGAGGCTTCATCAACTTCACCCTTTTTGTTTAGCCAGCTTTTGATGTAATAAGTTATATAATAAAATTGTCTTTTCTTCAGATCTTTCTTATGTCCTTGCTTTTTGCGAATTTTGTTGTAAGTATAGTTGCTCTGAACCCATTGCATGTCAGATTAGCTCTTCAACAGTTAATAGTTGCCTTTCGAGCTTCAGCACTTGTAATAGAACAGTGATTGAAGGTTAATTCCAACTGTCTCATCATAATAAGATAAGAAAGCAAATATAATCAAATGAGTAGGAATCCGATATTGATCTTGTATCACATAGAGTGGAAGCAAACTCTAAAGAATTCCGACGCAGATTATTCTGAACCAAAGACTTGTAAAAATAACTAGGTAGCTCGTGACCATTACTCTGATGATCGAAATTTCTGTTTCTAAGTCACCCAGACCAGGACTAAGATACATCTGAACTGATGGTCTTTTGTCATGCACATGGTCTGTCAGGGGTCAACGGAATGACCAAGATTGAAAGGTCTGTATGTTGGGCAGAGGGCCTTTGTATTAAGGTGGACCAGACTCTGTTTGTTTGACTAAGGCTGTCTGTTTAGGGAAGTCTTGCATCCCGTCTTTTGGGTATCCGAAAGGATGGTTTTATGCGTCATTCATTTATGCAGCTGTCTTTTGGGTTTTCAAGGTCAACCCCCCCTTTAACCGTTGTGACGGTCCAAATGGGTGGCTTTTGGGCTTCAAGGGTCTATATATATGAGAGAGGGGCATACGGTTGCGCCCAATCTCTTTACTTTTTTGCTTTTAAACTGTTCCCCTGTCGAAGAGAATTTGGATGTCTTTAGAAGCTTGCTGTTTGCCCGGAGATGATTGAAGATTTTCAGTCCGAGTTGGGAATGATTAAACTGTGGCCGAGAGTTATCCTTCCCTTTGATTCAGTCTCCAAGGAAGGATTAGAGGAGGCGAAGATCTCCTTGTCTATCTTAGCATCCAGTCGAGACTTCTTCGATTGGAGGTGGAAACTCCTTGATTGAACCTGAGGCTTAGAACATTGGTGATGAAGACGAAGGCGGGATGCCTCCTCCCCTTTGTGTCTTGGCAGAGGCCCTTGCTCAAGCCGGTTGGGGTGTCAATGCCAAATTTGAGGAAAACGAAGGTGGAGAATAGAGGATTCCTGAGATCCAGAGCCCTCATCATCCGTTGGTATTGAGATAAGTGACAGTGATTATGAAATGGCCTGGGTACTTCTTAATGCAGATTGGGGTTTAGGGTTCCTTCATTTCAAATGGAAGTCGGTGACGGCGGTAATGGAGATTTGGAACTCGGGCCCCTTTCCCTTGCACTAGAGAGATTCGAGGAAGAAAGCCATGATGTCGCAAAACAAAGTGATGTCTTTGTTGTAGCTTCTGTGTACTTGTTTTCTTTCCAGTATTCTTGTATTGATGTAAACTTTATGAATCACCAATAAAATTGAATTCCTTTTCCTCAAATCTGATGTACCTTGTGTTTGGATGTGTTCTTTTGGAGTTAAAACACCTTTTCGAGCATTGCTGATTAATAATTCTGTTTGTATGTTCTGAGAGTATATCAAAGAAACTTACATAAAACTTGCGCTTTAAACTGAAGTACTTCAAACCAGCTCGGTACTGTAGTATTCGTTGCTTGTTAGTACATAAGCCAAGTAACCTAAGAATCAGCTTCGAGGATCTGCCGATCTAGGAAACTTGTGTAAATAGTAGTTGGGCATTAGTTGAAGATGTCCGGAACTTCTGTCTTTGGATGGACTGGATCATTGAGTCTGTATATTGAAGATGGACCAGGCTCTGAAAGCCTGTGCATTAAAGATGGACCAGGCTTTTGAAGGCCTGTGCATTTAAAGATGGACTAGGCACTAAAAGCCAGTGCATTAGAGATGGACCAGGCTCTGAAGGCCTGTGCATTAGAGATGGACTAGACTCCGAAGGTCTGTGCATTTAAAGATGGACCAGGCACTAAAGGCTTGTGCATTAGAGATGGACCAAGCTCTAAAGGCCTCGTGCATTAGAAATGGACCAAGCTCTGAAGGCCTATGCATTAGAGATGGACCAGGCTTTGAAGGCTTGTGCATTAGAGATGGACCAGACTCTGAAGGTCTGTGCATTAGAGATGGACTAGACTCTGAAGGTCTGTGCATTAGAGATGGACCAGACTCCAAAGGTCTGTGCATTTAAAGATGGACCAGGCACTAAAGGTCTGTGCATTTAAAGATGGACCAGGCACTAAAGGCCTGTGCATTAGAGATGGACCAGGCTTTGAAGGCCTGTGCATTAGAGATGGACCAGGCTCTGAAGGCTTGTGCATTAGAGATGGACCAGGCTCTGAAGGCCTGTGCATTAGAGATGGACCAGACTCTGAAGGTCTGTGTATTACGAGACGAACATTTTCTGGAGGTATTAAAAAGAAAGAAAAATCTTTATTGATAATACTTCCGTAAATGCTCTATATTACAAGGTCTAGGAATAGGTTTCCCAGTCGTGTCCTCTAGCCAGTAGGTTGTAGGCCTAACAACCTTTGTCACTCTGTAGGGGCCTTCCCAATTGGGTGACAACTTTCCCATAGTGGGATCCTTAGTGTTTGGAAAATCTCTTCTTAAGACAAAGTCTCCAACTTGAAAGCTGACCGACTTGAGCCCCACTTTAGGAGTTGTTGACCATTCTCTACTGATAGGCTTCCATCCTGATTTTGGCTTGATCCCTTTTTTCTTCAAGCAAATCCAAATTTTCTGTCAGCTGTTGATCATTGGACTCTTGTTTGAAGGCTTCAGTCCTTAAAGTTGGCATACCGATCTCAATCGGGATTACTGCTTCTGTACCATATGCCTAGTGAGAAGGGAGTTTCAGAGGTGGGAGTTATTCTGGTTGTTCTAGTAGGCCCAAAGAACCCTAGGGAGTTCCTCCTGCCCACTTTCCTTTGGCTTACTCCTAACCTTTTCTTTAATCCATCAAGGATCATTTGGTTGGTGACCTCTACTTGCCCATTTGCTTGTGGATGGCCTAGAGAGGACAAAGTGTTGTTTAATGTTGAGATTTTCACAAAATTTCTTGAAGACTTTACCAGTGAACTGCGTCCCTATTGTCAGAGATGATCACGCGTGGTATACCGAACCTGCAGACAATGTTCTTTCAGGTGAAGTTTTCAACTTCCTTCTCTATGATATGTGTTAGAGGTTCAGCTTCAGCCTATTTAGAGAAGTAGTTAATGGCTACCAAAAGATACTTCTGTTTGGTGGAGCTTTAGGTAATGGGCTCACGATGTCCATCCCCCACTGAGCAAAGGGCCAGGGACTGGTAATTGGGATGAGCTCGTGATGAGGCTGGTGTTGATATGGGGCGAACCTTTGGCATTTGTCACACCTCTGGACGTACTCCTTAGCCTGCCTTAGCATGCTAGGCCTAGTAATAGCCTTGTGTTAGAGCTCGATGAGCTATCATTCTGCCCCCATTATGGTTCCTGCAAATACCTTCGTGTATCTCAACCAAGACATATTGAGATTCTTTTGGAACTAAGCATTTCAACAGGGGTTGAGAATAAGATTTTCTGTATAGCTTATTATTCAGGATCAGGTACCGAGCCGCTCTGACTCGGATTCTCCTTGCTTTGTTTTTGTTTTTTGGGAGGAGCCCAGATTCTAAGTACTGGAGGATTGGGGTCATCCAGTTCTGGGGCTGTTCGGCAATTTGGGCAATTTGGGCAATTTAGGCTTTCTCTATGCTCGGTCTTGGCTGGTAGGAAATTTTTACTACGGAATTTCCTTCTGACTTTAGGCGGGATGCCATGTTTGCCAAAGCATCTGCTTTGCAGTTCTGGCTTCTTTCTATTTTCTAGATAGAGAATGTCTAGAAGGAGTGCTTCAAGAAGTTCACCAGTTCAGAATATCGAAGCATCCTATCATCTTTAATGGAGAATTCTCCCAGGACTTGGCTTACCACCAATTGGGAATCTGAGAAGACTTTAAGGTTTTGAACTTCGCATTCCAGAGCCAACTTCATGCCTAGGATTAGGGACTTCGTATTCTGCTTCATTGTTAGAAGCTCTGAATCCCAAGCTAACTGCTTTTTCTGATGAGAGCCCGTCAAGGGACTACAATACCAGGCCTACTCCCGAACCCTGATCGGTTGACGACCCATCAATATAGAGCAGCCAGGTCCCTGAAGTTTCAATGAGCTGTGCCTTGCCCTGAAGTGCCGGGGTGAACTCGGCAACGAAATCTGCCAAGGCTTGTCCTTTGATGGAGTTTCATGCTACATATGATATGTCAAATTCTCCTAACTCCATAGACCACTTTACTAATCTTCCTGAAACCTCAGGCTTCCTCAATATTGACCTCAGGGGACAGGAGGTTGGGATTTCAGTTGGATGAGCTTGGAAATAAGGTCGGAGTTCCCGAGCTGATATTACCAAAGCGAAAGCCAACTTTTCAACCCAGAAAGCCAACTTTTCAACCTCTGGGTATCTCTTTTCAGGTGTCGAGCAAAGCCCTACTAACGTAGAATATGGGTCTCTGTACTCCCCTGTCCTGTCTGACTAGTGCAGAAGCTGACCGCGTTTTCAAAGACTGCAAGGTAGAGGAGTAGCTTTTCCCCTTGGACTGGTTTTGACAGGAGCTCTGGAAAGGCAAGGTATTCCTTCAGTCCTCGGAAAGCTTTCTCACATTCTTCCATCCATTGTAAAGCTTTGTTACCCTTTAAAGCTCTGAAGAAGGTTAGGCAATGATTAGTGGATTTGGAGATAAACCTGCTTAGTGCCGCGATTCTACCATTCAGTGCTTGAATGTTTTTTTTCTGATTTTTGGTGACTCTAGTCCCATCAGAGCTTGGATCTGAGTGGGGTCTGCTTCGATACCCCCTCTGAGAGACAATGTATCCCAAGAATTTTTCCCTTCGTCACCCCTGAAGGTACATTTTGAGGGATTGAGCTTCATCTTGTGCTGTCTTAGGATATCGAAGGTCTGGGATAAGTGCTGGAGGTGACTACCTTTCTGTAGACTTTTTACTAGCATGTCATCAATGTATACTTCCTATGGTATTACTGAAGCAGTGAGCTGAACATCTTGTTGACCAACCGCTGGTACGTGGCCCCAGCATTTTTTAAATTGAACGGTATTACTCTGTAAGCAATAGAGACCTCGTTCGGTTATGAAGGCTGTCTTCTCTTGGTCTGGAGGGTACATCTGGATTTGGTTATACCCAGAATAGGCATCCATGAAACTCATGAGTTCGTGCCCTGTAGTGACGTCAACCAGCTGGTCTATCCTTGGTAGTGGAAAGCTATCTTTAGGGCAAGCTTTATTGAGGTCTGTATAGTCAATACAGACTCTCCACTTGCCGTTTTTCTTTTTGACCAGGACGGTATTAGCCAGCCAGTCTGGGTAGAATACTTCACATATCATCTTGGCTTCAAGCAGCCGCTGGACCTCCTCATTTATGATCTGATGCCAGCTCTGGAGCTAGCGGCCTTTTTTTTTGTCTCACTGGTGGGATGGTCTGGATCTACCATCAGTTTGTGAGTTATAAGGTTTGGGTCTATACCTTCCATATCTTTGGTCTTCCATGCGAATATGGAGAGGTTGTCTTTCAGAAACCTTATTATCTTCTCTTGCTCGGCATGTGTCAGGTCTGGACCAATGTACAAATAGCGCCCTTCTGATTCTGGACCGACCAATACCTTGATAGGGCTCGCCAATGGGTTTGGCCCTGCTGTCCCATCCCCTTCGGCTTAGGGGTTCTTCGATTATGAAAGAGAATTGGATCTGCACAGTTCGAGCATATTGTAATTGCTATTTGGTAGTCTTTTCCTTGAGTGCAATGGCATGGCATTCTCGAGAAGTCGGCTGGCACCCTCTGACAGAATAAACATTCTGATTGTGGACATACTTCAAACATTGGTGGAGGGTCGAGGTAACAGCCCCTACCTGGTGTAGCCATGGTCTCCCAATTATGACATTGTAGGGAGATTTCATATTCAACACCATGTATTCTGAAGATGGTGGTTTTCTGCCCTTCACCTTCCCCTATAGTAGTAGGCAAGGTCGATCCTTCCCAATAGGGTACTGAGATTACCATCAAACGCTGCCATTACGGTAGTGGTAGGCTTGATGCTGTTGTGGTCCATCTTCGTTTGTTTGAGTGGCTCATAGAACAGTATATTGACAGAGCTGCCAGGTGTTAACCAGAACTCTTCTGATCTCGAAGTTAGCAATCTTAAGAGTGATGACGAGGGCATCACTGTGAGGGCATTGTACCCCGGCTAGATCCCGTTCTGTGAACTGAATCTCCGGTTCTGGTTTGAGCCTTTTTTCAACGTTAGTGATCTGTAATATATCTGGGGTAGCCCTGGCCTCCCGGGAATACCTCTTCCTTGCTCTGTTAGACATTTTTATAATAGGGGAGTCTGCATGGAGGACGTAAATGACATGGTTGTTCTACCTTTGAGGCTTATTTCGTACTTCCCTTCTGCTCTTGTCTTTGCTCAGGCCTCTGCTCTGTCCGCTGCTAAGGCTTGTCTTTGTGGGGATTCTGCCTCCCATCCTGCTTAATGAACTCCTGAAGACGTCCTTTCTTTATGAGTTGTTCAACCTCATATCTAAGGGACCTGCATGAGTTAGTCGTATGCCCATGATCTTTGTAGGAAATTGCAATATTTACCTGGGTCCTGAAGGTTGGGATCTTCTTTAATCGGTTCTGGCCATCTTAGGTTTTCCCGATCTCGGATCTGCCGAAGTACCTGAGCTAGTGTAGTGTTCAATGGAGTAAAGTTAGTAAACTCTCTTGGTCCGGAATTGTAAACAGCCTTGGGTGCCGTTCTCTTTTCTGGACTCCTAGCTCTCTTTTTGCTAGGGTCTCTTTTGTGGTCGTCCTTCTTATGATCCTTCCTCTTCGGATTGTCCCTCTGGTTTTGCTCTTTGCCTTTTTGGGACGTGCGGTTAGGCTTCCTCTAAGTTGATGTACTTCCTGGCCCGGTCCATTAATGCTACCATGTCGGTAGGAGGGCTTTTTGTCAAGGAATCTCTAAAGCCACCGTGAGCAAAATCAGAAGTTAAGGCAGCTATAAGAAAACCTGGGCTGCAGTCGGTGATCTCCGTGAGTTCAGCATTAAAGCGTGCAATGTAAGCTCTGAGGGACTCTTCCTTAGTCTGCTTGACATTTAGCAGGAACTCTGGTCCCCTTCTGAACCTTCTGCTGGTCATGAACCTTTCAAGCTGGTAATGAAAGTTCGGCACATAAAAGTATCAGAGGCTCCGTGAAGGGCCATTGTATGCTGGTAGTGCGATAAATGATCTCCTGGGTCTCAGTCCCATCATATAGGGTGAATTTTGGCACCATGAACTTCCTCGGTCTTTCTTCTAACATGATGGTAGGAGTGAATGGGTTGGCAAGTCTTCCTGAGCAGCTTGGCCAACTCATCCTACTCTGGAGGGTTCTAGGCACATCTCAAAGCTACTGTTCGGTCCATAGATTCTGTAATTTCTTCGATCCTCCGTGGGTCTCTAAGCCAGACTTCTTGTGAACCTTGCCTTATAGCCTCGGCTTCAAGGTAGTTGGGCTGAGCATGTCCCACAGGACGGAGGAGCGTTCCGAGCTGGAGGGATTGGTGCTGCTTGGGGCTGAGGCTCTTGTGGTGCCGGATGTGCTCCCGAAGCTCTTGGAGTTAGGGTTGTAGTAGTGCTTCGGTAATAGGACGTCAGGGACGAAGGCTAGTGTTCCCTAGCCTGGGGCTGCTGATGGCTGTGGATCTCTACCGATGTGAGCAACACCCTGAGGGTGCCTAGGCCGGTTATTCGGAGACTCCTCATGGGGCTCTTCATTCTCAGTGATAATAGGGGGTTGTGTTCCCGTAGCAATATTGACCGACTGGGTTTGGAGGACTCGTCCCATGATTTTGTGTAAGTATTGCCAGAGTTCTAGATATGGCAAGTAGCTGTTCCTGTACCAGTTCGTTGTGTCGTTTGATTGATTCAATCTCTTGTCGCATGGGATCAACCGTTGGCCCTCTTTGCTCATGGAACATGCGGCCGACGTTGAGAGCCTTGTGGATTTTGAACGTTCTGCCTTGGTCGGAGATTGGGGGCCATGGTTCTCTGGTGGGGAAGAAAGTAAGTTAGTGAATAGAGCACTTGGAGATTTGTCGTTTCCCACAGACAGCGCCAAACTGATGCTGCACTTTTCAGCTTGCAAGAAATCTAGGCCCCGCGACCTAAGGAACACTAAAAAAGAAGGAATCAGAGAGCCACTGGATTGGCTCCGGCGGTAGCCGCTCCGATGCTTAAGTAAGTAAACTGAATTGAAAGACTATATTGAAAGCCAAAGAATGAGCATGAAAATAAAGCGTACCTTTAGGGTTTAATTTATAGGCTATGGCTTTCCAAAGTTGATTAGGATTTGGAGCCATGAAAGTAGGGATTCGATCATCGGAGATAGTAGTTTCCTTGTTGGACTTTGCACCATAGATAGAGATAAACATGTCTAGCAGTTTCCTTGTTAAAGACTGTTTCTTTATTCCCTACTCGACAACCGCTAAGGCGGTGATGAGCTCTAGAGTGTTACTCTGGAGTCCTGTGATTAACTCCGTAATCTTTATCTGGATATGTATATGCTCTGGAGGCATATGCTCGGCCTCTTCCGATCTTTCAATCTGTTCTGAATAGCCAAGCGCTAGCCATTGGCCGAGCGTGAGCTGAGCTAGCCGAGTGTGAGCTGGACTATAAACATACGTGTCGAGTGATGATTGGTCTTGCTCTTTTATGGTATATCAAAGCATATGAAAATATTTCTTGCAACAAAAGAGCCTACCCAGTTAGTTGCTACAAAGGCAACCAAATAATGAATACAAACCAAGAAGGAAGAGGAAAGGGGACCAATTGATCCATCTACTTCTACTGTCAATTGCATTTATGCCTATGCATGCTATTATGAAGTTTGTTTTAATTTTGTATAGATAGGTAGGACAAACTTGTCTGTGGCTATAGAAGGAACTACTTAAAGTAGGAACTAGTTCCTTGTTTGGGATGATTTGGGGAACAAAAAACTTGCACTTTTCAGCTTTTCTTACCTCTATTATTGAGTTGATAAAAAAAAGTGTCAAAGGTAGAAGATTCATCTTAAAAGTTGAAAGAAGTCCTCTAAAACTTGTGTTAATTGAAATTAACTAACATAATGCTTGGCAGTGGAATTGAAACCATGCAATTATATTGATTGGAATTAGAATTGTTTGATCCCATCAATGCAAGACCATTACATTCCAGTAGGAAGAGTTTTCAAAAATACCCATATGGTTCTAATCCTTTTTTGTTTACACAATCCTTTTTTGTTTTCTACAAGGCTTGTTTGGTGAAAGAAACTTATTAAATCTTTGTAACAGTAAGCATCTCCAACATTGCTAGTCATTTTGGCTAGCTATTTTAGCTAAAAGCTCTTTATTTCTATTTTAACTAGTTATTTTCTAAAGGTCTATTTTAGCTAGATACTTTTTTTATGTCAATTTTTTTAATTCTCAAATTTTAATGGTCATTTTTTAATTGTCTTATTTCAACAATCATTTTTTAACAGTCAAATTCAAACGATCAATTTATAACAACCATTTTTTACTAGTCATATTTTTTTAAAATAAAACACAATAAAAATAAGTTTAAAATAATCATAAAAATTAATACAATTTTAAAATATCTAAACCGTGACAACATTAGACGGTTAATATAATTAATTAATATTATGTCATTTTTTTAGTTAGATTAATATAATAATTTAAGAGAATGTTTTAGACCAATAACATATATATATATATATATATTAATAAAATAAAATATAGCCCGTCATTTTGACTAGTCATTAATAGTTGTTGACTTTTCCATAGGAGATAGTTGGAAGAAGAGAACGTGATGGTTACCATGTGAATCATGGTGTTGAAGGGGAGAGACGATTCGGCAGCCAGAGGGAATGTAGAAGGATCGAGGGATGCTAATCCAGTTGACCGCTCTGATACCATGAGAGAGTTTGATGAAAACCACCACACCTTTTCAGTGGTGAGTATTATTCCATTTATATGAATTTATATATCGTATGAAATAATTACATATCAATTACAATTGAAAATAAATGGGAAAGTATATACGAAAGAATCTCCTAGAATTAGGGAGCAGTTAAATCACATATGTCAAGCCTTAGGTTAAGCCTTGCGTTAAGGCAAAGTATCCTCAACAAGAACGATAGCTCAAAACAATTTTAACTAGCTTGATGACAAGTTTATTGGAAGAGTTTTTTTGTGCAAAGACTAGTTATTTTAACTAAAATGATAAAATAATTAGTCTGCTAGAAAGAGAGAAAGATAAAACAATCAGACATGTCCAAAATTGGCAGTTAAATGTAGATAAATGAAAGAAATTGGACAGGATTTTTAGAAAAACATAACATAGCTTTTACAGGAAACAAAGCAGAGAGAGCTCAATGCTTTATAGATATCTAGGTATTTCCGCTTGAATTTTTTGGATCCCTTTTGACTCTCAAGTTTCTTCTTTACAGCCTCAAATTCTTCTTCGATAGGCTCTGAAATTGGTTCACCTCCATTGTATTTGGTCATCATAGATGAGCACATGGAAACAAAGTGATCTCTTCTCGTATTTCCATGCTGAGAAATAGTTCATTTAAATCTTCTGAATGTTTCCTCAAATCTGTAAAAGGGTTATAAGCATGGTAAGGATGTAAATATGGTTTAGCCCAAGAGGGGGGTAAAAAAAAAAAACAAATTATTGAACTATCATATCAACAGAAGACCCCTAAAAAAAAATGTAATTTCACTCACCTCTTCAAAGATTTTTAACAATTATAAAAATTTTTTATAAGATTTTTGAAATGACACTAATTTCTTCTAACAAACTACAAAAACTTTTCTTTCAAGGTTTTTTTTTTTTTTAAATAACAAAATTGTTCTTTTCATTTTCTTATTTTTTTAAAATTTTTTATCATTGTTTTCTAACTTTTTTTAAAGAAATTTTTCATTTTATATAAAAAAATTAATTTAGGATATGATGCTGCACTTTTCATCTCGCAATAAGTGTGGGCTCCGTGACCTGTAGAACACTCAGAAAAGGGATCAGAGGACCACCGGATTGGCTCCGGCAGTAGCCGCTCCGATGCTTAAGTAAGTAAACGGAATTAAAAAGACTGTATTGAAAGCCAAAGAATGAGCATAAAAATAAAGCGTACCTTTAGGGTTTAATTTATAGATCGTGGCCTTCCTAAGTTGATTAGGATTCGATGCCATGAATATAGGGATTTGATCATCGGAGATTGCAGTTACCTTGTGGAGTATTGTGTCGTAGATAGAGATTATAATCATAGATAGTAGCTTCCTTGTTGAAGACTGTTTCCGTGTTGAAGACTGTTTCCTTATTCCCTGCTTGGCAGTTGTTAAGGAAACCATAAGGTCGGAACCATATGAACTGTTGAGTGAATATTGCCCAGAGCATAAGGTCTGGAGGATATGTGCATGAGAATGCCCTGGAGGCTCCGCCTGCTCTGTATGACCGAGTTTATCGGCTCTGTAGGATATATGTATGAGAATGCCCTGAAGGCTGTGGTTGCTCTGTATGATCGAGATTATCAGCTCTATAAGCACACGTGTCTCAAGGTGATTGGTGTGTCTGTTTGTGGTATATCAGCTACTCTCTCCCCCCGAGCCCTAGTTAGAAGATGGGGTTTAACTAGGGTTATAAGCTTTGTGAAGAGTCACACGTTTTGTTTCTCCATATCTCGAGACGTCGGTTTAATGGGTCACTTATTGCGCAGCCGATACTTGAAAAGCCATCATTATTTTCAACCGTTGTGTCGACTCGTCTTAGGAGGCTCATATTTCGAATGTGTATATAAAGAGAGGGAAAGGACTTTTATGCCTTGCTTCTGCACTTACTTCTACAGTACCAGAGGCTGCCACCGCCATTTGACATATTTTGAAGGTTGAAGGATATCCGGTGTTCATAGTCTTTCTTGATTTCAGGTTTGATTTTAGCCCCTTTTGCATTCCCTTTCATTTGCTTCGTTGCTTTCTTTTGTCCGTCATGTCTGGCCCTGAGTCCCTCTGGTTCGGGCAGTCCTTCTGGGACCATGTTCCTCAACTGCAATTAGTGAATCTTCCTTCTATAAATGATGATGAGAATAGACTAGTAGAGCCCTCCTCTAGTCCGGGGGTTAGGATTGTTGATGCATTTGATGAGCCTCCAAATAGGGACTGGTGAGACCTCTGATCGATCCGGTCATAGAGAGGAGGGTGAGAGTAGCAATCACTGAGAAAATGATGATGGAGTTGTGGGAGAAATTCAATCTTCCCTCAAACATTACTTTCAGGGTCCCGGACTCTCTGGATCGCCCACGCGATGTTAGAGAGGGGGAAATCTGTGCCTACTTGGCTTGGTTTGAAATGGGACTGACACTCCCTCTTCCTGACCTTATAAAACAATTTTTCTGCTGGCTTAACCTTTGCCCCGTAGATCTGAACGTTAACAGTTGGAGACATCTGTTGAGTTTCATTGTGTTGGGGCATATGAATGATGTCAATGTGTCGCTTGACCTGATCCGTAGTAATGTGGATCTAAAACTCAAGAAGGTGGAAGGTCTTTATTATATGTCTTTTGATAGTGGGTTCAGACCCCTTACTTCCGTGCCCTCCTCCAACAAGACCTGGAAGAAGTGGTATTTCTTCATAAAAGGAGGATGGGAATTCAAGGACTTTGAAGGCTAATTCTCAACATTCCCTCGAACCACTAGGCGAAAGGGTGAGGCCTAATTTCCCCGTGGCTTGCTTTGATTTCATTTTGTAGACCAATTGCCATGCTGATTAATATCTGTATCCTTTGTGCAGTTAAGAGTGTGTGGAAAAGACTGAGCCTTTCTCCCGTGCTTCAAGAGCAGTACAAGAAGCTTTTATGGCCCTAGCAATCGAGACCATTCCTCCATTGTTAACCCTGATAAATTGATAGCTGCCAGAGGAAGTGTTAAGGAGCTTGCAAAGGATATGATGGCACGGTGGAAGACAGAGCCATCTTCATCTGTGGCAGTGGGGGAGGCTTCTTCCCCAGTGGACCCTCCCATCCAGACGAAAAGGCAAAAGATACTTTCGATCTCTCCTGACCCCACTAAGGGGGAGAGAGAGGCACCTGCCCCTATTTCTGTGGTCCCCCCAGCCCTGTCCAAGCAAGCGGGCAAGGGGGCGTCATCCTCGATGGCCCCTGATGCTGTTAATCAGGGGGCCAAAAAGATTCTGAGGGACTTTTGGGCCAAAGGCTCAACCAAAATTAGGCCCTAGAAGCCGGAGAAGCTTCTTGCTGACCTGGCTTCTCTTCAAGTCAAGGTAAGTTCTTCGGGTCTTTATCTCTTTTCCTTTTTTCCAAGAGTTTTGGCTGGCACTGAACTGTGTGCTTTGTACACTGTAGGCTCTGCACACCCTTTTTGTTCTGACGGAGGTCTCTCCCCTCTTCGGAGGAGGTTGATCAACTTAAGGCCGAGCTGGACGATCTCAGGCTTCGGCTTGGTACTGCTCAATCGGAGGCTCACGACTCTACAGAGAAGCTGAAGGAGTCACAGAATTCTCTGATCGTCATAGAGTCAGAGAAAGATCTTGCTGTTCAGCGGGCTAAGAGGATGCAGAAGGAGTTGGACGGCATGCGGTATGAATATAACCAAAAGCTTGAGGATGCAGTGGAGCAGGCCAAAGTGGATAACGAGATGGAGATGAAGATGGAACTGGAAGGAATGGCCAACACCCTGATCATGTTCGGCTTTAACAACTTCTGAAATAGGTTCCTTGCCAAATTTCCCGATTTCGACATATCCTCGATTGTGCCTCCAGGGGTTACCCCTCCCGAGGATTGCAGTTCCTAGCGAGGTGGTCGACGTCCTTCCTACCGATCCCACTGAAGTTGTCGTCCCAAGTGAGACGGTTGATGCTGCTTCCTTGCCGACCCTTCCCCAACCGTTGAGCCTGCCTCTACTGATCAGGTTTAGAAAATATGCTTAGTTTAGGTTTTTTTTTGTTGTTTTTTTTTTTTTTTTGAACTTCAGTGTAACAGACTCTTTGAATGAAACAGTTTTTCCTTCCTCAAATGTCTTCATCTTGTTTCTCTTGTGTTTGGTTGACCCATGTAGTATTTCCTTTGAATTTGTGGTTGATGTGAGAAACTGCTACAAGTGAGGCTGTTCTGGATCCCTCCAGATCAGCTTTCAATGGTTGGCAGCTGTCTTCCGAGCTGTATTTGTAATAAGACGATGCCTGTAGGCTAGTTTTGATTGCTTCTTCTTCTTTGGATAAGAGAGGAAAGCAATTTCAATCTGATATGTAGGGATCTGACATTAATCTTGTGTCACATATACCGAGAGTAAATCTTGAAGAATTCTGAGGCAATTTATTCTGAACCCAAGTTTTTTGTAGAAAAATTGGTGTTTTGTGTCTGTCACTCTGATGATTGAGACTTCTGCCTCTTAAGTTGTTCAGACCAGGACTAAGATACATCCGAACTGATAGTCTTTTGTCATACACGTGGTCCGGCAGGGATCAACGGAATGGTCAAGACTAAGAGGTCTATATGTTGGACCGAAGGCCTTTGTATAAAGTGGATCGGACTTCGGTTGCTTTGATCAGTTCGGTATGCTTGGGGAAGCCTTGTATCTTGTCGCTTGAGTATCCGAAAGGACGATTCTATACGTCATCCATTTATACAATTGTCTTTTGGGTTTTCGAGGCCAACCCTTTATTTAACCGTTGCGACAGGTCCATTTGGGTGACTTTTGGGCTTAGAGGGTCTATATATATGAAAGAGGAGCGTACGGTTGTGCCCTATCTTTTTACTTGTGTTCCCACACTGTTCCTCTGTTGGAGAGAGTTTGAATGCCTTTTAGAGGCTTACCATTTGCCCGGAGATGATTGACGATTTTCAGTCCGAGTTGGGAATGATTAAACTGTGGCTGAAAGTTAACCTTCCCTTTGATTCAGTCTCCAAGGAAGGATTAGAGGAGGCAAAGATCTTCTTGTCCATCTTAGCATCCGGTCGAGATTTCTCCGATGGGAGGTGGACCCTCCTTGATTCAACCGAGGCTTGGAGCATTGGTGATGAAGATGAAGGATGAGATGCCTCCTCCTCTTTGTGTCTTGGTAGAGACCCTTGCTCAAATCGGCTGAGGTACCACGCTTAATTTGAGGGAGATGAATGGAGGTCTCTTGAGACCCAGAGCCCTCATCATCCGTTGGTATTGAGATAAGTGACAGTAATGATGAAATGGCCTGGGTGCTTCCTACTACAGATTGGGGTTTAGGTTTCCTTCCTTTCAAATGGAGCCGGCGGCGGCGGTAATGGAAGTTTGGATCCTGGGCCCCTTTCTCATTCGAGGAAGAAAGCCATGATGTTGTGAAAGCGTAGTGATGCCTTTGTTATAGCTTTTGTGTACTTGTTCTATTTCCAGTTTTCTTGTACTGATGTAAATTTTTTGAATCATCAATAAAATTGAGTTGTTTCTTCTCAAATCTGATGTTCTCTTCTGTTTGAATGTGCTTTTCTAGAGTTAAAACACCTTTTCGTGCACTTCTGATGACTAACTGTTCTAAGAATAGATCAAAGAAACTTTGTAGAAGTCTTGAATCAAAGTACTTCAGACCTGCTCGGTACTGTAGTACTTTGTTGCTTACTGGTACGTAAGCCAAAATAAACTAAGTATCCACTCTGAGGTATTCTGATCTAGGAAACTTCAGTTTGAAGATATTCGGAACTTCTGTCTTTGGATGGACTGGATTATAGAATCTGTGTGCTGAAGATGGACCAGGCTCGGAAGGGCTGTGCATTATAGATGGACCAAGCTCTGGAGGCCTGTGCAATAAAAGATGGACCAAGTCCTAAGACTTGTACATTATAGATGGTGTAATATCCCGACCCGACTTGGTCAATACTTGACCCAGGTTAGACCGGGTTATGATATGTAAATTCGGGCTGTACTTGAATTATTGGGTAAATAAAATTGACGCTTGGTCAAATGCCGTATCTAGTATATATGCATGAAATTAAAAATCAGTTACGGGTACCGGATGTCGACATACCGGAGTGCCGATATTATGGGTTAACTCGTAATTATTTAGATACGTAACTATACACATACACTGATATATGTGAATTAAAGGTATATCTTGTATACGGTATGTATATATATATATACATATGATAATATAATATATATGAGAATATATATATATATATACATCATAGAATATATATATAAATATGTAATAGAAAAATGGGTGAAACCGTGGGACTGAATCAGGGGCAAACAAACCATGTGAGCACATGGTTTGTGATGAAACAAAAAAAAAAAAAAAAGAATGAGAAAAAGGGGCATGCAGCAAAGTGGTAGCCGTGAGAGATGCATGCATCCAGGTGTGAGAGAGTGTGATAGTCTCTATATCCAGGTGGCCAATCCACTGATTATAGGCTCGGTTGAAGAAGAATTAGAGTGAGAAAGAAAAGTTTTGGAGCAGTTTGGAGGAGCCGAAATCTTTAACAGGTAACCAATCTATCCTTGATGCGTTCGTTTTCTAGTATGCTATTGTATATATTTCTAGAATACATGTTAGATCAAAATATGAAAGAAAAACATGAAAACCAAGAACTTTAGCTACGGTCAACCATGGTAGATGTTTATAGGTTGTTATAATCTTGATTTTAAGATTGGGATTTAGTAGAGGACACCTCCAGGAGTCCAACAGACTTTGAATCACTCAAAACGGTTGAGAAATGGCCATTTGATGGCCCATTATTCTCCTGTTGGTGCAACGCTGGAAAACCGACTATGGGTGTTGGAAAACCGTGGCCGATCAAACCAAAACCAGTTTAAAAACGATGCTTGAGATTCTAGAAATGATTTGATATGAAAACAGTGAGTTTTGGGCTTCAAAATGGTGTAAAACAGTGAGGGTTGGCCGAGATTCCGGTGACCGGAATTGAAAGGGACGACCGGAGTTGATGACCGAAAAAACGGGGGGGCATTTTGAGCTAAACCGAACCGGTCGGTTCACTTTGATGTTGGACCGGTTTAGGGTTTGAGCCAGTGAACCCACTGGTTCAGACTGGAACTCTTGGAAATCACAAACCGGCCCAGAAGTTTTAAATAATTGTGTTAGAACCCCCAAACAGTAAAAACGAATTAAATATTATTTTAAGAAATTACAAAATTGCCCCTAGTTCTAAACCAGTCAAACGAAGTGCAAATAAAGTAAACCAATAGTGCACTTTGACTATTTTGGACTGTTCCGAACCCAACGGTGGGGTCCGTTTCATAAGACGGGACCTCGAAAAAATTTAGCTATACAACATGTGAAATTACCAAAATGCCCCTGATGCTATACGAAGTCCAAATTGGACGAAATTGATACCAATGGAAGCCCAAATACATGTGAACTCGTATATATGATTAAATAATGATTTGGGGTCAGAATATCATAAAACGTGAAATGACTAAACTACCCCTGAGCATGGTAAATGCAAAGTGGAGGTAGAATAAAGGTCAATCTAATCTGATAAATTATCATAAGCATAATTATGAAAATTGAAGGGCTAGATAAGACTTCAGAACAGTCAACGTGAAAAATAGAAAATGATCGATGTGTCCCGATGATCAAAAGCAGATACCAAATGAAGTCCAAAAGACTCAAAAATTTATATATACGATATATGGACTATTTTGAGGACCATGATAGGGTCCAGGGCAAGAATGAAAAAATTACCATTTTGCCCCTGAGGGCAAATGAGTGCTTAATTGATAATGACAGGAGTCAAATAACTTAAAATATTATTCAGACAGTTGCTAAGCTTACTCAAAGAATTTAATAACATAAGTCGAAACCCAGTGAGTGGGTAATAGGCCAATGAACCTAATTAGGGGATCTAGTGGACTCCTAAGATGAAGAATGCGACAGGAATGAATGAATTCTGATCTGTTTGTAATTAATGATAATTATTCAGGCTATGCAAGGATATGCCTAGGAGTATCTGGAGATCATCAGAGTATTTGTAAATGGGGAATATGACACTAAGAAACCGAGGTAAGTAAATCTGAACTTTGTTATGTGGTCCTTCCTCAGCCAGTCACATTTATTCCATATGCTGCCAAACTTGTACTCTACCACTACCTGATGTACTTGATTTGAGCCAATCGACTTGTAGTTATCGGTTATGCCAGATCCTTGGATTTGACTTGCTTGCTTACATCGTTGTGAGATTTATCATTGATATTTGAGCATCATTGCACTATCATACCATGACCTAGTCTTGAGATATATCCTGTTGATCGAAATCTTGTTATTCCACACACTGCGTGTTTTGTTGATTGTGATATCAATTGCTTTGTACGGTTGTATATTCTGTGTGGAATTTTATTGGTCATGATATTTGGTATGTACCCGGGGTTATGCTCAGTCAAAATGGCCCATCTATTCACAGATTGCGTGGGGGAAAGACCCTTTAGGGTCTTGTATGTCCTTCAGGACTTGTAGAGAAAAGAGCTCTAACGCTTTTTAGAGAGCCCGAGGAATTGTGGCGGATCTGAGCATGCGTTTTAGTAGGGTATGCCGGGCCCCGGGTGATTCACGCATATCTGGGTTATTAGAACTCGATGATGATTTATTATTGTAATCGTTGAATGATCATATTCTATGCCCTGTGCATGATCATACTATTGCAATCATGTTATACTTTACTTGATGATCATGTATCCTTGGTACTCGTTGAATGTTCATATTCTATGCAAGCATGTCATACTTTTGATTGGCTATCATAATTGTTGTGATAGCAGATTATCATGATTGGCTAGATCCCGGTTGTTGGATTCGTTATTGCTATCTTCTTATATCTTATTTTGGGATAAGCCTTTTGGACCTTCGGGTCATTGTTACACATCTTGGAGACTGGCTATGTATTTCTTGTTGCTCCTTTGACTATTGGTTATCTGTTATCCCTTTCCTCAAATATTCTTGTGAACTAACCCTGACCCATGGCAAAGCTAGGAATTTACTTACTGAGCTTGTTTAGGCTCATCCCATTATTTAACATTTTTCAGGTGACATCATATGGGATGAAATGCAATGAGATAACTAGTGGAACTAGTGATGCATAGTGAACGACAATGACGATATGAACTCCAAGTTAAAAATCGAACGTGAACACTGTAAGGTTAACTTTAAAGTTATGCATTATAATATTACATCATTAGTGATGAGGTTAGCCTAGTATGTCAGATCATTGTGATTAAGTGATGCTTGGAGACATTATGATTGTTGATCATTGGAGATAAGTTCAATTAGCTGAACTGTATTGGTGTGACTTCCGCTTTAAGAAATTCATTGATATAGAATGGTTGCATTGGAGCATGTATATTATACCTTAGAGATATTTGGTGACTGATTCTAGATGTGTTCTGATGTGTTTGGATGAGTTGCATTCTTAATTTAAAAAGGTTTTAATTTTCTGCTGTTTTGACCCTACATTTGGAACTGCAATTCATTGTAAAGTTCAGAAGTTGCCTTTGGTTGGTCGCGTTGTCGGTGGGAAGAACTGACAAGGTGGCCAACTGGCATCACGTCCTCGAGATCCGCGTAGGGTGGGTTTCGGGTCGTGACAGATGGACCAGGCTCTGGAGGCCTGTACATTATAGATGGACCAAGTACTAAGACTTGTACATTATGGACCAGGCCCTGGAGGCCTGTGCATTACAGATGGACCAAGTACTATGACTTGTACATTATGGACCAGGCTCTGGAAGCCTGTGCATTATAGATGGACCAAGTACTAAGACTTGTACATTATGGACCAGGCTCTAGAGGCCTGTGCATTATAGATGGACCAAGTACTAAGACTTGTACATTATGGACCTAAGCTCTAGAGGCCTGTGCATTATAGATGGACCAAGTACTGAGACTTGTACATTATGGACCAGGCTCTGGAGGCCTGTGCATTATAGATGGACCAAGTCCTAAGACTTGTACATTATGGACCAGGCTCTAGAGGCCTGTGCATTATAGATGGACCAAGTACTGAGACTTGTACATTATGGACCAGGCTCTGGAGGCCTGTGCATTATAGATGGACCAAGTATTGAGACTTGTACATTATGGACCAGGCTCTAGAGGCCTGTGCATTAAAAGATGAACATTCTATGGAGGTATTAAAAAAGAAAGAAACATCTCTATTGATAATACTTTCGTAAATGTTCCACATTCCATGGCCTAGGAATAGGCTTCCCAGTCATGTCCTCTAGCCAGTAGGTGGTAGGCCTAACAACCTTCGTTACTTTGTAGGGGCCTTCCCAGTTTGGTGACAACTTTCCCATAGTGGGATCCTTGGTGTTTTGAAAGACTCTTCTTAAGACAAAGTCTTCGACTTGAAAGCTGACCGTCTTGAGTCCTACCTTGGATTTGTCGACCATTCTCTACTGATAGGCTTCCATCCTGATACTGGCTTGATCCCTTCTTTCTTCAAGCAAATCCAGATTTTTCATCAGCTGCTGGTCATTGGATTCCTGCTCAAAGGCTTCAGTCCTCAGGGTTGGCATACCGATCTCAACCGGAATCACTGCGTCTGTACCATAGGCCAGTGAGAAGGGAGTTTCAGAGGTGGGAGTTCTTCTAGTTGTTCTGTAGGCCCAAAGAACTCCAGGGAGTTCCTCTGCCCACTTTCCTTTGGCCTGTTCCTAACCTTTTCTTTAATCCATCAAGAATCGTTCGGTTGGTGACCTCTGCTTGCCCATTTGCTTGTGGATGGCCTAGAGAGGCAAAGTGTTGCCTAATGTTGAGATTTTCACAAAATTTCTTGAAGCCTTTACTAGTGAACTGTGTCCCATTATCAGAGATAATCACACGTGGTATACCGAACCTACAAACAATGTTCTTCCAGGTGAAGTTCTCAACTTCCTTTTCTGTGATATGTGTTAAAGGTTCAGCTTCGGCCCACTTAGAGAAGTAGTCAATGGCTACCAAGAGATACTTTCTGTTCGGTGGGGCCTTTGGTAACGGACCCACGATATCCATCCCCCACTGAGCAAAGGGCCAAGGACTAGGAATCGGGATGAACTCGTGATGAGGCTGATGTTGATATGGGGCAAATCTTTGGCATTTGTCGCACTTCTGAACATACTCCTTAGCTTGCTTTAGCATGCTAGGCCAGTAATAGCCCTAAGACAGAGCTTGGTGAGCTATTGTTCTGCCCCCATTATGATTCTCGCAAATTCCCTCGTGTATTTCAGCCAAGACATATTGTGATTCTTCTGGAGCTAAGCATTTTAAAAGAGGTTGAGAATAAGACCTTCTGTAAAGCTTGTTGTTCAGGATCAGGTACCGAGCCGCTCTGATTCGGATTCTCCTGGCTTTGTTTTTGTCTTCTAGGAGGAGCCCTGGATTGTAGGTACTAGGAGGATTAGAGTCATCCATTTTTGGGGCTGTTCACTAATTTGGGCAACTTGGGCTTCCTCTATGCTAGGTCCTGGCTAATAGGAGATTTTTACTGTGGAGTTTGCTTCAGACTTTAGGCGGGATGCTATATTAGCCAAAGCATCTGCTCTGCAGTTCTGGCTTCTTTCAATTTTCTGGATAGTGAATGTCTGGAATGGAATGCTTCAAGTGGTTCACCAGTTCGGAATACTGAAGCATCCTGTCATCTTTAATGGAGAATTCTCCCAGGACTTGGCTGACCACCAGTTGGGAGTCTGAGAAGACTTTAAGGTTCTGAAGCCTCACATTCCAGGGCCAACTTCATGCCTAGGATTAGGGCTTCATATTCTGCTTCATTGTTGGAAGCTTTGAATCCCTAGGTTGACTGCTTTCTCTGATGAGAACCCATCAGAGGACTGTAGTACCAGGCCTACTCTTGAGCCCTGATCGGTTGACGACCCATCGATGTAGAGCAGCCAGGTTCTTGAAGTTTCGATGATCTGTGCCTTGTCTTGAAGTGCCGGGGTGAACTCGGTAACGAAATCGACCAAGGCCTGCCCTTTGATGGAGTTTCGTGGCACATATGATATGTCGAATTCCCTTAGCTCCACAGAACACTTTACTAATCTTCCCGATACCTCAGGTTTCCTCAATATTGACTTTAGAGGATAGGTAGTTGGGATTTTAATTGGATGAGCTTGGAAATAAGGTCGGAGTTTTCGAGCTGATATGACCAAGGCGAAGGCTAACTTTTCCACTTCTGGATATCTCTTTTCTGTGTCAAGTAGTGCCCTACTGACGTAGAATATGGGTCTCTGTACTCCCCTGTCCTGTCTGACTAATGTGGAGCTGACCGCGTTTTCAAAGACTACAAGGTACAAGAGTAGCTTTTCTCCCTGTACTGGTTTTGACAGAAGTTCTAGAGAGGCTAGATACTCCTTTAGTTCTTGAAAAGCTTTCTCGCATTCTTCCGTCCACTACAGAGCTTTGTTGCCCTTCAGAGCCTTGAAGAAAGGTAGGCAGCGATTAGTGGATTTGGAGATAAATTTGCTTAGTGCCGCGATTCTACCATTGAGTGCCTGAATGTCCTTTCTGGTTTTTGGTGACTTTAGTCCAATTAGAGTTTGTATCTGAGTGGGGTCTGCTTCGATACCCCTCTGAGAAACAATGTATCCCAAGAATTTTCCCTTCATCACCTCGAAGGTACATTTCGAGGGGTTGAGCTTCATCTTGTGCTGTCTGAGGATATCGAAGGTCTGGGCTAAATGCTGGAGGTGACTACTTTTCTGCAGACTCTTGACCAGCATGTCATCAATGTATACCTCCATGGTACTGTCGAGCAGTGGGCTAAACATCTTGTTGACCAACCGCTAGTATGTGGCTCTGGCATTCTTCAAACCGAAAGGTATTACTCTTTAGCAGTAAAGACCTCGTTCGGTTATGAAGGCTGTCTTCTCTTGGTCTGAAGGGTACATCTAAATTTGGTTGTATCCAGAATAGGCATCCATAAAACTCATGAGTTCATGCCCTGCAGTAGCGTCAACCAGTTGGTCTATCCTTGGCAATGGAAAGCTGTCTTTGGGGCATGCCTTATTGAGGTCTGTATAATCAACGTAGACCCTCCACTTGCGATTTTTCTTCTTGACCAAGGACGATGTTGGCTAGCCACTCGGGATAGAACACTTCTTGTATCATCCTAGCTTCAAGCAGCCTCTGAACCTCCTCATTTATAATCCGATGTCAGTTCAGGAGCAATCGACCTTCTCTTTTGTCGAACTGGTGGGTGATCTGGATCTACCATCAGCTTGTGAGTTATGAGGCTAGGATCTATACCCTTCCATGTCTTTGGTCTCCCAAGCAAATATAGAGAGATTGTCTTTCAGAAACCTGACTATCTTCTCCTGCTCGGTGTGCGTCAGATCTGGGCCGATGTATAAATAACGCACCTCTGATTCTGAACTGACCATCACTTTAATGGGCTCGCCAATGGGTTTGGCTCGGCTGTCTCGTCCTCTTGGGCTCAAGGGTTCTTCGATGTTGGATGGGTAACCTTCCTCCTCGGGAGTGTGAGTAAGAGCTGGATCTGTACCGTCCCTGAGTGTACTGTAATTGCTATTTGGTGGCCTTCTCCTTGAATGCAATGGCATGGCACTCTCGAGAAGTTGGTTGGCATCCTTTGACAGAGTGAACAGTTCTGATTGTGGATATACTTTAGACATTGATGGAGGGTCGAGGTAACCGCCCCTATCTGGTGCAACCATGGTCTCCCAATTATGACATTGTAGGGAGATTTCATATTCAACTCCTTGTACTCTGAGATGGTGGTGTTCTGCCCTTCTCCCTCTCCCACGGTAGTAGAAAGGTCGATTCTCCCCAATGGGATACTGAGATTGCCATCAAAAGCTGCCATCATGGCAGTAGTAGGCTTGATGTTGTCGTGGTCCATTCCCATCTGTTTGAGTGGCTCATGGAACAGTATATTGACGGAGCTGCCAGTATCGACCAGGACTCTCTTGATCTCAAAGTTGGCGATTTTAAGAGTGATGACAAGGGTATCACTGTGAGGGTAGTGTACCCCTGCGAGGTCCTGTTCAGTGAATTGGATCTGCGATACTGGCTTGAGCCTCTTTTCAACATTAGAGATCTGCAATACGTCCGGGGCAGCCCTGGCCTCCTGTGCATATCTCTTTCTTGCCCTGTTGGACATTCCTATAATAGGGGAGTCAGCATGGAGGACGTAGATGACATGGTTGTTCTGCCTCTGAGGCTCGTTTCGTCCTTCCCTTTGCTCCTGCCTCTGCTCGGGCCTCTGGTTTGGCCGTTGTTGAGGCTTGTCTTCTTGGGGGTTCTGTCTTCTGTCCTGCTTGACGAACTCCCGAAGACGCCCCTTCTTTATGAGTTGTTTTATTTCATATCGGAGGGTCCTGCATGAGTTAGTCGTATGTCCATGATCTTTATGGAAATTGCAATACTTACTTTGGTCCCAAAGGCTAGGATCTCCTTTGATTGGTTCCGGCGACCTCAGGTTCTCCCGATCTCGAATCTGCCGGAGTACCTGTTCGGTGTAGTGTTCAAAGGGGTAAAGTTAGTGAACTCCCTTGGTCCGGAATTGTACACAGCTCTGGGTGCTGTTATCTTTTCTGGACTCTTGGCCCTCTTCTTGCTGGAGTCTCTTTTGTGGTCCTCCTTCTTGTGATCCTCCCTCTTCGAATTATCCCTCTGGGTCTGATCTTTGCCCTTCTAAGTTGTGCGGTTGGCTTCTTCTAAGTTGATATACTTCTTGGCCCGATCCATTAATACCGCCATGTCGGCTGGAGGGCTCTTTGTAAAGGAGTCTCTGAAGCCACCATTAGTAAGTCCAGCAGTTAAGGCAGCTACAAGGAATTTTGGGCTACAGTTGGTGATCTCCGTGAGTTCGGCATTGAAGCGCGCAATATAGGCTTTGAGGGACTCCTCCTTAGTCTGCTTGACATTTAACAGGAATTCTGGTCCCCTTTTGAGCCTTCTGCTGGTCATAAACCTGTCTAAGAATTGCCTACCGAGCTCATAGAAGTTGGTAATTGAGTTCGGAGGGAGGTGGTGGAACCATTTCAGAGCAGTTCACTTCAAGCTGGTAATGAAAATCCGGCACATAAAAGCATCAGAGGCCCCGTGGAGGGCCATCGTATGCTAGTAGTGCGAGAGATGATCTCATTGGGTCTCTAGACCCGTCGTACAGGGTGAACTTTGGCACCATCAACTTTCTGGGCCTTTCTTCTGACATGATGGCTTGAGTGAACGGGGTGGCAAGTCTTCCGAGTAGCCTGGCTAACTCGTCTTGCTCTAGAGGGTTCTAGGCACCTCTCAAAGCAATTGTTCGGTCCATAGATTCGGCAATTTCTTCTACCCTCCGTGGGTCTCTGAATCTGACATCTTGTGAACCTTGCCTCACAGCCTCGGCTTCAGGGTAGTCGGGCTGAGTACGTCCCTCGAACGGAAGAGGGTTTCGAACTGGAGGGATTGGCGCTGCATGGGGATAAGGCCCCTGTGGTGTCGGATGCGCTCCCGAAGCCCTTGGAGTTGGGGCTCGAGTAGTGCTCCGGTAATGGACGTCAAGCACGAAAGCTGATGTTCCCCTAGCCTGGAGCTGCTGATGGCTGCGGATCTCTGCCAACGCGGGCAACACCCTGGGGGTGCCCAGGCTGGTTATTTGGAGCCTGCTCATGGGGCTTTTCATTCTCAGTGGTAATAGGGGGTTGTGTTCCCGCAGCAATGTTGACCGGCGAGTTAGGAGGACTCGTCTCTTGATTCTGTGTGAGCGTCGCTAGTGTTCTGGTTATGGCAAGCAACTGTTCCTGCACCAGTTCATTGTGTCGTTTGATCGATTCGATCTCTTATCGCATGGGATCAACCGCTGGCCCCCTTGCTCGGGGAGCAGGAGGCCGACGTTGAGAGCTTTGCGGATTCTGAGTATTCTGTCGCGGCCGGTGAGGAAAAAGATGAGTTTGTGAATAAAGCACTTAGAGATTAGTCGTTCCCACAGACGGCGCCAAACTGATGCTGCACTTTTCGACTCGCAATAAGTGTGGGCTCCGTGACCTGTAGAACACTCAGAAAAGGGATCAGAAGACCACCGGATTGGCTCCGACGGTAGCCGCTCCGATGCTTAAGTAAGTAAACGGAATTGAAAAGACTGTATTGAAAGCCAAAGAATGAGTATAAAAATAAAGCGTACCTTTAGGGTTTAATTTATAGATCATGGCCTTCCTAAGTTGATTAGGATTCGATGCCATGAATATAGAGATTTGATCATCGGAGATTGCAGTTACCTTATGGAGTATTGTGTCATAGATAGAGATTATAATCATAGATGGTAGCTTCCTTGTTGAAGACTGTTTCCGTGTTGAAGACTGTTTCCTTATTCCTTGCTTAACAGTTGTTAAGGAAACCATAAGGTGGGAACCATATGAACTGCTGAGTGAATATTGCCCAGAGCATAAGGTCTGGACGATATGTATATGAGAATGCCCTGGAGGCTCCGCCTGCTCTGTATGACCGAGTTTATCGGCTCTGTAGGATATATGTATGAGAATGCCCTGAAGGCTGTGGCTACTTTGTATGATCGAGATTATCGACTCTATATGATCGAGATTATCAGCTCTGTAAGCACACATGTCTCAAAGTGATTGGTGTGTCTATTTGTGGTATATCAGGATAAATAAGTTATATTTTTTAGTCAAATTATGAAGATTTTAATTAATATTTATTTGAAAATTAAAAAAAAATTAGTCAAAATTTAAAAAATTTAAAAAATTTTAATAATAATAATAATATGAAAAGGGCACTTTTTCTAGCTTTTGTGTGTATGGGTTTGTGTGTGTGAAAGAGAGAGATTACTGTCATGAAAAGCATTTTAGTACTATAGTATGCATCAACATCTCTTGCATCTAAGAAACTGAACCAGGGCAACAGTTCTCAAGAGCTATGACTGTCAAGGGGCCAGCCAACCAAAAGATGGTTCATACTTGGGAGATTATTAAAGAAGAAGAAACAATGAAAGAAAATAATGTTTGATTTTGGGCCATATGATATTACCCAAAAATATCTGAAAAATATAAGTAACAAGGTTAAATCATGTGGCACAAAGGTATCATTCAAATTTTCACAATCTGGATCTACACATTAGGTTTGAGACCTCAGGATTCAAGAATTTCCCCAATTCAAGTGACCAAAACACCTCACTTGAGATAAAAACTTAGCTAAGTAATAAGCAAATAGAAACCCTCACCTGCAGCTATTGCTACCTCAAAAATATCCTTAAATCAGTGTGAACCCAGCTTAGGATCTGAGAAGAACATTAATTTGGAGAGCCAGTGTTGGAAAAATTGATTATTGAAAAGCTAAAATTAAAATAGGTTCATACATCATTTTAGGTGGGTCCACATAAAAATATATTCTCCTTCATGAAGAGATTATAAGTTTAATTAATTTTAGTTTTAGTTTTTCCATTTTATAAATTTTAGTACTATGAATTTTGTTTGATAAATAATATTCTGTGAATTCTGTTTTAATTCCAATTCTGGAATTTCTAATTTTTTGAAACAAATTTCAGTATTTTGTTTTTAATCTATTTCATCAGATAGTTTATGTTTTTAAAGTTTAATTATGTTTGTGAAGTAAAGTTGGATTATTAATTTCTAACAATCTTAAGACATAATTTTACTTTTACTTCTGTAACATTTTATTAATCAATTTTCAACTGTAGTCTTCTAGAATTAGTATTTCATTTAGGATAAATTATACTTTCACCCCTGAACTTTGAGCCGATTTCAATTTTCATCCTTAAACTTTTAATTGTAAAACTTTCACCCCTTTAAGTTTTAGCCGTGTTTCAATTTTCCCCTTCCGTTAGTGGCGGTTGGGGTCAAATAAAATGGGACATGACCAAACTTTTTTATATAATGACTATTATAACCTTGAACGTTGCCAACCTAATATATATTCAAAGAACCAAGCCAAACCCCACGATCTAGATGTTTTTCTTCTTTAATATTTGTTAAAACGTTGTTTCACTTTTTCTTCTTCGTTGAATTTTGTTACAAGACCATGTCTTCTTCTATTCAAAGTTCACATCTTGCAAATCATGGTGATGGCTCGCAGTTGTGTTTCTGTGGACTTGTATGTCTATGAAGACCTCCTGGACTAAATCAAACCCAGGGAGAAGGTTTTATAGTTGCCCCCAGTACAAGTTTGAGGTATGTAATACAACATATATTTTCATTAATTTCATACATTATATGTTTTTTTTAGTAGGAAAAGGGAGCCTGTAGATTTTTTAGATGGCGTGATCATGTGATGCAAGAGCCAGAGAAATAGATCATTGTGCAACTACTGCGTAAGAATGCTGTAATACCCCGACCCGAATTAGGGACTATTAAGCCGTTGTGTTAAATTAGAAATCGACGCCTTAAGTAACGAGATCGGTTTCAAACCCGACGCATGGACTTTTAAATAATAGTCCTGAAAACTCAGGACGACTGTACATCACTTTCATTGCAATCACCAACTTGTCAGGTTCCGTGATAATTATATTTTCATGTCAACCTCCAGTCATCGATACGAGTATGAGAATTGGGCACGCATTATGAGGATACGAAGGATTAGTGTAAAGGGTGTACACTTAAGAGAAATAATTAATTTTTAAAGTAATTAATTATTATAATATAAGTAATTAATGGTAGTATATGTATATATATAATAATAATATATAGTATATGTATTATACAAATAATTAACTTACCTTATAAATATATATATATATATATATGTAAATACATATATATATATGTGTATCATATATAAATATGAATATATTTATATATTATATGAAGGCATGCAAATATCCAAGGTGCAATAGTGTGTGTGTCTTCAAGTGTGTTGGCAATGTAATATGTATATACATGTGGATACATGTGTATATAGGTATGTGTGTGTATATATATATATGTATACATATACAAAACAAAACAAAAACATCACACACACACACACACAATCAGCCATGATGGCCTGCTCATCACTGCCCAAACAGTGGGACAATCATGAGAAAACCTGAATTGGGCTAACCCATTTGGTGGGATAATCAGAAAAAGGTGATGATGATCTAGGGTTATAAACACATATACACACAACTATATACACACACTCTTGAGCCATCCAAGAGTGAGGGAGAGATTGAAGGAGATTCTGGGATTCAAAAGTGAGGAACAAGGGAGAAAATCAGAAGAAGAGGAAAGAGAATACCATTTCGGAGGTAAAAATACCAAAACCCAATACTTTCTCTCTCTAAAATAATTACATGTATTACAAGTTGTTTAGGTTTTCTTATACATGCATGATGTTTAGGATGCTAATACACGAATGAGGCATGAAATTTGACCTTTAAAGCAGTCCAAGAACATCAGACCCATAAGGGTCGGCCATGGATATACCTTAGTGAAACAGGTCTAAAACCGTTAGAACCAAACCCTAGTTGGTTGGTTGGGACCTCAAATAGACCCTATAGGTGTTCTAATAAACCTAATGCGCGACCACAAAACCCTAGAAATGACTTTCAAAAACCGAGTTGCAGGTTCGGGTCTCGAAGACCCATCTTAAAAATCAACCCCTAAACCTGTTTTTGAGAATGGGGGTTGAATCCCCATGTCATAAGGATCACACCAGAACAAATCCCATTGGATTTGGATCAGAAATATGCATTTACAACCGACTTGCAGGTTGAATTATCAAGGCTTAAACTGAGCTTGTTGGTCCAGTTTAATCCCTAAAAAGAATGCCAAAAACATTCTTAGTGTTAGGGGAACATTTCTAAATGAAAACAGAGAGAAATCATTGAACAAAAATGCACGAAATTGAAGCTTTTAAACCCAGAAAATTAGGGCAACAGTCGTGGGTTGATGGTGAAAAAGACGACACTGAGTCAACTCGTAAACCGTTTAAAATGGTGGGTGAACTCGGGACACGTGGCGGCATCCGAAGCTGCCACCGAATAAATAAAACGGCGACGTTTTAGGGGCCTGATGTGTGTGTATATATATATATATATATATACACACGTAAAACTTTTACGTTTAAGAAAATTAGGGTCCCGGGGGTACGAACCCTTGACCCACGCGCCCACACATCCCTCTCTTACCACTCGGCCACGCGAGCACGTGTGTCACATATGGGGCAAATTATATATATATATATATATATATAATAAAATCAAAAAAATAAAAAGGTGTATTTTGCACCTAACAGGATTCGAACGCAGTGTTTATTGGGAGGGAGGTGACACGCTGGCCAGCGTGCCACCCATTTCATCCGTCCACATATGCAGCTAAAATATATATATATATATATACAATACTCAATAGATTTAATTTAATTAAATTAAATAGTCGAAAAATGCCCGTTATCTAAATTTAACAAGTTATAGATGTATTGTTGCTATCTCGGACCTTCTGAGTCCAATGGTGAGGTCCAAGACACGAGACGAGGTCCCGAAAAAATTAGAGACTAGTAAAAATGTCAAAATGACCAAAATGCCCCTACATCATAAATAGTCAAACGAAGTCCAAATTAAATAAGTAAATAGTGGATTTTTACTATTTGGGACATTCTAAACCTAATGGTGAGGTCCGTTTCATGAGACGGGACTCCAAAAAATTTAGACACGTTAAAGTATAAATTACCAAATTGCCCCTAACATGTCCTAAGCCGAATTAAATTCTAAGAAAGTCTAAATTGACTTTCTTCGATGTTTCGGACTCTATGGTAGAGTTCATTCTACTAAAAGAAGTGTATAAAATAAAAAGACATAAAATTTGATGAATAGCATCTGTCAGATGACTATAAATTGAAATATTGCCGAAATACTAAACTAAGGCAAGTACGAGGAAATGAGGTACGAGAAGATACGACGCGTTATCATGTGAAGTAATTAAATTTAGATTAAAGTTAATGGAACTACCAGAAGAGTATAAATTGAAATGAATTTAATCCCTAACACATTAAGTTGTGTCGTAGGCTAAGAGTACGAGTCGAATTTAGTATATCCGAGATTATGGAATGTTCGTACATCAGTTAGGATTAAATACGATCTAAGCATAAGTTAAGAAACATCTATAGGTGATATTGCAGTGAATGTGAAGTTGATGAGACTGTTTATGAATTGTTCTTAGGAACTACGGAGGAAGTGGAAAAGCGCATTTTTAGCACTAACCCTAAAGGACTGAGGTGAGTAACCCTGTGTTCGAAGTGGAGATTTAACTCCATGGATTTGAATAAGGTTTTAAGTTATGTGAAGCACTTGAATATCAAATTCAATTTTTAATTAAGATTCCTATCTTTAAATTATTCTGTTATGACATGTTGGTTAAATGTTTTTACATTCAATTCTTTTCTTGGTAATATTTAGCATGTCCGGTTAAAAATACAAATTTCTTTAAATATTCTAAATTTGATTGTTACAAGTATTTGAAGTCTTATTGCTAGAAATTGAATATCTCATGTTTTAAATACTCATGAAAAGTATCTATTGAAGTAGCCATGTGATAAATGTTTAGTAAGATAAATAGTGCTTAAAGCACCCCTTATGACGGTTGAAATCCTTCGGGATTCAACAGCAAATGCCCGGTAGCAGGATCTAATCCCCCAGGCAAATATAATCGACAGTATTGACATTAAAATGAGAGTCTGGTTCGAAACAAATTCCACCTAATTAAAGAGAAAAGATGACAAAATGATTTCGAAAATGGAAGCAGGTTTTTACCCCCTATTTTATTATACGTGTTTATATGCTTTTAAATTGCACATGCTCTATTTGAAGAAATGTGTTTTTAGCTTGAACACTTTAAATGTTTCAAAGCTATCTGTTTTAAGAATGCATATATTCTGTGTTCTAAAATGTACGAGCAATTAGTAGTGAGTATTTTATAAACTCTCATGTGCTAAACCACTACCTAGTTGAAAATCCCATGACGAATGCAGGAATTACTTACAAGCTTAGATTAACTTACCCGGATTTTTATTCGGACCCCCCTTTCATGTGATTGATGGCAAGTTGATTTTGAAGACAAGGATGATGAGTCTAGGCTCTTTTGGGAAGACGTGCTTAAGTAGCTCCTTTTTGAAAAATCATATGAACTCTAGTAGCATATTTTATATTAGCAGACAATGTAAGGTAATGTATTAAGCCTATCGGGGTAATGGATATGTAATGTTATTAAAATCTTTAAGCTTTTAGTTATGCTCTGAATGTATAATCATGTGTACCTGCAATGTGAAGAGCGGCAATACCAGACGGATTGGCAATTTTTAAAATGAGAAAAAGAAAAGAAAAATTTTTCACGCTTCCGCAACCACATGAAGCACATCTATTCGATAATGCCTGCAGATACGAGCCTTGTCCCGAGGCCCTCGGGTCTTGGGCGGCGGTCGCAACTCGAGATCCGCAAAGGGTGGATTTCGGGTCGTGACAAATGCAAAGCTACAAAATGATGTGCAATTTTATCATGGTAGAGAGGAAAAATATAAAGTGGTGGTTGTGATACTAGCATTCAACTTGCAATTGTACATGAAAGTATGTGGAAAAGAAGGAAGGCTTCTTGATATTGTACGATGGTTGTAGATGGCCAATGGAAATGTCTTTCCTTTCTGTACTAATTTCAATGTGTACGATGGATGGCCTTACTCTTGTATCATTTTTGTTTTTGTTCCAAATACTATGTAATAAATTGTGTTTAGAAGTACTTGTTGATTCCAATGTGTATCAGTGCTTTCATCTAGTTTTTAATTAAAATTTTCATCCAAATTTTACATGACAATATCAACAGCACACTGCCTATGCTCTTAGCACTATTACTAAACAATGAGCATCGTAGTGTGCTATTGTTATTACTGCTATGATCATGGCACACTTCTTATTATCTTAGCACACACTATCTTTACAAAATTAATAAAGTTCATATACATAAAATTACAGAACCATTCACAAATAATCAGTAAGTTTTGCAAAAGAGTCTATATCATTTCACAGTCAAGCATGATTCTTTAGCATCAAGTTTTGCCCATACAAGTGCAGAAAAACTAACCCTTCCAACATTGCGCATACAAGTACACAAAAATAACTCATTAGTTACATTCTAACTATTTTTCAAACATTACAAAATTAATGAAGCAAAAATTCACTGCCACCTCATACTTCTGAGTTTTTTCTTCTTGCAATGACACCAATCCTTTTTGGTCCACTAGAGTTCCCATTGAAATAATTTCTGATAATGGTCATTCCCCTAAGCTCCAATGTAGCAACTCGAGGAACTCTAGTAGCTCTAGCACTTCCAACTGCTTCAACAGATCCAGTAGCTTCAGCAGGTCCTTGTAGTTCCAACAGATCCAGTAGCTCTAGTAACTCCAACAGAATTAGTAGCTCCAGCAGTTCTTGTTGCCCTATGAGCTTGAAAATTATAAATAAGGATTTGACAATAAGTCCAAAGCATAATAAGTGTAAAATGCTTACCAAATTTTTTACCATATTAGTACTATTGTTTTTTGAGGAGGTGCCTCTAGCTTTCTTTGATTTCACAGAACCTTTGCAAGTTCAACTGTTGTGACCATATTGGTGGCAATTACCTCACCTTAAGGACTGATGTCTCCTTCTAACATGAGTTGGATTCTCCTCATCAGGCTGCTTCCTTCTCAGTTTTTTTGGCCTACTTAAAGGCCTTCTCAGTGGAGGTGGAGAAATAAAGTTTAAACCACGTGTTACCCACTCACTGCTATCAAGGATAAAATGAACAGTAGGGGTGTAAGCTCTAAGATATGTTTCCTTATGGTAATAAAGATCAACAAATTTCTCATGAATGTCTTTGTATAAGAGAATGGCTGCAACAACATAAGCATATGGCACTCCAGTTATATCCCACCTTCTACAGTTGCATGTTTTTTCAATCAGATTTGCAACAAGTTGCTTTCCAAAGCATTCGACCTTATATTCCCCATTCCCTGCCCATGTTGTTTGACAGTGCCTTGCTTTGATTTTTACTTTCTCTAACCTTGCTTGAATTGTTTGACAGAGCAAACCACAATGTTTGCTCATTTTATCCCTTTTCTTTTCAAACCTCTTCATCAACTTCTTCCGTATCATCTTTATCATTGTGATCACAGGTTTGTCATGTGCATCCAAGATAAATTTGTTAAAAGACTCTGAGGGATTGTTGCATAACATGTCACTTCTTGGATGGTGACTAAAAACAAAGCTGCACCATAAGGTAAAATGTATGCTCCTCAGGTACTGGTATGCATTTTCATCCATCCTTTTTATTTCTGTCATAACCTTCTCAAAGTCATGCACAGTATAAGCTCAAGCTGTAGCCCATATCAAATCTTTCAAAGCCTTTCCTTTAAATTCTTTTTATTTGAAACATGGCTAGCCAACAACTGTGTGGTGTATTGGGTCATTCGATTGCATCTTATTGTCAACAATGTTGTATTTGGTGTGCCTATGGATGGTAATTTAACTTGATGAGAGTCCTACATATTCTACTCCTAACAGGACGGGTTTGGGGAAGCTATGTTAATTCCATTAGGGTTTGGGGTGAAGGTATTATGAGTTTCATCTTGAAGGCATAGATGAGTTTTGTTCTACATAATCAATATTTATAATAATGTCTTTTAATCTTACATTCTAAGTTTAGTCAAATTTGGCACACTTGTAAAAGAAAAAGAATACTATTTAAATTTTCTAATGACATGCATATAAGTAGCATATGTAATGTCTTGTTTGAATGTGTTATTTATAATTAATATAATGAAATAAATAAATAAAATTTTAATAATACATGGGTATTGCCTCATTTCATCACAGGGTTAAAAACAGGAATTGTGGACAATTTTTTTGGAGGGGTTGAGTAAGGTTTTTTCTGTTCTAAATTTGTCTCGTTGCCATTACGGGTTAGGAGACAATTTTTTTCGAGGGGTCGGGAAGGTTTTTTTTCTTTTTTGACTCTTTGCTATTCCTAGGTGTGCAGCGTTGCTTTGGTTCTGTTGTTACCGACTAAATAGTAATACTTATATCGGAATAAATAAGAAATGTAAATAGAAAAATTAACTATGTACATATGGGTTAGGCCTTGCTTGGATGAGACAAGCCCAACACATAAATATTCAAGTTTAAATTATCGAATTCCATCATCTGTCCATTTCATATTCATTTGGGCTGAACTCAGTGACTATGACAGTATTTGTTTAATCTCTCCTCATTTTAGGTTCGCATTGCTAGCAATTATTGACCAACATGCTTACATGACATGAGCCAAAGTAATCAATGTAACATTAAAATTCTATCAACAAGTTCTCTTTACTTAAAAGTTTAAATATGAAAATAAGTAATTTAATTGTGTCAACATATGTATCATATATTTAATAAATGAATTACGTACGGATTGACACATATTTTTAAATATGTATATATTAATATGACACTTCAATATTTTTAAATATGTATATATTAATATGACACTTCAATATTTTAAAATATGTATATATTAATATGACACTTCAATACGAATTAATAGATTCGTATGTCCAAAACAAATAGGTTAGTTGTGTCTCATTGGTGACAACAGGACCAGGAAGGTGCTTTCCAGGGTGAAATCTATGGGGAAAGCACAGCAAAAGTAACCAAAATGATAGCTAGTGAAAAGGGTTGAGAAGATGGCAAGCAAAATTAAAAACAAGTGTCCCCACTCCCACGTCTACTGAAAGTAATGCTGGTGGTATTCATAGTGATAGTGATAGTGTGAATATCATTATTCTTTATAGCTTTCTTCATTGCAATAAGTGAATTTTGATTTTGATTATACCTCTTTTAGCTCACCTCCACCATCTCATGTCTGCTTTGTTCCACCAACAAAAGGCTACCCTAACAATCCAATGTTGGGACTTGGGGACCTATTATCTAGGCAATGCCAACAAATAGCCCAAACCCCCATAACTCTCTCTCTCTCTCTCTCTCTCTCTCTCTCTCTATATATATATATATATATTGATATTGTAATGTTGATAATGAGAATATGTGTAGAAAACATTTAGAAAGAAGAGAAATGAAATGCTTCAAGAAACATTTTTACAACTTCTAAATATCAATCAACTGTAGCCTACTAAAATAGTCATTAGGTTATAAAAGTTTATACACTTTAAGGGGTTGAACACCTTTGTCAATTGGTTGACATTCTAAACTTTGTGTCACCGCCATGCCTAATGATATTTAATAGTAAAATAAGTGACTAGCTTTAATTGAAAAAAAAAAAACCATTCTTTTCATAATTCCTAGACACACCCAAGCTCAATGATTTTGGAAGGATAGATAAGTCCATACTTTGGCAATCCAAACAATTCCTTAATACATAACAAGTAAATAAATGATTTTTGTTTTTATTTTTCACTTTTGATTACCAACCATTAACTCTACATTTAGGGATAATAATGGGTGATTTGAATTTTGAATTTGGACTTCCTTATGATTATGAGATATAACCAATTTCAAGGGCAATACTAATATGACATGGCTGATCTAGAGGGTGAAATAAGGTCAGTTGGCCTTATTCCTTAGGATTCAGATATGCATGCCTACCATGTAGAGGTTAGAAAGAAATCTACAATGGAGTGGTACCTTTTCAATTTTGAGCATGTGCCACAAGAGGAAAATGTTTAATATGAAAATGTAGCTTGAGAGAGGGATGGGTGTAGAACTAAGGGTCGTAGATACCGAGACGATATAAAATCGGTACATAGACATGTTATTTTGTTTTTTAAAAAAAGTAAGACAGACACATTAGTAACATATTGAATATATATATAAATTTTTGTATGACCACACAATAATAACTTAACGTTATTTCAATTAAAATTAATATAAAAACAAACAAATCACCAAAATATTATTAAAATAGTAAAATAACAAAGCCATTAAATAAAGATTTAAAAATTTTTTCATTTAATTTTTAACATCCACTGATTCAAGTTCCAAAGAAAATTTACTAACTATTATATAGAACACACACACACATATATACATATATATATATATGTATATATATAACTCAAAAAAGAACTACGGAGAAGATGAGAAAAAGGAAAAAAAAAATAAAAAGAAGAAGAAGAATTCGTGTTCAAAACGTGTCTAGAACATGTCTGAAAATGCATTCAAAGATGAAGGGTATTTTAGTTTAATCAGTAACAGTTTTTAGTGGTGTTAAGATAAAAGTTAACAATTGGACTTTTTTGTATTAAAAGTTTATTTTTTGGATCTTTTTTATAGAAAAAATGTATCTTAAATTTTTTAGATTAAAATTTTATTTTAAGAACCTTTCAGTATTTTTTCCTTTTTAAATTGCAATTCATTTTCAGTTTCATTTTAATAAATTTTGCTTTTCTATATAAATAATTTATTAATTTGTTTGTGAATCAATCATCAATATTATTCAATTGTAGCCACAACCATAGCAAACATTGCATTCTATATTTACAAAGCAAGAATTAATGTTAATAGATTGTATTAGTTCTTTATATAGTTATAAATTGAGTTTTTTAAGACACGATGGACTTTTAAAAAATAATTGACACATACAATTTTTTTTGTCAATTATTTTTAAAAAGTATTTAGAATACTCATGATTTTTAAAAATCACACTTAATGCTGAACAATTCCGCTAGACAAAATGTATAGACTTGGTTTTAAATATTAATACACTTTTAAGTCCAAATTCTCTGTTATGTCTTCAAATTAAAAATGCTTTTAGTAAAATCATTCTTAAATTAAGAACATTTTTAATAAAAATACTTTCAAATTAAAGGTACTTTTATATAATATAAAAAACCTTCATATTTAAAGGCGTTTTTAACTTGCGTGTTTTTTTTTTTAATTTATCTGAAAAGTAAAAAAGGCATTTCATATTCCAGAATCACTTATATAAACAATTTATTACAAATTAAAAAGTAAAATAGGCATTTCATATTCCAGAATCACTTATATAAACAATATTATCCAAATACTCAATAATCACTTTTTACATCATAATTATTTCTAGTAACATCTTAAAAGATAAAGAAAAACAAAAATTGGAAGTAGTGATTAATAGAATAAAAAATGTTAATGAATTACCTCATTGTTTGGTTAAAACAAGTATCATCACTAATCATTAGACACATCCCTTGACTGATTCAAATGGCAAATGAAGTATGATTATACTACTTTTCCCTTGTTTCTTTATCATAGCAAGTGAGGAAAAAAGGCATGGGTGAATTCATTGCTCTCAAAGCATCAACTAGATGGAAGTGAAACTATTCACTCACAGGCCTTTTCTCTTCTATTTTAACAGTCATTTCAAAAGAGATTTCACCCAGAAAACTCAATATTAATAATATTACTCTTTATTTTCACTTCATTTTTTTTAAAAAAAAATTATTCTAATTTTCATTATTTTCTATTATTATTGTTTTATTTAGAGTGAAACTTCATTACAACAACCTATACGAATTTTATTTTATTTTATTTTTCTAATTTTCCCAATCCCTGAAGCCATCAAGCTCCAGATTAGAGCCAATTCTATTCCCAAAGCCACCTCTATCCTTGGTAATTAAACTGGTTTGGAATAAGGACAATGGCTTATTCTCTCCTAAATATTCAAAATAACTCTTATCTAGAACAACCCAACTGGAGTTGGCTATGAAAGCCGATGCTGCACTTTTCGGCTCGCAAGAAATCTGGGCTCCAAGACCTGTAGAACACTCAAAAAAAGGGGATCAGAGGGCCACCGGATTGGTTCCGGCGGTAGCCGCTCCGATGCTTAAGTAAGTAAACTGAATTAAAAAGACTGTATTGAAAGCCAAAGAATAAGCATGAAAATAAAGCGTACCTATAGGATTTAATTTATAGACTGTGGCCTTCCTAAGTTGATTAGGATTCGGAGCCGTGAATATAGGGATTTGATCATCGGAGATTGCAGTTACCTTGTGGAATATTGCACCGTAGATAGAGATAATCATAGATAGTAGTTTCCTTGTTGAAGACTGTTTCCTTATTCCCTGCTCGGTAGTTGTTAAGGAAACAACAAGGTAGGAACCATACGGAATACTGAGTGAATATTGCCTAGAGCATAAGGGCTGGAGGATATGTGTATGAGAATGCCCTGGAGGTTGGGCCTGCTCTGTAGAACCGAGTTTGTCGGTTCTGTAAGCACACGTGTCTCAAGGTAATTGGTGCGTCTATTTGTAGTATATCAGCTACTCCTCCCCCGAGCCCTAGTTAGGAGCTAGGGCGTAACTAGGGCTATGGGCTTTATGAAGAGTCACACGTTTTGTTTCTCCATTTTTTGAGACGTCGGTTTAATGGGTCATTTATTGCGCAGCCGATACTTGAAAAGCCATCATTACCCTCAACCGTCGTGTCGAATTGGCTTGGGGGGCTCATATTTCGAATATGTATATAAAGAGGGGGAAAGGACTTTTTATGCCTTTCTTCTGCACTTGCCTCTACAGTATCAAAGACTCTGCCACCGCTGGTTGATGCATTTTGAAAGTCGAAGCATATCCGGTGTTCGTAGTCTTTCTTAATTTCAGGTTTGATTTTTAGCACCTTTTTACATTCCCTTTCCTTTGCTTCGTTACTTTCCTTTGTCCGCCATGTCTGGCCCTGGGTCACCTTCTAGTTCAGGCAGTTCTTCTAGGACCATTTCTCAACTTTAACTTGTGAACCTTCCTTCTATTGATAATGCTGAAAATAGATTGGTAGAGCCCCCCTCTAGTTCGGAGGTTAGGATAGTTGACGCATTTGAAGAATCCCCAAATAGGGCCGGTGAGACCTCTGGTCGACCTGGCCGTAGAGAGGATGGTGAGAGTGCAATTACCGAGAGTATGTTAGTAAAGTTGTAGGAGAAATTTAATCTCCCCTCGAACGTTACTTTTAGGGTCTCGGATGCTCTGGATCGCCCGCGCGATGTTGGAGCGGGAGAAATTTGTGTCTATTTGGCTTGGTTTGAAATGGGACTGACACTCTCCCTTCCCGACCTTGTAAAACAATTCTTCTGTTGGTTCAGCCTTTGCCCTGCAGACCTTAATCTCAATAGTTGGAGACATCTGTTAAGCTTCATAGTGTTGGGGCATATAAATAATGTTGACGTGTCTCTTGACCTGATCCGTAGTAATATGGATCTAAAATACATGAGGTTGGAAGGCCTCTATTATATGTCTTTTGATAGTGGATTCAGACCCTTTTCTTCCGTGCCCTCCTCTAACAAGACCTGGAAGAAGTGGTATTTCTTCATAAAAAGAGGATGGGAATATGATGACTTCCAAGACCAACTTTCAACATTCCCTCGAACCACTAGGCCAAAGGTTGAGACCCAATTTTTCCCAGCGGTTGCTTTGATTTTGTTTTGTGCCTCAATTGCCGAGCTGATTAACTCTGTATCCTTTGTGCAAATAGGAGTGTGTGGAAGAGGCCGAGCTTTTCTCCCAGTGCTTCAAAAGCAATACAAAAAGCTCCTACAGCCCAGTAACCGAGACCATTCCACCATTGTTGATCGTGATAAGTTGATGGCTGCTAGGGGACGTGTTGAGGAGCTGACAAAAGATCTGATGGCAAGGTGGGAGACCGAGCCATCTTCATCTACGGCAGTGAGGGGAGGCTTCTTCCCCTAGTAGACCCTCCCCTCCAGACAAAAAGGAAGAGGTTTCTTTCGACCTCTCCTGAACCTGCTGAGGGGGAGAGGGAGGCACCTGCCCATATCTCCGTGGTCCCCCCTAGCCCCATCCAAACAAGCGGGCAAGGGGACGTCATCCTCAGTGGCCCCCGGTACTGTCAATCAGGCAGCCAAGAAGGTTCTGAGGGATTTTTGGGCCAAAGGCTCAATCAAACTTAAGCCCCAGAAGTCGGAGAAGCTTCTTGCTGATCTGGCTTCTCTTCAGGTTAAGGTAAGTTCTTCGGGTCTCTATTTCTTTTCCCTTTTTCCAAGTATTTTTATCTGGGTAATGAACTATTTTGCTCTGTATACTGCAGACCTTGCATACCTTATCTGCTCTGACGGAGGTCTTTCCCCCTTCAGAGGAGGTTGATAAGCTTCAGGCCGAGCTGGACGAGGTTAGGCTTCAGCTCGGTACTGCTAAGTCTGAGGCTCATGAAGCTGCGGAGAAGCTGAAGGAGTCCTAGAATTCTCTGGCCGTCATGGAGTCAGAGAAGAATCTTTATGTTCAGCAGGCAAAGAGGCTTCAGAGGGAGATGGACGACATACGGTACCTCTATTACCAAAAGCTTGAGGATGCAGTGGAGCAGGCCAAGCTAGAGAACGAGATGGAAATGAAGATGGAACTGGAAGGAATGGCCAACAACTTGATCATGTTTGGCTTCAACAACTTTCGATCTAGGTTCCTTGCCAAATTTCCTGATTTCGACATATCCTCGATTGTGCCTCCAGGGGTTATCGCTTCCCGAGGTTGCCGTTCCGAGCGAGGTGATCGACGTTCCCCTTGCCGATCCCACTGAAGTTGCCGTCCCGAGCGAGATGGTTAATGTTGCTCTTGCCGATCCTTCCCCAACTGTTGAGCCTACTTCTGCTGATCAGGCTTAGGATATATGTATTTTGCTTAGTTTTTTGAACTTCCAATGTAACAGACTATTTTTGTTGAATGAAACAGGTTTTCTTTCTCAAATGTCTTCATCCTTTCTTTTGTGTTTGGTTGACCCATGTTAGTATTGCGTTGCATTGCTATGTAGTATGTTGGTTCTTTGAATTTGTGGTTGATGTGAGAAATTGTTGCAAGTGAGGCTGTTCTAGAGCTCTCCAAACCAGCTTTTTAACGGTCGACAGTTATCTTCCAAGCTGTATTTGCAATAAGACAATGACTATAGACTAATTCTAATTACTTCTCCCTCTTTGGATAAGATAGGAAGGTAATTTCAATCAGACAAGCAGGGGTCTGATATTGATCTTGTGACACAATATATTGGGAGTAAATTCTGAAGAATTCTGAGGCAATTTGTTCTGAACCCAAGTTTTGTAGTAGAAATTTGGTGTCTTATGTTTGTCACTCTGATGATTGAGACTTCTGCCTCTTAAGTTATTCAGACCAGGACTGAGATACATCCGAACTGAAGGTCTTTTCTCATACACGTGGTCCGTCAGGGATCTATGGAATGGTCAAGACTGAAAGGTCTGTATGTTGGACCGAGGGCCTTTGTATTAAGGTGGATCGGACTCTGTTTGTTTGACCAGTACAGTATGCTTGGGGAAGCCTTGCATCCCATCTTCTAGGTATCCGAAAGGACGGTTTTATACGTCATTCATTTATACAGCCGTCTTTAGGGTTTTCGAGGCCAACTCCTCTTTTAAGCGTTGCGACGGTCCAACTAGGTGACTCTTGGGCTTCGAGGGTCTATATATATGAGAGAGGAGCATACGGTTTCACCCCATCTCTTTATTTTTGCTCTCAGACTATTCCCCCATCGGAGAGAATTTGGATGTCTTTTAGAGGCTTGCCGTTTGCCCGGAGATGATTGACGATTTTCAAGTCCTGAGTTGGGAATGATTAAACTGTGGCCGAGAGTTAACCTTCCCTTTGAATTCAGTTTCCAAGGAAGGATTAGAGGAGGCGAAGATCTTCTTGTCCATCTTAGCATCCAGTCGAGATTTCTCCGATTGGAGGTGGACCCTCCTTGATTCAACTGAGGCTTGGAGCATTGGTGATAAAGACGAAGGTGGGATGCCTCCTTCCCTTTGTGTCTTGGCAGAGACCTTTGCTCAAGCTGGCTAGGGTGTCATGCCATATTTGAGGGAAACGAAGGTGGAGAATGGAGGTCTCTTGAGACCCAAAGCCCTCATCATCCGTTGGTATTGAGATCAGTGACAATGATGATGAAATAGCCTGGGTGCTTCTTGATGCAGATTGGGGTTCAGGGTTCCTTCCTTTCAAATGGAAGCCGGCGACGACGGTAATGGAGGTCTGGAACTTGGGTCCCTTTCTCATTTGAGGAAAGAAGCCATGAGGTTGCAAAAACGTGGTGATGTCTTTGTTGTAGCTTCTTGTTTTATTTCCAGTCTTCTTGTACTGATGTAAATTTTATGAATCATTAATAAAATTGAGTTCCTTCTTCTCAAATCTGATGTACTTTGTGTGCAGATGTGCTCTTTTGGAGTTAAAACACCTTCTCGTGCACTTCTGATTAATAACTCTTCTGTATGTTCTAAGAGTATATCAAAGAAACTTACATAAAACTTGAAGCCTTAAACTAAAGTACTTTAAGCCTGCTTGGTATTATAGTGTTCATTGCTTGTTGGTACATAAGCCAAATAATCTAAGAATCAGCTTTGAGGTATCCCGATCTAGGAAACTTGTGAAAATAGTAGTCGGACTTTAGTTGAAGATGTTTGGAACTTCTGTCCTTGGATGGATTGGGTCATAGAATCTGTTTATTGAAGATGGACCAGGCTCGGAAGACCTGTGCATTATGGACGGACCAGGCTCTAAAGGCTTGTGCATTATAAATGGACCAAGCTCTGAAGGCCTATGCATTATAGATGGACCAGGCTCTGAAGGCCTGTGCATTGGAGATGGACCAGGCTCTGAAGGCAAGTGTATTATAGATGGACCAGGCTCTGAAGGCCTGTGCATTAGAGATAGACCAGGCTCTGAAGGCCTGTGCATTATAGATGGACCAGGCTCTAGAGGCCTGTGCATTTAAAGATGAACATCTTATGGAGGTATTAAAAAGAAAGAAACATCTTTATTGATAATACTTCTGTAAATGCTCTACATTCCAAGGCCTAGGAATAGGCTTCTCAGTCACGTCCTCTAGCCAGTAGGTGGTAGGCCTAACAGCCTTTGTCATTCTGTAGGGGCCTTTCCAGTTGGGTGACAACTTTCCCATAGTGGGATCCTTGGTGTTTGGAAAAGCTCTCCTTAAGACAAAGTTTCCAACTTGAAAGCTGACCCGTCTTGAGCCCCACCTTGGAATTGTTGACCATTCTCTACTAATAGACTTCCATCCTGATGCTGGCTTGATCCCTTTTTTCTTCAAGTAAGTCCAAATTTTCTGTCAGCTGTTGATTCATTGGATTCTTGTTCGAAGGCTTCAGTCCTTAAAGTTGGAATACCGATCTCAACTGGGATTACTGCTTCTATACCATAGGCCAATAAGAAGGGAGTTTCAGAGGTGGGAGTTCTTCTGGTTGTTCTGTAGGCCCAAAGAACACCAGGGAGTTCCTCCGCCCACTTTTCCTTTGGCCTGCTCCAACCTTTTCTTAATCCATCAAGGATCGTTAGGTTAGTGACCTCTGCTTGCCCATTTGCTTGTGGATGGCCTGGAGAGGCAAAGTGTTGTCTAATGTTGAGATCTTTACAAAATTTCTTGAAGCCTTTACCAGTGAACCGCGTCCCATTATCAGAGATGATCACACGTGGTATATCGAACCTGCAGACAATGTTCTTCCAGGTGAAGTTTTCAACTTCCTTCTCTGTGATGTGTGTTAGAGGTTCAATTTCGGCCCATTTAGAGAAGTAATCAATGGCTACCAAAAGATACTTCCTGTTTGGTGGGGCTTTGGGTAATGGACCCACGATGTCCATCCCCCACTGAGCAAAGGGCCAAGGACTAGTAATCGGGATGAGCTCGTGATGAGACTGGTGTTGATATGGGGGCAAACCTTTAGCATTTGTCGCATTTCTGGACATACTCCTTAGCCTGCCTTAGCATGCTGGGCCAGTAGTAGCCCTGAGTTAGAGCTCGGTGAGCTATCGTTCTGCCCCCATTATGATTCCCGTAAATACCCTCGTGTATTTCAGCCAAGACATATTGTGATTCTTCTGGAGCTAAACATTTTAACAGGGGTTGAGGATAAGACCTTCTGTAAAGCTTGTTGTTCAGGATCAGGTACCGAGTCGTTCTGATTCGGATTTTCCTTGCTTTGTTTTTGTCTTCTGGGAGGAGCCCGGATTCTAGGTACTGGAGGATTGGGGTCATCCAGTTCTGGGGCTGTTTAGCAATTTGGGCAACTTGGGCTTCCTCTATGCTGGGTCCTGGTTGGTAGGAAATTTTTACTGTGGAGTTCCCTTCTGACTTTAGGCGGGACGCCATGTTTGCCAAAGCATCTGCTCTGCAGTTCTGGCTTCTTTCTATTTTCTGGATAGTGAACGTTTGGAAGGAGTGCTTCAAGTAGTTCACCAGTTTGGAATACCGAAGCATCCTATCATCTTTAATGGAGAATTCTCCCAGGACTTGGCTTACCACCAGCTAGGAGTCTGAGAAAGACTTTAAGGTTCTGAACCTCGCATTCCAGAGCCGACTTCATGCCTAGGATTAGGGCTTCGTATTCTGCTTTATTATTGGAAGCTCTGAATCCTAAGCTAACTGCTTTTTCTGACGAGAGCCCATCAGGGGACTGTAATACCAGGCCCACTCTTGAGCTCTGATCGGTTGATGACCCATCGATATAGAGCAGCCAGGTTCTTGAAGTTTCGATGAGCTGTGCCTTGTCTTGAAGTGCCGGGGTGAACTCGGCAACGAAATCAGCCAAGGCCTACCCTTTGATGGAGTTCTGTGGTACATATGATATGTCAAATTCCCCTAGCTCCATCGACCACTTCACTAATCTTCCCAACACCTCAAGCTTCCTCAATATTGACTTTAGAGGATAGGCGGTTAGGATTTCAATTGGATGAGCTTGGAAATAAGGTCAAAGCTTCCGAGCTAATATTACCAAAGCAAAGGCTAGCTTCTCAACCTCTGGGTATCTCTTGTCTGTGTCGAGTAGTACCCTACTGACGTAGAATATGGGCCTCTGCACTCCCCTGTCCTGCCTGCCTAACGCGGAGCTGACCGTGTTTTCAGAGACTGCAAGGTACAAGAGTAGCTTTTCCCCCTGTACTGGTTTTGACAGAAGCTCTAGAGAGGCAAAATAATCCTTCAGCTCTTGAAAAGCTTTCTCACATTCTTCCGTCCATTGTAAAGCTTTGTTGTCATTTAAAGCTTTGAAGAAGGGTAGGCAGCAATCTATGGACTTGGAAATAAATCTACTTATTGCCGCGATTCTGCCATTCAGCGCCTGAATGTCTTTTCTGGTTTTCGGTGACTTCAATCCAATCAGGGCCTGGATCTGAGTGGGGTCTGCTTCGATACCCCTCTGAGAGACAATGTATCCCAAGAATTTCCCTTTCGTCACCTCGAAGGTACATTTCGAGGGATTGAGCTTCATTTTGTGCTGTCTTAGGATATCGAAGGTTTGGGATAAGTGCTGGAGGTGACTACCTTTCTGCAGACTTTTGACCAGCATATCATCAATGTACACCTCCATGGTATTGCCGAGCAGCGGGCTGAACATCTTGTTAACCAACTGCTAGTATGTGGCCCCAGCATTCTTCAAACCAAATGACATTACTCTGTAGCAGTAGAGACCTCGTTCGGTTATAAAGGCTATCTTCTCTTGGTCTGGAGGGTACATCTGAATTTGGTTATACCCAGAATAGGCATCCATAAAACTCATGAGTTCGTGCCCTGCAGTAGCGTCAACCAGTTGGTCTATCCTTGGCAGTGGAAAGCTGTCTTTGGGGCACGCCTTATTGAGGTCTGTATAATCAACGCAAACCCTCTACTTGCCATTTTTTTTCTTGACTAGGACGGTGTTGGCTAGCCACTCGGGGTAGAACACTTCACATATCATTTTGGCTTTAAGCAGCCTCTGGACTTCCTCGTTTATGATCTGATGCCGCTCTAGGGCTAGCGGCCTTCTTTTCTGTCTCACCGGTGGGTGATCTGGATCCACCATTAGTTTGTGAGTTATTAGGTTTGGATCTATACACTCTATGTCTTTGGTCTCCCACGCGAACATAGAGAGATTGTCTTTTAGAAACTTGATTATTTTCTCTTGCTCAGCGCGTGTCAGGTCTGGACCAATGTACAAGTAGTGCCCTTCTGATTCTGAACTAACCAATACTTTGATAGGCTCGCCAATGGGTTTAGGCCCTGCTGTCCCGTCCCCTTGGGCTTAGGGGTTCTTTGATTCTGGAAGAGCAACTTTCCTCCTCGGGAGTGTGGGAGAGAACTGGATCTGCACAGTCCCGGGTGTACTGTAATAACTATTTGGCAGTCTTTTCCTTGAGTGCAATGGCATGGCACTCTCGAGAAGTTGGCTGGCACCCTTTGGCAGAATAAACATTATGATTGTGAACATACTTCAGACATTGATAGAGGGTCGAGGTAACCGCCCCTATCTGGTGTAACCATGGTCTCCCAATTATGACATTGTAGGGAGATTTCATATTCAACACCATGTATTCTGAGATGGTGGTTTTCTGCCCTTCACCTTCCCCTACAGTAGTGGGCAGGTCGATCCTTCCCAATGGGGTACTGAGATTGCCATCAAACGCTGTCATTACGGCAGTGGTAGGCTTGATGCTGTTGTGGTTCATCCCCATCTATTTGAGTGGCTCATGGAATAGTATATTGACGGAGCTGCCGGTGTTAACCAGAACTCTTTTGATCTCGAAGTTGGCAATCTTGAGAGTGATGACGAGGGCATCACTGTGAGGGCAATGCACCCCAGCTAGGTCCTGTTGAGTGAATTGGATCTCCGGTGCTGGTCTGAGCCTTTTTTCAACGTTGGAGATCTGCAATACGTCTAGGACAAGCCCTGGCCTCCCGAGCATACCTCTTTCTTGCTTTGTTGGACATTCCTGTAATAGGGGAGTCTGCATAGAGGACATAAATGACATGGTTGTTTTGCCTTTGAGGCTCATTTCGAACTTCCCTCTGCTCGTGTCTTTGCTCAGGCCTCTGCTCTATCCACTACTAAGGCTTGTCTTCGTGGGGATTTTGCCTCCCGTCCTACTTAATGAACTCCCGGAGACGTCCTTTCTTTATGAGTTGCTCAATCTCATATCTAAGGGACCTGTATGAGTTAGTCGTATGCCCATGATCTTTGTGGAAATTGCAATATTTACCTAGGTCCTGAAGGCTGGGATCTCCTTTGATGGGTTCTAGCCATCTCAGGTTTTCCCGATCTCGGATCTGCCGAAGTAACTGATTCGGTGTAGTGTTTAAAGAGGTAAAATTAGTAAACTCCCTTGGTCCGGAATAGTAAACAGCCTTGGGTGCCGTTCTCTTTTCTGGACTCCTGGCTCTTTTCTTGCTAGGGTCTCTTCTGTGGTCGTCCTTCTTATGCTCCTCCCTCTTCAGATTGTCCGTCTGGTTCTGCTCTTTACCTTTTTGGGACGTGCGGTTAGCTTCTTCCAGATTGATGTACTTCCTAGCCCGGTCCATTAATGCTGCCATGTCAGCAGGAGGGCTTTTGGTTAAGGAATCTCTAAAGCCACCGTGAGCAAGTCCAGAAGTTAAGGCAGCTACAAGAAATCTTAGGCTGCAGTCGGTGATCTCTGTGAGTTCGGCATTAAAGCACACAATGTAGGCTCTGAGGGACTCCTCCTTAGTCTGCTTGACATTTAACAGGAATTCTGGTCCCCTTTTGAGCCTTCTGCTGGTCATAAATCTGTCCAGGAATTGCCTACCGAGCTCATAGAAGCCGGTAATTGAGTTCGGAGGGAGGTGATAGAACCATTTTAGAGTAGTTCCTTTTAAGCTGGTAATGAAAGTTCGGCACATAAAAGCATCAAAGGCCCCATGGAGGACCATCGTATGCTAGTAGTGCAATAGATGATCTCCTGGGTCTCCAGTCCCATTGTACAGGGTGAACTTTGGCACCATGAACTTCCTGGGCCTTTTTTCTGACATGATGGTAGGAGTGAATGGGGTGGCAAATCTTCCGAGCAGCCTGGCCAACTCATCCTGCTCTAGAGGGTTCTGGGCACCTCTCAAAGCTACTATTCGGTCCATAGATTCGGCAATTTCTTCGACCCTCCGTGGGTCTCTGAGCCGGATCTCTTATGAACTCTGCCTTACAGCCTCGGCTTCAAGGTAGTCGGGCTGAGCACCTCTCTTGGATGGATGAAGGTTCCGAGCTTGCGGGATCGGTATTGCTGGGGAATGAGGCTCCTGTGGTGCCGGGTGTGCTCCCGAAGCCCTTGGAGTCGGGGCTCTAGTAGTGCTCCGGTAGTGGACGTCAGGGATGAAGGCTGATGTTCCCCAGCCTGGGGAGGCTGATGTTCCCCAGCCTGGGGCTGCTGATGGCTGTGGGTCTCTGCTGGCGTAAGCAACACCCTGGGGGTGCCCAGGCTGGTTATTCAGAGCCTGCTTATGGGGCTCTTCATTCTCAGTGACAATATGAGGTTGTGTTCTTTCAGCCACATTGATCGGCAGATTAGGAGGACTCGTCCCTTGATTCTGTGTAAGCATTGCCAGAGTTCTAGATATGGCAAGTAGTTGTTCCTGTACTAGTTCGTTGTGTCATTTGATTGATTCAATCTCTTGTCGCATGGGATCAACCGTCGGCCCTCTTGCTGGTGGAACAGGCGGTCGACTTTGAGAGTTTTGTGGGTTTTGAGCGTTTTGTCTCAGTCGGAGATTTGGGGCCATGGTTTTCCGATGAGGAAAAAGATTAGTTTGTGAATAGAGCACTTAGAGATTAGTCGTTTCCCACAGACGGCGCCAAACTAATGCGGCACTTTTCAGCTCGCAAGAAATTTGGGCTCCAAGACCTGTAGAACACTCAAAAAAAAGGGGATCAGAGGGCCACCGGATTGGCTTCGGCGGTAGCCGCTCCGATGCTTAAGTAAGTAAACTGAATTGAAAAGACTGTATTGAAAGCCAAAGAATGAGCATGAAAATAAAGCGTACCTGTAGGGTTTAATTTATAGACTGTGACCTTCCTAAGTTGATTAGGATTCAGAGCCGTAAATATAGGGATTTGATCATCGAAAATTGCAATTACCTTATGGAATATTGCACCGTAGATAGAGATAATCATAGATAGTAGTTTCCTTGTTAAAGACTGTTTCCTTGTTGAAGACTGTTTCCTTATTCCCTGCTCGGCAGTCGTTAAGGAAACAACAAGGTCGAAACTATACGGAATACTGAGTGAATATTGCCCAGAGCATAAGGTCTGGAGGATATGTGTATGAGAATGCCTTAGAGGTTGCGCCTGTTCTAGATAACCGAGTTTATCGGTTCTGTAAGCACACGTGTCTCAAAGTGATTGGTGGGTCTGTTTGTGGTATATCAAAAGCTAAAAATTAAAGGCTCAAGTGCTTTATGTGGCTTGCAACAAGAAACTGCCTTTTAATAAACAGTTTTAGAGTAGAGAGGTGCCTCAATATTGATCTCCTCTGACCCTGTTGCAACTTATGAGAGCATCTGCAATTGAGGTGTTTATTGAATAAATTAGTGTAAGATGTTAGTTAATGAATAAATCAGCGTCACATGTTAGTTAATATATATTTATATTTATATGTATATATGTAGGTATATACACTTTTATATATATTTGAATAAATATATGTGTATATGTACACACTGTATAATTTTTAAATATATTTGTTTATTTGTTTACTTATGTGTGTGTGTGTGTATATATATATATATTTCTAATTTCATTCTCTTAGCAACTATTACTGACGTCACTTATATAAGTTTTTTTGGTAAAATTATTTGGACAATAAAACATTACTCTTTTTTCAAAACCACTCATGGGTTGGCTAGTCCGTGACTATGGCTCCCTCCCTATTATAACAATCTTTGCACTACTTACACTAGTATATTCTTGAGTGGATGTCTATAATCAAACTAGTTATAATTTTTCAATTGGACATAAAATAATTTTTATCCTCTTAAAGTTAGATAATTGATTCACATGACCTCACCGATAATGATTAACATGATACATAAATCAACTTCATATAAGAATTTCTTTATTTATATTTAAGACACTTGTAACTTGAAATATTTCCATCGATTTTTTCTCGAAACGTTGAGTTTTTTTTTCTCACTTGGATAATTATATTTTTGAATACTATAATTTTATACAAATTTTAAATAAAGTTGTATAATTTCAATTGAAACAATACACAATCCATATATGTGATATACACCATGGCCATTCCCTTTAAAATAAGATGTTTATTTGGTTGGTGGACAGGTCAAGTACTCTTATCCCTATAATCTACTGCTCCTTAGGATTCCCTCTCTGAACATTTACATTTGAGGACAAAAGATCTACATTTTTCTCATAATCAAATAGTAACAATTTTCAAATGTACTTTATAAATCATGCCACAGATCACATTTTGAAAGCTTTGGGAACATAGAGACAATTTTTGGAAAATAATCATAATTTCCATAATATTGGAAGATTTTTAAACTAGGTTAGAAATACCAAAAAAAAAAAGAAAAAAAAGTAAAGGACTATCACAAATAATAAATTAATAAACATACACTTACACCTTATGTGATTTGACCTAATTTTATTTTGATCACAGTTAGAATGTGACACAAAAATCACTTGTAATTATTTCTGAATTATCAAATGTGACAGAATTACAAAAGAATATAAAATAATCAAAACACACCCTTTAAGATAAAAATCAAATTTCATAGAAGAAAAATTTATATACTTACCCTCCAATAACTCACTGTGGTTAAATACTTTTGTTTATTTTGACAAAATATTTAATAATACTATTTTATTCTTGACCACAAAAAATATTAGTGTTATATTTAAAAAATAAAGTCAAAGGAGTGTAAATGTAAATTTTTTTTCTAATATATTTCTTTTTTGGTGGATATTTCTAATATATTTCATTTGTTAGTAATTTCCTCTTATTATGATTGACTTTTTTTTTTTTTTTTGCAACTTTGCACAACATACCCTTTGAAATCATGAATACTTGAACCCATCAAAATATAGTGATCCATTGCCTCTCAGTCACTCTCTTTTAATTTTTTAAAGTCACACACTCACTTCAGATATATACAGAAAAGATTGATAGAACATAACCAAGCTCCATAACCAAGCTCTCTCTGCCTCCTTCAATGGCTACCACCTGCACATTTACACTCTTTCTCTCTCTATCTTTCTCATTCTTCATTCTCAACTCTGCTTTATCTGAACCAGACATCCTTCTCACCTTCAAGGCCTCCATTGAAGACCCCATGAACTATCTCTCAGACTGGTCTAACACCACAGACACCCCTCACTGTAACTGGACAGGAGTCACTTGCAGACCTACATTTTTTCCCTCTGTATCTTCTCTGAACCTTCAAAGCTTAAACCTCTCTGGTGAAATCTCACCATCCATTTGTCAACTTTTCAATCTAACCCATCTCAACCTTGCTGACAACCTATTCAACCAGCCTATTCCTCTTCATCTCTCACAGTGTAGCTTCACTGGAGACTCTGAATCTCAGCAACAATCTCATTTGGGGTACAATCCCAGATCAGATTTCTCAGTTTGGGTCATTGAGAGTGGTTGATTTCAGCAGGAACCATATCGAAGGAAAGATCCCAGAAAGCATAGGCTCACTGAAAAACCTTCAAGTTCTCAACTTGGGAAGGAACTTACTTTCAGGTAGTGTTCCTTTGGTTTTTGGCAATTTCACTGAGCTTGTGGTGCTTGATTTGTCTCAAAATGCATTCTTGGTTAGTGAGATTCCTACTGACATTGGGAAGATTGACAAGCTCGAGCAGCTTTTATTACAAAGCTCTGGTTTTTATGGTTCAATTCCTGAAACCCTTGTGGATTTGGATGGTTTGTCAATTTTAGACCTTTCTCAGAACAATCTAACTGGTTTGGTACCTCAGAAACTTGGGTTGTCTCTCACAAACTTGTTGTCTTTTGATATTTCACAGAATAAGCTTTCTGGGCCATTCCCAAATGGTATTTGTAATGCTAAAGGCCTTATAAACCTTAGTCTCCACACAAATTTCTTCAATGGTTCAATACCCAACCGTTCAATCAATGAATGCTTGAATCTGGAGAGGTTTCAAGTTCAGAACAATGTGTTCTCTGGGGATTTCCCAAATGGGTTATGGTCATTGCCAAAAATTATGCTCATCAGAGCTGAAAACAATAGATTTTCCGGGGAAATACCCGATTCGGTATCAATGGCTGCTCAATTGGAGCAAGTTCAGATAGATAACAATAGTTTTTCTGGCAAAATTCCTCAGGGTTTTGGTATGGTTAGAAGCTTGTATAGATTCTCTGCATCTCTTAATGGTTTCTATGGTGAACTTCCCCCAAATTTTTGTGATTCACCGCTTATGAGCATCATTAATCTCTCCCACAATTCACTCTCTGGTCAAATTCCAGAGCTGAAAAAATGCAAGAAGTTAGTCTCATTGTCTTTGGCAGATAACAGTCTTGTTGGTGAAATACCATCATCACTTGCTGAATTGCCAGTGCTAACTTACCTTGACCTTTCGGAGAACAGTCTCACTGGTTCAATTCCAAAAGAACTTCAAAACTTGAAGCTTGCTCTCTTTAATGTATCATTCAATCGGGCTGTCTGGTAGAGTTCCATTCTCTCTGATATCAGGGCTTCCAGCTTCATTTTTGCAAGGAAATCCAGACCTATGTGGCCCGGGGTTGCCCAATTCTTGTTCTGATGACAAGTCAAGTCACAAAATGATCGGTCTATCGAAATTGGCCTGTGCCCGGATCTTTATAGTTTTAGCAGTTGGAATATTGATTGTTGCTGTTGGGTTTTATGTGATGCGTCGATCTTCCAAGTGGAAATCTCAAATGGGTATTTGGCGATCCGTTTTCTTCTATCCTCTTAGAGTTACTGAACATGATTTGATTATGGCAATGGATAAGAAAAATGCAGTAGGAAGTGGTGGAGTTTTTGGTACAGTTTACATTGTAAGCTTACCAAGTGGTGAATTTGCTGCTGTAAAGAAGATTATAAATTTTGGAAGCCAATCTTCGAAATCTTTGAAGGCTGAGATTAAGTCATTAGCCAAGATAAGGCATAAGAACATCATCAAAATTCTGGGCTTTTGCCATTCAGATGAATCAATCTTTCTTATTTATGAATATTTAGAGAAAGGGAGCCTTGGGGATTTGATCTGCAGGCCGGACTCTAAGTTGCCATGGAGTGTCAGATTAAGGATTGCCATTGGAGTTGCTCAAGGATTAGCATACCTTCACAAGGATTATGTTCCACATATACTTCATAGAAATGTGAAGTCCATGAATATTCTTCTGGACATGGATTTTGAACCAAAGCTCACAGATTTGGCTCTTGATCGAATTGTGGGGGAAACTTCATTTCAGTCATCCTTGGCATCAGAATCTGCATTTTCCTGTTACACGGCACCAGGTGCAGAAAATTTATTCACCAACTGTTGCTATGAATTTCTTGCATTTCAATTGTAGTTCTATCAATGTGTCTGCAGAATTTAAGTCAACATTTCTCCTACTCTTTGTAGTTTGCAACCCCTCTAGGTTAACATCACAGAAATGACAGTTTAAGTAATGCATATGTTTAGGCTTTAGCTGTAACTGATGATGTCTTTCAAGACTATCCACTATTAGGGCGAGTTTGGAGGTTATATGGAGTAAGACTCATAGAATACTCTGGGTCTTCTTTACTTGATATTACACTGCTTGGTCTGGTTATTCACCCAAATACTTGTTCTCTTCAACCTCCAAAACAGCCTTTTCCAAACCAAAAACAAGTAAGAAAGGAATTCCGGGAAGACCCTTTCTAAGTACCTCTTTAAGCAGGTGGTGTAATGTTTAAATAAGGTATAATGTTTACTTTTCTGACCAAAAATGGAACATTAACAAGAATTTTCTATAGAAGTTCAGGGTGATGTTTACTTTATTGATCAAATCGGTATAATGTTTACTACCAGACAATAAATATTTTCATTGAATTTTTCCTGTTGTTTCTTTTAAACACACCCCATTTTTTGGTCAAGCAGTTGGTGATAGCTTAGTAATTGTCATTATCTTTGTAAATCAAGTTGCATCCCTGGCTAAGTTTGTGAAATCACTAGTAACCAATTGATTGTTCATCATATTTCTCATATCATATTGTTGCTGTTGAGTTTGACTACTAAACTTCTTACTAGCACTCGTTGTCTGAATGCAGAATATGGATACAACAAAAAAGCCACCTGAACAAATGGACACATACAGCTTTGGCGTAGTCTTATTAGAGCTTGTGACTGGCCGGCAAGCTGAACAAACGGAATCAGGGGACTCTCTTGATGTTGTGAAGTGGGTTCGTAGAAAAGTTAACATTTCTAATGGAGCATTGCAAATCCTTGACCCTAAGATATCACATTATTCTCACCAAGAGATGTTGGGAGCTTTAGAAATCGCTCTCCATTGCACCTCTGTTATGCCAGAGAAACGGCCATCGATGTCTGAAGTAGTGAGAGCACTTCAGTCCCTTGAATCAAAAACCAGCCTTCCAAATGTGGAGTGCTCCACTGATGAGTGTTGAGTTCCAATCTGAACTTTGAACTGAAGTTTTCACCTACTACAGGTTTTGTAAATTCAACTTGGTTTTCACATGGCTTTTTTGGGGTATCCCTTTTGTTTGAGAATGGTCTTTGCCCAGGGCAAAGGAAATTGAAATGGAAATAAATGTTTGGAATTGTTTTTCTTGTTTCCTCATTGGACTTTGTTTTGGGAATTCAATTTATATAGTACATTGTTTTTACCATAACAAAACTAGTCATGATGACTGCATAGAAGGAAAATACTATGTATCCCCAATAATATCCTCAACGTGACATGTCACTGTATAGTGCTTTTGGGCTTCATCTGACGTGATTTCCTCGAACCTCAAACACCACATAGTAATTCATTACATCGGAGATACGCATGGGAATACAAATTGGGACATGTAGCATTACTCGGGCACAGAATTGTGCCTAGACTTGAAATTTGTAGTTTTATTTTTATTTAGTTTTTTAGTCATGTTGTTTAACTGCAATTTTGCCCTTTGCATCAAGTCTGGGACCAAGAACATTACTGCAAATTTTCCCTAATAGTATGCCCCATAGTATTCATGCATTTGCCTGAGAAATGTGATTTGGACACCAAAACTGGTTCTGCTCCCAAGTCCAAAGAGATGTGGAAGGCAAATGAATATGAACTGTGAAAACCCAGCTGAGGCAGGAACAAAAGGGAGTGGTAGCTTCTGAAATCCCTAAGAATGCTAGTAATCATAGAGATAATTTTTTATTTTGATTTTTTGGATAAATAATCATAGAGATAATTAGAAGAATGTTTTTCATAAATAGGTAAAATGGGGGTTTTGAATAATTCCGACATTGGGAAGTCTTTAACCAGTCCAAAACAAGTTTGCAGCCCTTGAATATGCCATGCAAGATGGTGCAAGCCAAGCTATCCTGTGGGACCTTAATATGAGCCCCACCCAATAAGGACTCTAATGTTGAGGATGGTTCTTGGGGATGAGAGTCTCACCGTCCCAGGCCATCTACAAAGGACATTTTTTAAAAAAGAAAGGTAGTAAATGTGTCTTTTACTATTTCATATAAAAATTTACTACTTTCATTTACTTATTTTTAAAATTTAGCACTCCAATAGAAGTAGTAATTTTAATATTTTATAATTTTTTTTCTTTTATCTATTATTACTCTCTATACACCTTTATAATTGTTTATGATTTTATGTTATCGTTTTGATAATTTTAATCATTCAAATTACAATTTAAATTTTTTTATTAATTTTATTTTTAATTTATGATCATTTATGACTTTTAAATAAAATTAGAATTTTTTGAAAAATAATTCATTATTTTTGGAAAAATTATTAGAATAACAAAGGATAGACAAAGTGGTAAAAAAGTTATAGCTGTTAATAAAAAAAAAATGCCTTTAATTTGTAACCGTTGATTTACAACAGTTCGTATAGCCATTTGATATTTACAACCGTTGATAATGCAATTGATATAAATATTGAAGCTCCAGAGATACAAGGCAACATCAAATAGGTGGAGTCCACATTTTTTTTTTTCACTTTTATTCATTTGCTATTAGGAATGGCAATTTTCCCCGTCCCGTCAGGGACCCACCCTCACCCCATCCGGTCCTCAATAAGGTGAGTATGGGATACTCATAAATGGGATTGGAATCGGGGTATGACTTTTAAAATCTTGTCGAATTCGAAGGGTTCGAGATATGGTCAATCCGCCCTGACCCTGTCCCGTTTATATATTAAGTTTTTTTATTTATTTTTATATATACTATATTTACTAATAAATAAAACTATATAAAATTAATTTTAAGGTTTTTCATATTACACTCATATATTTTTTTTTGATATTAGTTATTTTGGCCAAAAAAAAAAAATTTATTTATTTATCAAAATAAAAATTTTAACTTACTTAAAATATATATATATATATATCAAGGATTGGGGCGGGATGCGATGGGGTGGGGTGGGGTGAAGTAGAGAAACATAAATGAGGTCAGGATCGGAGTCGGGGTCGAAATCGGGATAAACCACTAAACGGGACGAGATAGGATCGAAAACGAAAAATATAAACAAAATCGAGATTAAAAAAGAATCACTCGTCACAAACCCGTTCATTACCATTCCTATTTACTACCCTTGAGCCTCCACCTTCAAGTTTGCCATGTATGGGAGAAGGTAGAGAGTTGGTGTCTCCATTGGAAATGAATTTGTCATACGTGGCACACCAAAGTGGCATTGCCGTACTTGTCGGTTGCTTCTCTCATTGGTGAAGGCCTTAGTCCATTTTTATAGTTTTCACTTGATGAGACATCTAATTTGGCTTATTTAGGTGGGTCAACCCAGCAAATTGAAGGTTAAATTGGTCTGATTTTGTGTTAGACCACTTAATGATAAGAACCAATAAAAATCAGTTAACTTGGTCGGTTAGCTAGGTAGTTGATTCGGTGAATCAGATATGTTAGTACGAACTGAACGAGTTATGAATAATTATACAAATTGATTAAATAACCAAACTTTTGAATAATTTATCTCCATAAAGGATATTAAAATGTTTTGAAAATAAATTTAATATATTCATAAAGTATTTTCACTTTTTATAATTCTATATATGTAATATTTAACTTGAGTTTTGATAATATATTTTGATACTTGAACTGTAATTTAAGTAACTGAAATAAGGAATAACAATGTAATAATTTATATAATATTAAAAAAATTTATTCATTATTAATTTATTAGGTATGATAATTCAATAACATATTACATTCATATTTTATTATTTATCTATTGTAATTTATTCTACGATATATTTTAATTATTTTTTAAATATTTCCATAGTATGATCAGTCCAACAAGTTGACCTACTGATTGAAACTAATAACCTATTGATTCGGTCACTTTACCAAGTCAATTTCAGACTGGGTTTAATAACTATGAATGTAACATTTTTCATATTGAAAACCAACTATAAGTCCTATTTTTTAGTAATACATTGATCGTCTCAAGAAAAGACTTATTGTCGGTGTGCGCTTACATTGGATCCAAAGGCTTTGAAATGTGTCTTCTTGGGTTATTGTCACTTAGAATGGATATTGATATTATATTATCCCCACACCAAGCGACACTTTGTCACTATAGATGTCACTTTTTTTAACTTTACATTTTGCTTTCGTCATTCAAAGACTACTTTTCAAGGGAGAACAATAGTGAAGAGTTGTCTTCTCCTTTCTTGAAATTTCAACCTATTCCTCAATTTGATTTTTCAATTTGTGAGTTGGACAAAGTGAAACAAGGTACAAGTACTAATGAGCTATTGACCTACTCAAGAAGAAAAAAGAAGTAGACCATTGAACCTTACTAACTATTAGGGAGATTATTTCAATCAAGGTAATGATTCTCGCTTTCTTGGTGCTTTTTCTAACACTCTTGTTTATGGTGATACTGACCTTCCTATTGCAATTCGTAAAGGATTTCGTTCTTACACTTAACATCCTATCAATGATTTTGTGAATTACCATTCTCTCACCTTTCTATCGCGTTTTGTCTCATCTTTGTTTTCTGTATTTGTTCCTCAGAGTTGGAACAAATTAACCCACTAATTGAACTAATAACCTACTGATTCAGTTACTTTACCGAGTCAATTTCAGACTGGATTTAATATCTATGAATGGAACATTTTTCATATTGAAAACCAACAGTAAGTCCTATTTTTTAGTCATACATTGATAGTCTCAAGAAAAGACTTATTGTCGGTGTGCGCTTACATTGGATCCAAAGCCTTTGAAGTGTGTCTTCTTGGGTTATTGTCACTTAGAATGGGTATCGATATGATATTATCCCCACACCAAGCGACATTTTGTCACTATAAATGTCACTTTTTTGAACTTTACATTTTGCTTTCGTCATTCATAGACTACTCTTCAAGGGAGAACAATAGTGAAGAGTTGTCTTCTCGTTTCTTGACATTTCAACCTATTCCTCAATTTGATTTTTCAATTTGTAAGTTGGACAAAGTGAAACAAGGTACAAGTACTAGTGAGTTATTGGCCTACTCAAGAAGAAAAAAGAAGGAGACCATTGAACCTTACTAACTATTAGGGAGATTATTTAAATCAAGGAAATGATTTTCGCTTTCTTGTTGCTCTTTCTAACACTCTTGTTTATGATGATATTGACCTTCCTATTGCAATTCGTAAAGGAGTTCATTTTACACTTAACATCCTATCCCTGATTTTGTGAATTACCATTCTCTCACCTTTCTATTGTGTTTTGTCTCATCTTTGTTTTTTATATTTGTTCCTCAGAGTTGGAACAAATTGACCCACTGATTGAACTAATAACCCATTGATTCGGTCACTTTACCGAGTCAATTTCAGACTGGGTTTAATATCTATGAATGCAACATTTTTCATATTGAAAACCAACAGTAAGTCCTAATTTTTAGTAATACATTAATAGTCTTAAGAAAAGACATATTGTCGGTGTGCGCTTATATTGGATCCAAAGGCTTTGAAGTGTATCTTCTTGGGTTATTGTCACTTAGAATGGGTATCGATATTATATTATCCCCACACCAAGCGACACTTTTTCACTATAGATGTCACTTTTTTTAACTTTACCTTTTTCTTCCATCATTCAAAGACTACTCTTCAAGGGAGACCAATAGTGAAGAGTTGTCTTCTCCTTTCTTGACATTTCAACTTATTCCTCAATTTGATTTTTCAATTTGTGAGTTGGACAAAGTGAAACAAGGTACAAGTACTAATGAGCTATTGACCTATTCAAGAAGAAAAAATGAGACCATTGAACCTTACTAACTATTAGGGAGATTATTTAAATCAAGGTAATGATTCCCGCTTTCTTGTTGCTCTTTCTAACACTCTTGTTTATGATGATATTGACCTTCCTATTGCAATTCGTAAAGGAGTTCATTTTTACATCCTATTCCTGATTTTGCGAATTACCATTCTCTCACCTTTCTATCGTGTTTTGTCTCATCTTTGTTTTTTATATTTGTTCCTCAGAGTTGGAACAAATTGACCCATTGATTGAACTAATAACCTATTGATTCGGTCACTTTACCGAGTGAATTTCAGACTGGATTTAATATCTATGAATGGAACATTTTTCATATTGAAAACCAACAATAAGTCCTATTTTTTAGTAATACATTAATAGTCTCAAGAAAAGACTTATTTTCGATGTGCGCTTACATTGGATCCAAAGGCCTTAAAGTGTATCTTCTTGGGTTATTGTCACTTAGACTGGGTATCAATATTATATTATCCCCACACCAAGCGACACTTTTTCACTATAGATGTCACTTTTTTTAACTTTACCATTTTCTTTCATCATTAATAGACTACTCTTCAAGGGAGAACAATAGTGAAGAGTTGTCTTCTCCTTTCTTGACATTTCAACCTATTCCTCAATTTGATTTTTCAATTTGTGAGTTGGACAAAGTGAAACAAGGTACAAGTACTAATGAGCAATTGACCTACTCAAGAAGAAAAAAGAAGGAGACCATTGAACCTTACTAACTATTAGGGAGATTATATAAATCAAGGTAATGATTCTCGCTTTCTTGTTGCTCTTTCTAACACTCTTGTTTATGATGATACTGACCTTCCTATTGAAATTCGTAAAGGAGTTCATTTTTACATCCTATTCCTGATTTTGTGAATTACCATTCTCTCACATTTCAATCGTGTTTTGTCTCATCTTTGTTTTTTATATTTGTTTCTCAGAGTTGGAACAAATTGACCCACTGATTGAACTAATAACCTATTGATTCGGTCACTTTACCGAGTCAATTTCAGACTGGGTTTAATATCTATGAATGCAACATTTTTCATATTGAAAACCAACAGTAAGTCCTATTTTTTAGTAATACATTAATAGTCTCAAGAAAAGACTTATTTTCGGTGTGCGCTTACATTAGATCCAAAGGCTTTGAAGTGTATCTTCTTGGGTTATTGTCACTTAGAATGGGTATCGATACTATATTATCCCCACACCAAGCGACACTTTTTCACTACAGATGTCACTTTTTTTAACTTTACCTTTTTCTTTCATCATTCATAGACTACTCTTCAAGGGAGAACAATAGTGAAGAGTTGTCTTCTCCTTTCTTAACATTTCAACCTATTCCTCAATTTGATTTTTCAATTTGTGAGTTGGACAAAGTGAAACAAGGTACAAGTACTAATGAGCAATTGACCTACTCAAGAAGAAAAAAGAAGGAGACCATTGAACCTTACTAACTATTAGGGAGATTATTTAAATCAAGGTAATGATTCCCGCTTTCTTGTTGCTCTTTCTAACACTCTTGTTTATGATGATACTGACTTTCCTATTGCAATTCGTAAAGGAGTTCATTTTTACATCCTATCCCTGATTTTGTGAATTACCATTCTCTCACCTTTCTATTGTGTTTTGTCTCATCTTTGTTTTTTATATTTGTTCCTCAGAGTTGTAATTAATTGACCCACTGATTGAACTAATAACCCATTGATTCGGTCACTTTACCGAGTCAATTTCAGACTGGGTTTAATATCTATGAATGCAACATTTTTCAAATTGAAAACCAACAGTAAGTCCTAATTTTTAGTAATACATTAATAGTCTTAAGAAAAGACTTATTGTCGGTGTGCGCTTATATTGGATCCAAAGGCTTTGAAGTGTATCTTCTTGGGTTATTGTCACTTAGACTAGGTATCGATATTATATTATCCCCACACCAAGCGACACTTTTTCACTATAGATGTCACTTTTTTTAACTTTACCATTTTCTTTCATCATTAATAGACTACTCTTCAAGGGAGAACAATAGTGAAGAGTTGTCTTCTCCTTTCTTGACATTTCAACCTAGTCCTCAATTTGATTTTTCAATTGGTGAGTTGGACAAAGTGAAACAAGGTACAAGTACTAATGAGCTATTGACCTACTCAAGAAGAAAAAAGAAGGAGACCATTGAACCTTACTAACTATTAGGGAGATTATTTAAATCAAGGTAATGATTCCCGCTTTCTTGTTGCTCTTTCTAACACTCTTGTTTATGATGATATTGACCTTCCTATTGCAATTCGTAAAGGAGTTCATTTTTACATCCTATTCCTGATTTTGCGAATTACCATTCTCTCACCTTTCTATCGTGTTTTGTCTCATCTTTGTTTTTTATATTTGTTCCTCAGAGTTGGAACAAATTGACCCATTGATTGAACTAATAACCTATTGATTCGGTCACTTTACCGAGTGAATTTCAGACTGGATTTAATATCTATGAATGGAACATTTTTCATATTGAAAACCAACAATAAGTCCTATTTTTTAGTAATACATTAATAGTCTCAAGAAAAGACTTATTTTCGATGTGCGCTTACATTGGATCCAAAGGCCTTAAAGTGTATCTTCTTGGGTTATTGTCACTTAGACTGGGTATCAATATTATATTATCCCCACACCAAGCGACACTTTTTCACTATAGATGTCACTTTTTTTAACTTTACCATTTTCTTTCATCATTAATAGACTACTCTTCAAGGGAGAACAATAGTGAAGAGTTGTCTTCTCCTTTCTTGACATTTCAACCTATTCCTCAATTTGATTTTTCAATTTGTGAGTTGGACAAAGTGAAACAAGGTACAAGTACTAATGAGCAATTGACCTACTCAAGAAGAAAAAAGAAGGAGACCATTGAACCTTACTAACTATTAGGGAGATTATATAAATCAAGGTAATGATTCTCGCTTTCTTGTTGCTCTTTCTAACACTCTTGTTTATGATGATACTGACCTTCCTATTGAAATTCGTAAAGGAGTTCATTTTTACATCCTATTCCTGATTTTGTGAATTACCATTCTCTCACATTTCAATCGTGTTTTGTCTCATCTTTGTTTTTTATATTTGTTTCTCAGAGTTGGAACAAATTGACCCACTGATTGAACTAATAACCTATTGATTCGGTCACTTTACCGAGTCAATTTCAGACTGGGTTTAATATCTATGAATGCAACATTTTTCATATTGAAAACCAACAGTAAGTCCTATTTTTTAGTAATACATTAATAGTCTCAAGAAAAGACTTATTTTCGGTGTGCGCTTACATTAGATCCAAAGGCTTTGAAGTGTATCTTCTTGGGTTATTGTCACTTAGAATGGGTATCGATACTATATTATCCCCACACCAAGCGACACTTTTTCACTACAGATGTCACTTTTTTTAACTTTACCTTTTTCTTTCATCATTCATAGACTACTCTTCAAGGGAGAACAATAGTGAAGAGTTGTCTTCTCCTTTCTTAACATTTCAACCTATTCCTCAATTTGATTTTTCAATTTGTGAGTTGGACAAAGTGAAACAAGGTACAAGTACTAATGAGCAATTGACCTACTCAAGAAGAAAAAAGAATGAGACCATTGAACCTTACTAACTATTAGGGAGATTATTTAAATCAAGGTAATGATTCCCGCTTTCTTGTTGCTCTTTCTAACACTCTTGTTTATGATGATACTGACTTTCCTATTGCAATTCGTAAAGGAGTTCATTTTTACATCCTATTCCTGATTTTGTGAATTACCATTCTCTCACCTTTCTATCTGTTTTGTCTCATCTTTGTTTTTTATATTTGTTCCTCAGAGTTGTAACTAATTGACCCACTGATTGAACTAATAACCCATTGATTCGGTCACTTTACCGAGTCAATTTCAGACTGGGTTTAATATCTATGAATGCAACATTTTTCATATTGAAAACCAACAGTAAGTCCTATTTTTTAGTAATACATTAATAGTCTCAAGAAAAGACTTATTTTCGATGTGCGCTTACATTGGATCCAAAGGCTTTAAAGTGTATCTTCTTGGGTTATTGTCACTTAGACTAGGTATCGATATTATATTATCTCCACACCAAGCGACACTTTTTCACTATAGATGTCACTTTTTTTAACTTTACCATTTTCTTTCATCATTAATAGACTACTCTTCAAGGGAGAACAATAGTGAAGAGTTGTCTTCTCCTTTCTTGACATTTCAACCTAGTCCTCAATTTGATTTTTCAATTGGTGAGTTGGACAAAGTGAAACAAGGTACAAGTACTAATGAGCAATTGACCTACTCAAGAAGAAAAAAGAAGGAGACCATTGAACCTTACTAACTATTAGGGAGATTATTTAAATCAAGGTAATGATTCTCGCTTTCTTGTTGCTCTTTCTAACACTCTTGTTTATAATGATACTGACCTTCCTATTGAAATTCGTAAAGCAGTTCATTTTTACATCCTATTCCTGATTTTGTGAATTACCATTCTCTCACCTTTCTATCGTGTTTTGTCTCATCTTTGTTTTTTATATTTGTTCCTCAGAGTTGTAACAAATTGACCCACTGATTGAACTAATAACCTATTGATTCGGTCACTTTATCGAGTTAATTTCAGACTAGATTTAATATCTATGAATGGAACATTTTTCATATTGAAAACCAACTGTAAGTCTTATTTTTTTGTAATACATTAAGAGTCTCAAGAAAAGACTTATTTTCGGGGTGCGCTTACATTGGATCCAAAGGCTTTAAAGTGTATTTTCTTGGGTTATTGTCACTTAGAATTGGTATCGATATTATATTATCCCCACACCAAGCGACACTTTTTCACTACAGATGTCACTTTTTTTAACTTTACCTTTTTCTTTCATCATTCATAGACTACTCTTCAAGGGAGAACAATAGTGAAGAGTTGTCTTCTCCTTTCTTAACATTTCAACCTATTCCTCAATTTGATTTTTCAATTTGTGAGTTGGACAAAGTGAAACAAGGTACAAGTACTAATGAGCAATTGACCTACTCAAGAAGAAAAAAGAAGGAGACCATTGAACCTTACTAACTATTAGGGAGATTATATAAATCAAGGTAATGATTCTCGCTTTCTTGTTGCTCTTTCTAACACTCTTGTTTATGATGATACTGACCTTCCTATTGAAATTCGTAAAGGAGTTCATTTTTACATCCTATTCCTGATTTTGTGAATTACCATTCTCTCACATTTCAATCGTGTTTTGTCTCATCTTTGTTTTTTATATTTGTTTCTCAGAGTTGGAACAAATTGACCCACTGATTGAACTAATAACCTATTGATTCGGTCACTTTACCGAGTCAATTTCAGACTGGGTTTAATATCTATGAATGCAACATTTTTCATATTGAAAACCAACAGTAAGTCCTATTTTTTAGTAATACATTAATAGTCTCAAGAAAAGACTTATTTTCGGTGTGCGCTTACATTAGATCCAAAGGCTTTGAAGTGTATCTTCTTGGGTTATTGTCACTTAGAATGGGTATCGATACTATATTATCCCCACACCAAGCGACACTTTTTCACTACAGATGTCACTTTTTTTAACTTTACCTTTTTCTTTCATCATTCATAGACTACTCTTCAAGGGAGAACAATAGTGAAGAGTTGTCTTCTCCTTTCTTAACATTTCAACCTATTCCTCAATTTGATTTTTCAATTTGTGAGTTGGACAAAGTAAAACATGGTACAAGTACTAATGAACTATTGACCTACTCAAGAAGAAAAAAGAAGGAGACCATTGAACCTTACTAACTATTAGGGAGACTATTTAAATCAAGGTAATGATTCCCACTTTCTTGTTTCTCTTTCTAACACTCTTGTTTATGATGATACTGACCTTCCTATTGCAATTTGTAAAGGAGTTCATTTTTACACTCAACATCCTATCCCTGATTTTGTGAATTACCATTCTCTCACCTTTCTATCGTGTTTTGTCTCATCTTTGTTTTCTATATTTGTTCCTCAGAGTTGGAGGAATGCCTTTTCCGATCCTAAGTGGAAGGAAGTTATGGTTGAAAAAATGAAAGCACTTCAGAAAAATGGAATGTAGGAACTTGTAACTCTTTTTAAAGGAAAAAAATATTGTTGGGTGTAAATGGGTATTCACAATAAAACAAACGATAGATGGATCAATGGCATTGATTACCAAGAAACTTTTCCACTAGTGGCTAAAATGAACTCCATTAAAGTGTTGCTTTCTTTGGCAACAAATTTAGGACAGTCTCTTCAACAACTAGATGTAAATAATGCTTTCCTTCATGGTGGTTTGGATGAGGAAGTATATATGCATTTTTCTTGATGGTTTTCAATCTATGTCTCTTGAAGGGAAAGTTTGTAAGTTAAAAAATGCCTTTTATAACTTGAAGCAATCTCCTACAACCTAGTTTGAAAGATTTAGTAGAGCTATATAATAGTATGCGTATAAACATGGCAGGTTCATCATACCCACTTCATCACACATAACTAAAGAAAGATAATTGTACTTATAATCAATGTGGATGATATAGTCATAACTAGAAATGATGTTGTAAAAGCACAAGCATTGAAGTCTTTTTTGGCTAAGGAGTTCGAGATAAAGGATTTAGGTAACTTGAGATATTTTCTTAGAATGGAGGTTGCAAAATTTGGGAAGGGAATTTTCATTTACCAGCGGAAGTATGTGTTGGATTTATTGGAGGAAACTAGATAGCTTGGTTCCAAGCCTAGTGATACTCCAATCAAGCCAAATCATAGGCTTGGTGATGATAATAATAGTACAATTGCTGATATAGGACGATAACAAAAACTTGTAGGTAAGCTTATTTATCTTTCACATACCTAACTAAATATTACTTATGTTGTAAGTGTGGTAAGTTAATTCATGCATTCTCTTTGATCATGAAGAAATTTTTAGAATTCTTCGGTATTTGAAGTCATCACTTGGGAGATGTCTATTATTTTCTAAATATAATCACCCAGAGTTAGGGTCTTATACAGATACAAATTGGGCAATGTCAGTTCGAGATAGAAGACCCATATATGGGTACTACATTTTTATTAGAGGCAACTTAGTGACTTGGTGTAGTAAGAAGTAATTAGTCGTTGCTAGATCTAGTGCTGAGATAGCGTTCATAGCTATGGCACATAGGGTATGCAGGCTTTTGTGGCTAAAGATTATGATAAAAGAGTTTGGTTTTGATTCTAGTGATTCAATGAGACTTTACTTGAACAACAAAATGACTATTGACATTATTCATAATCTAGTTCAACAAGATTAGTTGAACCAAACATATTGAAGTGAATAGATATTTCATTAAAAAAAAGTTAAGATATGGTATTACTTGCACTTCATTCATGAAAATTGGAGAGCAATTAGCTTATATTTTGACTAAAGGAGTGTCAAGTAAGATTTTTTATGATATTTTGTGCAAGCTGGACATGTGTAATATCTATGCACCATCTTGAGGGAAGTGTTAGAGTATTAGTAATATTTTAATAATAACATTCTCTCCTTCTCTTGATTTTTTTTTCTTTCGAACCCTAGAAATCATTGAAGGCGCATTTCAAAAGATTCTAATTGAATGGACCACCAATAGCCATGTGATACAAATAGTATTTGAATTATTTTTAAATTCGGTTGATCTGCAAAATTTAAGTGAGAAGAAAAAAAATAAGACAAGGAAAAAAAGCAAAGAAAAATCATTTCTCATTATTTATCTTAATCCTAAATAAAGATAAAAACTAGTGAAAGATTTCTGATAAATTGGATATATTTTCATTGAATCATTCGTACCAATACATATGTGAATATATAGGAAAATTGAAAACTACGAATAAGGAAAACTACATCAATCAAACCTAATCACACAAAATTAGGGAATTACAATTAATATTCCTAAAATTTATTTCTAAAATATATACAATAAATATAGAATACAAAGATATTCTATATTCTTTCACACCCTCCCTCAAACTCAAGGGGTTTTGGATGAAAATACCGAGAGTTTGCCAAGAAGGAACCGAAAGCGAGCAACAGTGTGAGTCTTCGTGAATAAATCAGCAAGTTAGAATACAGTGGAAACGAACGGAAGGGAGATAGAGCCAGACTACAAATGGTGACGAACAAAATGACAATCAATCTCAATATGCTTAGTGCGTTCATGAAACACTGTATTGTGGGGAATCTGGATAGCACTTTTGTTGTCCCAATAGAGAGGAGTTTGAGAAGACTGACAAACTCCCAAATCAGATAAAAGACCACGAAGCCAAACAATTTCAGCGGTAGCATGTGCCATAGCACAGTACCCGGCCTCTGCCGTAGAACGGGCAACAACACTTTGCTTCTTGCTTTTCCAAGAAATAAGAGAATCACCAAGAAAGAAGCATAGGCCAGAAGTGGACTTGCGATCAGTGACATCACCAGTCCAATCAGAATCAGCATAAGCAACGAGTTTCAAAGAGGAAGTAGAAGATAAAAGCAAACCCTGATAGATAGTACCACGAAGATAACACAGAATTCGAACCAAGGCAGCCCAGTGTGGGGAACGAGGAGCAGTGACAAATTGACTGATGATATGGACAGCATAGGCAAGATCAAGATGGGTGACAGTAAGGTAGACCAAGCAGCCAACAAGTTCCCTATACAAAGTGGGATCATCTAGAGAGACACCATCAGTAGAATTCAGTTTCACATTCAGCTCAATTGGAGTGTCAAAAACCTTAGAATCAAGCAAGCCAGCCCGATGAATAACCTCATTAGCATACTTAGCTTGTGAAAGAAAGTAGCCCTTGGGAGAAGTAGGCCACTTTAATACCAAGAAAATATCGCAAAGGACCCAAGTCCTTCATTTCAAATGTGCAAAACAAATGCTGCTTAACGAGAGTGATGTAGAAGAATCAGAGCCAGTGATGATCATATCATCCGCATACAATAATAAAGCAACAAATCTAGAGGAGGTGTGAAGAAGAAACAAGGTAGAGTCATAAGCACTGGAAAGAAAACCAAGCTAAGTAACAGCTGTCTGAAAGCGGTCATAGCAGGCTCGTGGAGACTGTTTCAAACCATAAAGAGCACGACGAAGACGACACACCTGATTGAAAGAATGAGGCAGTCCTAGGTAGAGGACGCATATAGACTTCCTTTATAAGATGGCTGTTAAGAAAGGCATTCTTAACGTCCATTAGATAGAGGGGCCAGAAGTGAATGGTAGCAACTAATATCAATGTACAGACAGTGGTTGTTTTGGCAACAAGAGGCAAATGTCTCCTCATAATCAAGACCATATTCTTGAGAGAATCCCTTAGCAACAAGTCAAGCTTTGTAACCCTCAAGAGAACCATCAGAGTTTGTCTTGACTTTAAAGACCCATTTACAGCCAATCAGATTTTTACCAGTAGGCAAAGACACTAACTCCCAAGTGGAGGTCTTTTGTAAGGCATCCAACTCTCCAACCATAGCTTGGACCCAATGAGGATTTTGACAAGCTTCCTTATAAGATTGTGGTTCTGGAAAAAAAGTGAATAGCAGACAAGAAAGTATAGTAAGAAGGAGAGAAACAAATGTTAGAAAAATCAAACAATTTTACCGATGGCTGGCGATGGCGAAGAGGATATCGACTAGGAGCAAGATCAAGTGTCTTCAGAAGTGGAAGGAATAGGGAGAGAGATATCTGATAGGGGTGACTCAATAGTGACCGTAGGACAAGTAGATTCAAGGGTGACTAGTAGAAACAGTGGGTTCAAGAAGGGACTCAGTAGTGACTGTAGAGATATACTCATCGAAAGGCACATCAGAAGGAAAAGGATCAATGTGAATTAAATCCTCTTTGGAGACAGTAGCAGTGATAGTAGGTAGCTGAAAGTAAGCCAATCGTTCAAGAAAAGTCACATAGCAAGAGATATAAAGACAACGAGAATTAGGATCATAGCAACGATAACCTTTCTGGGTTAAACTGTACCCTAAGAAGACACAAAGAACAGACCTGGCACTTAATTTGGTTTTATCTTTTCGAGGAAGTAGAACAAAGCAAGCACACCCAAAAACACGAAGAAGAGAGCAATTAGGAACTTCAGAATACAGAGCTTTATAAGGGGAACGACCAGAAAGAATAGGAGTAGGCATTCGGTTAAGAAGAAAGGTAGCAGTAAGAACAGCTTCACCCCAAAAAGGTGCTAGAACAGAAGTAGAAAGAAGAAGAGATCGCATAGTGTCAAGAAGATGACGGTGTTTGTGCTCAGCTCGACCATTTTATGCAGGAGTGTCGGCACAAGAAGATTGATGAATAGTACCTAATGAAGCCATGTAGTCACAAAGTTCTATTTTAAAGTACTCCTTACCCAAGTCAGACCGGAATACTTTGATCACACACTCAAACTGAGTGGAAATCATAGACTGAAAATCACGATAAATTTGGTAGAAATCAGACTTATGTTTCATAAGAAAAGTCCAAGTATAACGAGTACAGTCATCAACAAAGGAAACATAATAAGCAGAACCACCTTTGGTAGAAACAGGAGAAGGCCCCCAAACATCAGAGTGAACTAAAGAGAAAGATGTATTAGAAATTGAAGTACTTTTATTAAATGGTAAAGTTTTCATTTTAGCAAGTTTACAACCGCTGACACTCGATAAGTTCATCTAAGTGAAACTTTACCCAAAAGACCAAACTGGACTAAAGATCGTAAACGATCAACAAAAAAATGACCTAACCGTGAATGCCATAAGTAAAACTGACTAGACTAAGAGTCTAACTGAAAAGAAGAAAGAGCAGATGAAGAAATAGTAGAAGGAAGATGTAAACTTTCCACCACATACAGATCCCCAACTCTACGCCCGATCCCAATCTGCTTCTTGGACAACCGATCATGCACAGTATAAACAAAAGAAGAAAAAATGACATCAAAACCAGAGGCATCAAGTTGACTAATAGGAAAGGAGACTAACAGATAAATGTGAAACATAAAGAACAGAAGGAATTGTCACTGCAGATTTGTCTGAGGGTAAGACAGAACTAGTGGATAAAACAGGCATGCGAGAGCTATTGGCAGCACTAACAATAATGGGAGAGGGAGGTGGGATACAGTTGTGTAATAAAGAAAAATAGGGAGTTATATAATGGGAAGCACCAGAATAAAAAATCCAGACTAGGGGAAAGATACTTGAGGAAGACCCAAGCAAACCTGATGAAGAGATTGGGTAGAAGCAGAAGTAGAAGACTGGGTGGCAGAAGACACAAGGTGCTAGGAGTTGAGCAATCTAAGCACTCAAGGAAGTAATATCAGAATCATTAGTTGAAGAAGATGCTGTGTAGGCTAGCTGGAGACCGAGAAGTATGCGGAGCTGGGGCTCGGAATTGTGTAGAGGAGTACTGAGAGAAATTGGGCAGACGTTCTTTCTTGGGACAATTATACTTCCAATGGCCCTTCTGATGACAAAAAGTACACTCATCTGAGGGTAGTGAAACCCTCTTAGGCTTTCCAGTGGACTGAAGTAGATGAGTAGGAAGAGTGGGCAGTAGAGCTGACTATGCAGGAGCTAAAAAGACTAGAAGGAGATAAAGATTGACTATCTGTCTTCAGTCGGGTTTCCTCCGAAAGAAGTTCACGAACTATAGCATCCACAGAGCGAAGAGGAGACTGGTGAAGAATGCCATCACGAATCGCCTCAAATTAAGGAGAGAGGGCAGTTAAGAACTATACTAAATGACCATCCTCCCGAAACTTCAAATAATCATCAAGTACACTTATGCTAGAGGGCTCCATCATAGCAAGCTGATCCTAGAGACCAAGTTATCTCAATATAGAAGTCTTGAATAGACTTGTCTCCCTGACGGGCACCCTGAATGGCTGTCTCCAACTCATATCGTTTGACAAAGTTGGACTGCTGATAAACACCAAGTAAGTACGTCCACACCTCTTTTGTCGTGGAGTACTTAGAAAACATCATCCCAATCCAGTCATCCACAGAGTTGTGGAATCAAGTCAGAATATGAGTATTGTCACAATCCCAAGTTTCACATGCAGCCTCAGACCCCTCTTTCTTGGGATATGATGGACGAAGGATAGAGCCAGATACATAACCCCACTTTTTGCGGCCAAGGAGAAAATTTTTCATAACACTAGCCCAATAGGTGTAATTGGCACCGTTGAGTTTGCAACTAATAACATGAATTTTATCCTCAATCATTGTAATGTAAGTGTAATAATAATTGGGGTATGCTGAATTAACTGTAAATTCTCGGGACAAACTGTAATAAAGAGAAAAAGAAAGCTGTGGCTGAGCAGTTGCGGCTAGACAAGCGGCAACTGGGCAAAAGAAAAGAAAGAGCAGAGAAGAAAGAGCAGCACAACAGCTAGGGCACAAGGCAAAGAAAGAAAAACAAAAAAAAAAAACAGCTGCGACTTAGAGATCTAGGGAAAAGCAGGAGGCTGCGGCAGAAAGGAACAGAGAACAAAAGGAGCAGCGGTTGGAAGAAAGAACAGCAGGCAAAGAAAAAAAAAAGTAGCAGTGGCTGGGCAAAAGGAGGAAAGCAGAAGTGGCACAAGAGGAGAATTAAAAAAAGAGAAAGAGTAGTGGCTGGAGGAAATAAAAAGTGAAGAAAAAAAGCGGCGCAAGGGAAGAATCAGAAAAAAAAAAAAAAAAAAAAAAAAGGGCAACTAGGAAGAAAAGAAAGCAGAAGAAAATCAGAGGGAAGGATCAGAACTAGCAAGGGTAAATTAAACCAGAGAAGAATCAGACCAAGGAAGGAGAAGCTCTGATACCATGAAAGATTTCTGATAAATTGGATATATTTTCATTGAATCATTCGTACCAATACATATATGAATATATAGGAAAACTGAAAACTACGAATAAGGAAAATTACATCAATCAAGCCTAATCACACAAAATTAGGGAATTACAACTAATATTCCTAAAATATATACAATAAATATAGAATACAAAGATATTCTATATTCTTACACACTAGGATTTATAAAAAAAAAATAGTAAGAAGAAAATAAATTACATATAAATTCTAAAATTTTCTTATTTTTTCTTATGTTTTTTATTTTTTTTCTTCCAACTTTTCATGTTAATTAAATAAGAAAATAAATATTTGACATTACCAAATTCACAATTGTTAATTGTGTTGAGCTAAGCTCAATTTGGTACGAATAAAGATTTGACATTACCAAAATAAATTGTTAACCGTGTTGAGCCTAATTTGGTAAGAATAAAGATGGATGTTTCATCTCAATTGTTCCAACTTATAACCCACTGCTTTCATATGGATAGGATTCACCATTCATGGAACCCAACAGTGAGTTCCACCCCTTGTAAGAGGATGGTCTATAAGGTGGCACAATTAAGATGGAACATCCATCTTTATTCTTTTCAAATTGAACTTAGGTCAACACAGTTAACAATTTATTCTAATCTTTATAATTTAGTTTTTAAAATAAGTTATGAATTGATTTGCGAACAAGCTCTCAAGCTTTTGTAAGTTTTCAATGTTGGATAAGTTAACATGGCTTATTATATATTTTTTGAAATAAATAGTGTTAAGTCATGTTAAACAAGATGACATAACAAAAATATAAATATGACTTGTTATTAATCATGTTTAACATATCAATAACATAAACTTATTTATGATTTACCTAATTCTCCTATCTCCATACTCCATACCATTACATGATAAGTCCAGTTGTAGGTATTAAAACTTATGACAATAAATTGAGGGTCCACATTAGTCCAAAAGCTAACCTTTTAAACCTAATCCTCTCTGGCCAAAATTCATTGGTTTAAGCTATAACCTATCACTCAATAATCACCATGCAAACAGATTAATCAGCAAGAGCTTATAAATCAAACTTCTACACCAAAACTGTACCTCTACCTTTATTTGTAGTCGCAAAATTCTCGATTCCGTAATGATTAACTTCATGGAACTTGTTAAGAAAGTTATATGGTAGCTTCAATGGTGGATAGTCAAGCACTCCAATTGTAATTTGTTAACCAAAATTCTAGCAGTGGTTTAGAGTGCATTTGGCGAGCATGGGACAGGCAAGAAAACGATGCAATTTAAAGGATCTTAAGATGGGCCTTTAGTTTTTTAGTTTATTATTGGGCAACAATTCACTATTGGGCCTTAGGGATTTTACATCCCAGTAGAAAATGGGCGTCAAAGTGTCAGGGGTTGGTCCATGGGTCCATAAGAAAATGGTATCTCTGAACTCTTGTTCATCCCCATAAGAAAATGTATAGTTCGAGCCTTAATGGTCTCTCACAAAGATACAGTTACATTAAAATAGAGAAAAAGTTTACTTTTATAAAATATGAGAAATTTATGTTTTCGTAAAAAATTATCATACAATACGTGATGTGATAGTTTTACTGAATAATTACTTGTAGGGTTAGAGAAAGGAACACCATTAAGTTGAGTTTAGGAAAAAGTTAAAAACTTTCTCCTGCTATTATTTTTGTATGAATTACTAGCCCTGTAGCATATCATGAGACAGTTAGCTTTTTCAAATGCATGTGAAATATGATAAATTATTTAGTGATTTCGTTACAACATGTCACTATTTTATGTGATATGACATTGTTTCACAAATTTTTTAAATTTTTTCTTAATTTATAGATTCTAACTTCTCAAAAAATTTGTAAAATTTATGAGATATCGTCATATAGTAATTTAATGTGATAATCTTACTAAATAATTCTTCATAAAACATAATATTGTCGTACAATTTTCAAACATGATTTTAGCAAAGAAAGAATAGTTAGCCAAAATAAAATGTCCGTTTCTATTTTGTCAACAACGTGGCAAAACTAGATTCTTTTTGCTTTTATTTCACTAGTGGAATGTGCTTGCTCGATACTTGTCGACAAAAATAGCTTTTAGAGCTGACATATGTCTATCTAATTATTAGTGAACAAATAGTTATAATATTAATAATAACTGTTAGATTTGGTGAAATAACATAAAAGAGAGAGAAGAGAAAGAAGAAAAAGGCTCAAAGGATTATATTGTATTAGACTAAATTATGCTGAAACTAAACAAGAGAGCTCCTTATATAAAAGGGTTATGAGGTTGTAGATGAAAAGTATAAATAAAGGAAATAAATCATGAAATTCTAATCCTACTAGAATTACACAATACTATATATGTAACCGTAATACAATACTATATATGTAATCCTTAATATACTTCCAACAATAACTCCATAGATCATGTATGGAAAATCGCCACAAATAACAAATCTCCATTGGATGGCAAGCAAGCAAGCTTCTAGTTCTCTATTTTTGGTAACACAGGTGTCTCCGGATAAGCTTATGAACACTATGAGACTATTTTTTTGTTATTTTTATTAACAGTTGATTGTTTTTATGTTTAGTCGTAAGTAATTTTAAATTTTATTAGTCCAAAAAAATCAAATTTGCAAGTTTAGAAAAATAAGTCACTTACAAACGGTAACTCTGTCACTCAATCAACTTCTTGGGATTGACAAAATAGTCAGTTTAAGGAAAATTACGAATCTTCATTGCATAGTAAGCAACTACTTTCACATTCGGTCGTTCTTTGTCAATAAAATAATTAAAATCAATGTATTTCTGTCTGATTATTAATAAATAAAAAAAGCCGTTATTCGAATGATAATTCCATTGATCATGTATGCCAAATCGTCGCAAATTACGAATCTCCATTGGATGACAAGCAACTACTTAGCTTCTAGTTCTTTGTCAACAAAATAGTTAAAGTCAACGTTATTTACGTTTGATTATTAATCAACTGAAAAATCTATTACAATACTAATGATAACTTTGTAGATGTATGCCAAAATCCACCGCAAACTAGTTCTACTTGCAGCTTTCTTCATACTTCAAAATATTAAGAGTTAAAATGATTCAGAATTTTCTGATTACTAATGCTATACTTTTAACCTATTTTTCTCACTGTCTACTTGTTGGATGTATAGCCTCAAAAATAGAAGATATGGAATTAAAGTCTAAATATGAAAAGGGCAAAATAGAGAATGAGCTAGTTGATAGTTGAGAGTTTTCTGTTACTAGTTTCATCTCTATATAAGTGCGTGTAAAGTACTTGTATCAAGATCATTCAGTTAATTTTCAATACAAGTTACGATAGTTTTTCCCTCTTCTTCTTCTCTGTTTTCTAGTTCTCTGCTTTTCTATTTTCCTTTTATCAAGTTCTCAACATGGTATCAGATTAGAATTTTCGCAAATATTTCTGAAGCTTGATCTTTCTCTTTCTGCACTACACGATCTTGTAGTGAATCGATTCTCCCTCAAAATCTTGTAAACCCTTTCTTTACACAGTTTCGTAAAATCTAGTGTTTTATTTTCAATTCTTGAAATGGCTTATGAAAGTTCCACAACTTCTCGACAAAATCCCAATCCATCAGATGATTCTTCCAGCCCTTATTAACTTTATCCCAATGATAGCCCAGGTGCTCTTCTAGTCTCGGAGATCTTCGATGGAAACAATTATGTTGCCTGGAGCCGATCAATTGTTATAGCTTTGACAGTCAAGAATAAAGCTGCATTTCTTGATGGTTCGATTACTTCACCTGCCTACAACTCAACTTGTTGCACACATAGCTTGGTTACGTGCAAACAATTTAGTGCTTTCTTGGTTGATTAATTCCATTTCCAAGGATATCAGAAACAGTTTGCTGTATGTCACTTCAGCCTTGGATCTTTGGAATGAATTGAAGACTCGGTATTTGAGGAGTGATGGGCCACGAGTGTTTCACCTTGAGAAATCCTTGAAGTTGTATAAATCAAGGATCTTCTTCAATTACTGAATATTTTAGTGCCTTCAAAACACTTTGGGATGAATATGTAAGCTATCGTCCATTTCCTACTTGTACATGTGGGAAAATGTCATCTTGCACATGTAATCTTTTCACTTTCTTACTGCAAAGACAACAATCTGATTATGTCTTGAAGTTTCTTGTTGGCTTGAATGATTCCTATGCTTCTGTTAGAAGCCAACTACTTCTTGTTGTCCCATTACCGACCATAGCCAAAGTGTTTTCTCTGTTACTTCAAGAAGATAGTTCAAAGACAGCTTAGTAATTCAATTCCTACTGAAACACTTGCATTGATGGTGAAGCAATCGCATCCAGTAACTTCTTCATCTCGGTTCTCAAAAGAAAAATCCAAGAAAGCTTCACTTCATTGCACACATTGTGGATACAATGGACATACCATTGAAAAATGCTTTCAGCTTCATGGTTATCCCCTTGGTTGGGCTAGGACCAAAAGGGAAACGACACTACTCTGCTCATAATGTCATTTCAACTGAGGTCTAAAATCAAACCAACAATGAGGAACCAAGGTTTTCTTTAACTGCTGAAGAAATTAATAAAATCATAGCTCTTGCCAATACCTCTTCAGTCCTCTACAAATGATCAGAATATCTCTTCATTGCAATCTTGCCATCTTGTTACATCCTCAAATTTCTCTGGTAATGCCTCTTATAATCCTATTTCATTTTCTCCAAATTCCAATTATCGATGGATTCTCGATACTAGGTGCAGCAGATCATATGATCTGTTCACCACTATTATATTGCTTTCCTCCCAAGAATATTGATACTTCCATAAACCTACCTAATGGTCAAAAAGTTCCAGCCACTCATATTGGCACAATGTGTCTCTCTAATCAAATATTCTTATCAAATGTACTATGTGTACCTTCTTTTTTTATTAATCTTCTATCTGTTTCTAAACTCACTAAATGTTCTAATATTTGTTTATCCTTTTCCTCATTCTCACTGCCTTTTACAGGACTAATCCCTGAAGAAGACGATTGGGATTGCATTTGAGAAACAAGGGCTCTACATCTTACAGCAAGCTGCTCCTAAGGCTTCTTCCTGCCACACATCTAAATCTAACTCAGTCCCTTTTGCTTTTGTTGTCTCACAAAATTCTCTAGATATCTGGCATTACAGATTTGGTCATACATCCTCTTCTAGATTACTTCTCCTCAAGCAATTAGATCCCTCAATCTCTATCAATTCTCAAAATGTTTGTGATGTATGTCCTATTAGCAAAACAAAGAAAGTTACCCTTTACTGTATCTCATACCAATTCTAATAAAAGTTTTGATTTGATACATTGTGACATATGGGGTCCATTAGCAACAATTTCTTACTCGGGTTTTAAATTCTTCCTAACAATTTTTGATGATTTTACAAGATGTACTTGGGTTTATATGCTTAAAACCAAGTCTGAAGTTTCTTTCATATTCAAGAATTTCTGCAACATGATAAAAACTCAATTCAATACATCTGTCAAAATAGTAAGGTCTGATAATGGACCAGAATTTTTCATAAATGATTTTTATCATGAAAATGGAATTTTACACCAAAAAAGTTGTGTATAAACTTCACAACAAAATGGTGTAGTTGAAAGGAAATATCAACACTTAATCAGAACAGCTAGAGCCTTAATGTTTCAAGCTAATATCCCCTTATCTTTTTGGAGTGATTGTGTACAAGTTGTTGCTCATATAATAAATAGAATTCCTACCCCACTTCTTAAAAATAAAACACCTTATGAAATGTTGTTTAACAAAACACCAAAATTTTCTCATCTAAAGGTTTTTGGCTGCCTTTGTTTTGCATCTACATCGCAACATCACAGACAAAAATTCGATCCAAGAGCTACAAAGTGTCTTCCTTGGATATCCTTCTGATATCAAAGGTTATAAAGTCATGGATCTCAATAGCAACAAAATTTTCGTTTCAAGGAATGTTACATTCCATGAAAATATTTTCCATTTCAAGCAGTCCCTCTAGATTCTCATACTCATTCTTTTTTGTTCCCTATATCAAAACATTCATATAGCCCAGACTATTGCTCTAAAAATCCAGCTGTTGTTCCCAACCAAAGTGATTCAACTTTGTCTATCAATGAATCTTTACCAAACATCGATCCAAATATCTCCATGACTCATGATCAACCTAACAATAGTCCAAACATAAGAAAATCTTCTCGAGTTAGACAGAAACCCAGTTTTTTGCAAGACTATTATTGCAGCAATGTTTCTTTAAATGCAACACCTCTCACTTCTTCTACAGATGGTTCTAAAGATAATTCATATCCTATCTCATCTTTCTTATATGCCAGTAGACTATCTAATTCCGATAGAGCTTTTCTTGCTTCAATTTCAAATTGTCCAGAACCTAAATCTTATAAACGAGCTGCACAACTTCCTGAATGGCAAAAAGCTATGAAAAATGAGATTGATGCTTTGGAGTTAAACAAAACTTAGAACCTTGTTACTTTACCTAAAAATAAATATACTATTGGTTGTAAATAGGTATTTAGAGTAAAGTATAAAGCTGATGGAAGCATAGAAAGGCACAAGGCCAAATTAGTGGCAAAGGGCTATAATCAACAAGAAGGTTTGGATTTTTTTGATACTTTTTATCTTGTGGCAAAGATGACTTCTATTAGACTATTACTTGCTGTAACTGCAATTAAGAACTGGAATCTTCATCAATTGGATGTAAACAACACATTCTTACATGGTGATTTACAAGAAGAAGTTTATATGGAGCTGCCCCTTGGAATGCCTAATCCAGAAAATAAGGTTTGTCATATTTTGAAAAGCATTTATGGCCTCAAGCAAGCATCTATAAAATGGTTTGAAAAATTGTCTATTGCCCTCATTAGCTATGGTTTCACTCAAGGAACTTCTGACTACTCTCTTTTCATAAAGAAATCCACAACATCCTTTATGGCATTGTTAGTATATGTTGATGATGTGCTGCTAGCCAATGATAGCTTACAGGATATTCAACTCCTAAAAGAATTTCTGCATGATCAATTCACTATAAAAGACTTGGGGCCACTGAAATATTTCCTTGGCTTAGAAATATCAAGATCTAAAGCAGGCATTTCTCTTTGCCAAAGGAAATATGCACTAGAAATTCTTCAAGACACGGGAACAATTGGTGCAAAGCCTGCTGCCTTTCTAATGGATACCAATTTAAAACTCATAGCCACTGATTCTACTTTGTATGAAGATCCATCAGCCTATAGAAGACTCATTGGGAGGCTCATATGCCTAACACTTACAAGACCAGACCTTGCATATTCAGTTCAAGTCCTCAGCCAATTCCTTACTAAGCCTGCTGTCAGTCATTATCTAGCAGCAGTTAGAGTATTAAGGTACTTGAAAGCCACTCTAGGTTAGGGCTTATTCTTCTCAGCATCATCAAAATTGCAACTCAAGGCTTTTTCCTGACAGTGATTGGGCAGGGTGCATAGATACAAGGAGAAGTGTCACAAGGTTTGCTGTATTTTTAGGAGACTCATTGGTCTCATGGAAGTCCAAAAAGCAAGTTACTATAAGTCAGATCCTCTACTGAAGCAGAATATCGAGCCCTTGCAGACACAACATGTGAAGTCCAATAGCTGGTTTATGCACTACAAGATTTACTGATCACTCATTCCCAGCCAATTTTGATGTAGCACTGATAGCAAGTCTGCAATGTCTATAGCCTCAAACCCAGTTCAACATGAAAGAACCAAACATATTCAAATTGACTGTCACTTAGTTCGTGAAAAGCTACAACAAAACCTCATCAAACTATTTTACATTCCATCTAGACTACAGTTGGCAGACATACTTACAAAACCACTTGGCTCTTTACCTTTTCATCATATTCTTCGCAAGATGAACATCCTTAACATTCATGTTCATCTTGAGGGGGGGTGTTGGAGTATAGCCTCAAAAATAGAAGATATGGAATTAAAGTCTAAATATGAAAAGGGCAAAATAGAGAATGAGCCAGTTGAGAGTTTTCTGTTACTAGTTTCATCTCTATATAAGTACGTGTAAAGCACTTGTATCAAGATCATTCAGTTAATTTTCAATACATCTTATGATAGTTTTTCCCTTTTCTTCTTCTCTATTTTCTAGTTTTTTGCTTTTCTATTTTCCTTTTATCAAGTTCTCAACACTACTCTCTTACACATGACAAATAAAAAGAGGGAAAAAAAGGAAAATTTTGACTTTTTTGTAATAATTATATAAATAATGCTAATGTGTATTAAAGTGGAACCAAAGGTGGGAAGTATCATACAATAATGACTATATAGATATCTATATTTGGTATATGAATCAAACTACTATATATACTACTAGTAATCATGCAAAAAATTAAAAGGAATATTTGAATATCACATTCGTGAAAGTACAGTAGGAAGAAGCTATCTTAGTCCATAAATTATTAATAATCTATACTACCTATAAAAGGTTTTATATGGATTATGGCAGGGAATACGATGACGTGGTTTTATAATTATAAAAAGTATTTTAACACGTTCACTTGACACCAAAATCACCCCTTTTCTATAATAAATTTTATGATTCTCCACTTTCCCCAGTTTACGTCAATGAATATGACCATCTCAGTTCCAAACTTCAACACCATTTTACGTCCCAAATGTTCCTACTACGTTCCCTAACTTTTCCTACGTTATGCTCATGGCAGTTTTCCAAACTTTTCCAAAATCAAACAAAAAAATACCCTTTTTAATACATTTTTATTCTTCACTTATTCTTACTTTAACCAATGGTACACACACCATAGTTTCCAAATTTCCAAACTTCTAAACAATTTATTCCCAAATTTCTCCACTTTCCCGACATTATACCCATTCAGTTTCCAAAACTTCCCCCAAAAAAAAAAAAAAAAAACTCTCTTAATATCACTACACAGCTGCTCCACTTCAATGGCGTTAGAAAAATGCCGCTTACCTTGATTTGTTGGAGTGGGACCTCAACGAAGTTAAAGTTGAGGTTCTCCTACCTTGATTTGTTGGAGTGGGACCTCAACGATGTTAAAGTTAAGGTCCGATCATCTCTCTCTATATGCATACGCGTTGCATTTGGTTCCTTCGCAACTCCACTTTTTAATTTTCTGGAACTGTACTCTGTTACTTCTGAAATTTGATTATTTTTCGTGATTTTTTCATGTGCTGCTTTTATCTTGCCTTAAATTGCATCCTAACAGTCATACCTTTCTTCATCATGCTATCTTAACATGTTGTTTCATATGGGTCAAAAGCCATGCCATCTTATTCATGGGATTCAAAATATGTTGGGGATGTTGTAAATGGGACCACTACTATACCTGAGATTCTGAGAAATCAAAATCTTCTATGGATTTCAATGCTTTAGTGAAGTCAAATAATTTTACCTCTCTAAAAACAAGTACTACTTTTGCTAGGAAATTTTCAAATGCGCTTTGGATTCGAAGTCGCCGCAATTTGCAAGCCTCATCTAATTTTTCCTAGCCTATCGTTCAGTCTGTCAAACTGGCTAGCAAGGTGTGCATGCTTCGCATATTGATTTCAATGTTCATTATGATTGTGTTCGGTGTTGACCTGTATATTTATATCAAAGAGTTCCAATGACTACATCATTTTTTTTCAATTTTGTACTACGATATCAGGGAAAAAATTTACCTTATACTCCAAGTTTCAACATATATACTGCTGCCACTTCTAACTTCCATAAGTGCATCACAATACTTAATGTTTTTTTACATGAGACAGAATTAATAGATAGCTATCAGCCAGAATGACAACAATAAAAGATATTTGTACTCTCACTGTTTAATATCATTATTATTATTATTTTATAAATGAATTAGTGTAGTGATGGAATCTAGCGATACATGAACTCAAAAGCTAACAAATCTGCATAAAAAAATAATCCTATCGATTATCATCTTATAAAATCACATATAATGGATATATACAATTTGGAAACTTCCTGTAGAATAAGTTAGGAGAATCCAAAAACACATTTAAAAGATATGTACAATTTTTTAGCAATTCATTGACATGTTGAATAGTTATGTATGATATGTTGTTATTCTTGGTTGTGTAGTTATTTGGATATAGGTTGTCGATGATTGATAAAAATCAAAGGCATCATTTTTCTTCACATGAAGTGAAACTATTACTTATTATTGAAAACTAGAAAGCATTTAAGAAGGATCTGACACAACTTGGTTCATTGAATTATTATGTTATAAATTACCTCTATGATCATCACATTGTTATCACCACATAAATATCTCTGTGTCCATTTCAGATTTCAACCTGCCCTAAATACTCTGGCAATTCCTATGATTTTTGTCTAATTCATCTGTTCCAGATGGTGTCCATGTTCTGGCTGAATTTAGTTGACAGTAGAAAGGGTCGCCGGCTCTCTGTCACAAGAGGTTTTTTTTTTTATGTTCAATTAACAATAGACACTATCCGAAACAAAACCTCTCTCCCACTCATCTAGCCACATTCTCAAGCACAAGAAAATCATTGGTCAGAGAGACAGAGATGTGGTTATGCTCTGTTAGAAGCAATCAAGTGATAGAGGATTAAAGTTACCTTGTTAACACCTTCTGAAATAGTATTTATGACTCTAATATTGATATTAGTAAACAATGGACTGACAAATCTTTGAATATCTCCCATGAAAAATTGACCCAATTTGATGAGCTGATGAAATGCATTATGTCACTTGGAGATGGGAGCATGTGGGTTTCCCCTCACTCAGTATATTTTCCAGTTCTTCTATTGCAACCTGTTAAGGTGAATGTGAAATGATTAATTGTTTCACAAGATGTGCTAAAATTACTTTAACCAAACACCACATGACTACATACATTGTGTGACAGAAATAAATAAAATATACTACAGCAGTGCTAGTTTTGAGAAGCTAATGAAAGAACTCAAATAGAAGTGTGCTCGCTCTGAGGTGGGGGAGGAAATGAGGGTGAAGTTTTGCGTGGATGCTTGCTTGTGGGGATGTGACTTTAAAGGAAAGCTTTCCTCATTTGTTCAGCTAGACTGTCAACAAGGAACTCAATTCATATTATGCTTCAAAGTAGGAAAAGGAGGATGGTTGCAATTTTAGTGGGTTTAGATTTCTATATGAGGTTGCATCTAACAGTTGTCTCAATTGTTTTCCACAGTTCTCGCCTATGGATGTAGCTAATATCGCAAAATGGAAAACCATGAAAAAAATTGTAGTCACAATCCTTTTTTGCCTGATTATTTATATGTTTTTGCATTGTGGTTTCTGATTTATTTGGTTCTTTATCATTTATTTTTCTTATAGAAACTCTTAATTTTTTGTACACCAGATCAAATTCTGCATGCTCATCACAATGGTGATTAGCTTCAGTTGTTTATTTGTTAAGATCGATCAAGTCAGGGGAACCACTTGAAATTTCAAGGGTGTCTCCTTTATGTTCTTATCGTTTGAGTGGGTTTTGGGCAAATTGTCAAACTTCAAGTAGGCTTTGTTTGTGCAAAAAATAAAAATTTGTTTGAGATTTTAGTATATGTTTGGTGTTTGGACTATTTGAGCAGTGTTAATGTTGTCAGAGAAACAACATCCAGTCTTTCTTCTCTCTCTGTATATATTTATTTACATTTTTCTTTAAATTTTACTTGTTTTATTTGTTAAGAAATTTTATTTTTTTTGGTTGCATTCCTACATAAAGAGAGAATATTTGGAGGTATTAAAACTAATGCTGAAAGGTGGAGATATTATCAATATTTGCGAACACAGAAAAAAAAAAAAGGATTGAAGACTATACTCTCAATGCTAAGCATGAAGCTGATCTTTTTTTTATATAGATTTTTTTGGTTAATAATATGAAAAGAATTATTTGTATTAATTTTCTTTTATTTTAGCAGGTAAGTGTGAAAATCCATCAAAGTTGACTCCTGCCCCAAATTATGACGAGTAACCCTATTATGATTCGGTTGGTTGGTATTAGGCCAAGAATCTTAGCATGGAACAGGAGGGCAATCAGGTTCACATAAAATGGGGGTCTGAAGGGAACAGGAACACTTGGTCAAGAGCAAGCGTCATAGATGTCGTAGAATGTGATAGCTCCTATGCTAACAAGTGTCGGGTTTGAAGCTTCTTTAGAAGTTTCTATGAAAATCTTCTTTGAGTAGCTCAGCTGTCATATCTATAAACTAGGCCATATCTTGCGAGTCATCATGGGTAGTTACAGAAAAGCAGTATTTAGCCATTGAATTACTTAAAATGTTCCTTCAAACAACAATTAATAGGTGAGTAGATGTATGTTTACACTAGATGCTTGAAGTGTTTGATTGGTCATTTATTAGCTTTTACTTAGTAGACTCTCTTTCTTAAAAATATTTTAATAAAATTTTAATTTTGTAAAAACTTAAATGAGATAGAATTATAAAATTAAAAGGAAGGACCCAATTATCTTCATCAATTTTCTTTGCAAATCATCTTTCCTGAGGAAGAAGGTTTTCAGATTGTCCGCTTTTTAAAGTAATTTACTTCCTCTCTTTTTGTGCTTTAGTTTCCTTTCTTTAAAAAAAAAATTGAAAAATCTTGGTTATATATCTTTGAATTTAGTTGGAAATTGATTTTTTGCAAGTACTCTTGGGTTTATATCCTTTTAAATACTCAAAATCTCTCTGTATGTTGTTAAATGAAATTTCTATGAAACTAATTACTTTTTTTTTTCATGTGGTATACATTCATTGTGTTCTACGATCATGTATATAAAATTTTGATGCAAAAACTGATAGAACAATTGAAAACTTATCACTAGAAAAACTATGAATATTTAATCTTCTTAGTGTAAAATAAATTTGATTTACAGAAATAAGAATCTTTAACTATCATGAAAATCACATAATAATAATTTTATGTGGAAATAAAATTTCTTGAAACATACCAGAATCAACCATAATGAGATCTCCTTCTTGAAGATGGCTTGTAGAAATTATTTCTCTCACTTGACCCCTTTTTTTTTTTTCTACGCTAGAATGTTATGGGAAAGTCCGGTCAAAGTTATGTGGATAGAGAGAGGACAATTCCTACTTAAAATCAAACTCTTATCCTACTCCCCATGAAAGTAGGTAAATAGGAAAACCACTTCCCCTATTATATCTCACTAATTAATTAACTGTGCGTAACTCTTCCAAAGCCAATAACAACCTAATTCCATTAAGTCCAAATAATGTTTATATTACCCTTTCATGTGGGACATATTTTAACATTCTCCCACTTGGCCCATATGAACGACACTTATTTGGATTGACAAGGTAAACATAATATGCGCATAACATTAGCTTATTCATACTTTAGTGAGATTACAATAATATTATAATTAAATAACTTACCAACATGAGTCATGGCGGTAAATATCAATAAAGTGACATCTTCCCTTCCATGCATTACAATACCAGCAAATCACTTAATTACAATCCATAATAGGAAGTAACTCTAATGTCCCCATAATATCTTTGTCAAAGACGATTCCTGTCATCAATAATCCATCTTCATAATTATGTAATTGATGGTAAGCAGGAAAAATGTCAGAAACACAATTAGTGATATCTCTATAGATGTTATAGAACAAAAACATAAAGATCCACAAACATACCTCAAGAATTACAACAAAGACCCATGCGATCAACATGTTCCTTAAATGTCTTTGGTGCTAACCCTTTAGTCAAAGGATCTGCAATCATGAACTCAGTCTTAATATGTTCTATAAACACTGTTTGTTTCTGAACTTCCTCCTTAAAGGCCAAATACTTGAGCTCCATGTGCTTAGCGCCATTAGAATATTTATCGTTCTTGGAGAAAAAGACTGCTGCGGAATTATCACAATACATTCTCAGCGGCCTGGCAATGCTGTCGACAACTCCAACTCTTGAGATAAAATTTCGCAACCATAAAGCATGAACTGTGGCCTTAAAGCATGCCACAAATTCAGCTTCCATAGGTGATGCTGCTATGATAGTCTGTTTGGCATTTTTTCATGATATTGCTTCCTCCGACTAATAGAAACAAATAACCAAAAGTTGACTTCTGACTATCAACACAACCAACAAAGTCTGAGTCGGAGTAGCCAACCACCTCTAACTGATCAAACCTTTGTTACGTGAGCATATAGTGTCTTGTACCCTTCAAGTATCTTAAAACCTTCTTTGCATCTTTCCAATGCTCCATTTCGGGATTACTTTGGTATCTCCTAAGCAATCCAACTACAAAACTAATATCTGGTCTTATACAAGTCTAAGCATACATCAAGCTTTCAACAACAGATGCATAAGAAATATTTTCCATTCTTTTCTTTTCTAATGCATTCTGTGGACAATCTTTTTCACTAAACTTGTCCCCTTTACAAATAGGAGCAAGAGTGGCCGCACATTCAGCCATATGAAATCTTTTAAGAACTTTATTGATATATCCCTTTTGAGACAACCCTAACAATCCACGTGTTCTATCACAAAATATTTCAATTCCTATCATGTAAGTTGCCTCACCCATATCTTTCATTTAAAGTTCATAGAAAGAAATCTCTTGGTTTCATTTAGTAAACCAAGATCATTACTGGTAAGCAATATATCGTCAACATACAGAATCAATAACATGAACTTGTTTCCACTAACCTTTAGATATATACACCGATCGACGGTATTTTCTTTAAATCCAAAGGACGTGATGGTATCATTAAACTTAAGATACCATTGTCTGAAAGCTTGTTTAAGTCTATAAATTGACTTCTTTAATTTGCATACCATATGCTCCTTTCCTTTAATCAAAAAACCTTCAGGTTGATCCATATAAACCTCTTCATCTAAATTCCCATTCAGAAAAACAGTTTTCACATCATTTGGTGTAACTCCAAATCGAAATAAGCCACCAAAGCCATTATGATCCTAAAAAAGTCCTTCTTCGATACAGGGGAGAATGTCTCTTTGTAATCAACACCTCTTTTTTGAGTGAAACCTTTTACAACAAGTCTAGCTTTATGTCGTTCAATATTTCCATTGTAGTCGCGTTTGGTCTTAAAAACCTACTTACACCTGACTGTCTTAAAACCTTAGGCAAATCAACGACATCCTAAACTTCATTTTGTTCCATTGATTTCAACTCATCATTTATAGCACTGATCCACTTTTCAAAATCACTACTTTCAATGGCTTGTGAAAATGAAACCGGATCTTTACTTGTCCCTAAATCATAATCAGATTCTTGCAGATATACCAAATAATCATCTGAAATAGCTGATCTCCATTCTCTTTGATATCTCCTTAATGCTATTCCTTGTGATTGTTCTGCAACTAGTTCATTGGTGGCATTCTCATTATGGAGTGACTGATCACTAGATTGTTGTTTAATGTTATCAAACTGTTCGATAACTAGAGAAACAACAGTTTTCGTTAAAGTTACGGGTATCAGTATAGGCACCCAAACTTCTTCGATTATCACATTACGTGACACATCACTCCTACTAATTTCACCATTCTCAAGGAATCTGGCATTTTCGGTTTCAACAATTCTCGTATTATGGTTAGGGCAGTAAAACTTATACCTTTGGACTTCTCTGGGTAACCAATAAAGTACCCGCTTACAGTTCTAGAATCCAACTTTTTTTCATGCGGATTATAGATCCTAGCCTCTACTGGTCAACCCCAAATATGAAAGTGTCTCAAACTCGGTTTCCTTCCCGTCCATAATTCAAAAAGAGTCTTTTGAACTGCCATACTAGGAACCCGATTAAGCAAATAAACGGCTATCTTAAGGGCCTCCACCCACAATGAAATGGGCACTTAGGAGTTACTTATCATACTTCTAACCATTTCCATAAGAGTATGATTATGCCTTTCAGCCACACCATTCTGCTGAGGCATACCAGGCATTGTGTATTGTGCACAAATACCATACTCTTCTAGGAATTTAGCAAATGGTCCTAGACATTGTCTTATTCCATTATACTTTCCGTAATACTCACCACCTCTATCTGATCGAATGATTTTCACATTTTTACCTAATTGTCACTCAATTTCAGCAATATATGCCTTTAAAGCATTTATTGTTTGAGACTTTTCATGCAACAGATAGACATAACCGTAACGTGAAAAATCATCGATGAAAGTGATAAAGTATTTTTCTCCACCAAAAGACGGTGAGTCAAAAGGTCTACAAATATCAGTATGGACAATCTCCAAAATTTTTCCACTTCTTGTGGTGTCTTTCTTTGTATGTTTGGTTTGCTTTCCTTTAATGCAGTCCACACACACATCGAAATCAATAAAATCAAGATTTGAAAGAATCTCATCTTTTACCAATCTCTCCATTCTTTCTCTGGATATATGACCTAGTCTTTTATGGCACAAGAAAGAAGAATTCTCATTAATTATGCTACGTTTAGTTCCAACATCATGATGCAGGGTAAGGAGTGTTTTAGCAAAATTTTTGTTAAGATTAAATCTATATAAACCCTTAGATACAACACCAGAACCAACAAATGAGTCATTTCTCAATAAACGAAAACCCTTATGTTCAAAATGTAAAGCATAACCATCATAATCAAGTCTTGACATAGAAATTAAATTTCTAGAAATAGTAGCAACATAAAAAGTATCAAATAGGTCCAAACAATGGCCTGACTCTAAAAACAAACATAAAGTCCCAACACCAACAACTGGTACTTGTGTTCTATCTCCCAAGACTATAAAATGCTTATTTTCCTTTATGTTCTGGATCGAAAGGTATCCCTACATCGAATTTGAAACATGAATAGTAGAACCAGAGTCAATCCACCATGTATTAAAAGGAACTTGTGTCATATTTGATTTAAAATATACATAAGCTAACAGCTTACCTTTCTTCTCGAACCAAGTTTTACGTTTCGAGCAATTTTTCTTTAAATGCCCATAGCCATTATAGAAATAAAATTTTGGTCCATTATGTTCCTTCTTGTGAGCCCCATTGACATGAAAGGGTCCTGCAACCTTCAAGTGATCTTTCTTGGAACTCTTCTTGTGTGTCTTTCCTTTGCTTCCAACTCCATGACTCATAACATTAACTGAATGTTGTCCTTGTTGCTTAAGTCTTGCCTCTTCTTGAATTAACATACTCGCCAATTCATTCACATTCCACTTTTCCTTAATAGTGTTATAGTGAATCTGAAATGGCCCATACTGAGCAGGCAAGGAATTCAAAATGAACTGAACAATGAAACTTTCATCAACATTCATATACAAATATTTGAGTCTGACAGCTAGATTAGTCATTTCAAGGACATGTTTATTCATTCCACGGCTACCATCAAATTTCATGGTGGTAAGTTCAACCATTAATCTCCCTCCAAGGGACTTGTCCGTTGAACGAAACCGATCTTCCATAGCCTTGAAATATTCCTTTGCATTTTCAATTTGAGGAAGCGTTGACTTGATATTGTTCACAATACACATTCGCATAAACATGATGCTTAATCTGTTCAATCTTTCCCATGACTTAGACAAAGCTTGCTACTCCGAACTGCTTGTTTCAGTAATAGCAGCCAATTTTTCAATTCGCAGTGCTAAGTTAAGATCCAGAACACCAAGGTGAAACTAGATCTGTTCCTTCTAGTCAGAGAAATTAACTCCATTAAAAATTGGAACAGAAAAAGCTAGCGAATGAAGCAAAACAGAAACTGACACTGCATAAAATATCACAACATTAATGCTTTGAAAAAAATCAATTCCATTAGCAATATTGCGTTCAATCTTTGGATTAACTAATGGAATATACTAATATTCAAATTTAATGGTGATTTTCACTCACCTAGGCATAATTGATAACCCTTTAAAGTTTGATTGGTTTGTCACCTTTGGGCATCCATCCCAATCTCACTATCATTCTATCAATTATTCTAATTAATTTAATGACTACTTGAAAGTTGGTGCACCTTTGGATTAGACCATAATAATCAAATAATCATTCCATAATAATTTTGCAAAGTCATAATGTAATTCAATATTTATAACTTTTCCCAGCAAAATCACTTCGGTGACAACATGCTAACCATAATATAAATTTTGATTGATAAATGACCAAGAAAAAAAATAAAAAAATAAAAAAAATAAAATAATCTTTTAATTTTCTTTAATTATATGTAAAATCCAACCCATACATGCATAAATATAATTATTAATCCAATACAAGTGAGCCCATAACATAGCCATCATTACTAATTTACTAGGCCCATAACACAAACCCAGTAGGCAAATCCAGTATGCATGTGTTTCTACCAAATCAACAAAAATATATTTACACAATTATAACAGCCGCTACACAGTATGCAAGTGAAATCTTTGTTTTTTTTTTTTGTTTTTTATTCAAAACAACACACAAATCAGGCCAAAGATCTTACCGTCCACATCTAGCCGACCATGTGGACACAAATCAATCCCAAAGGTCTTACCGTCCAGAGAATCAATACTAATACCGTCAATGAATCGCAAGACTAGAAAAATATTCTTCCAACATTCTTTTTCTTTGAGTATTTGAGTAAATCTGTAATATCGTTTATAGGCTTATTAAAGTATGTTGACGTCGGCAATTTACCAATAAACCCGCTGTCAATGATTTCATGCCATCACAAGTATCATCTAAAATTTCACCATTGAACGATACAAAGTAGAGGTAGTAATGACATATGGAATCATGAAAGATATTAATGAAATCAATCTCTATATTAAAAGGAAAATCATGATAGTTTCAACCAAGTTCTGATACCACATGTAAAATAAATTTGATTTATAGAAATAAGAATCTTTAACTATCATGAAAGTCACATAATAATAATAATTTTATGTAGAAATAAAATTTCATAAAACATACCAGAATCAACCATAATGAGATCTCCTTTTTGAAGATGGCTTGTAGAAATTATTTCTCTCACTTAACTTCTACATCAGAATGTTATGGGAAAGTCTGGTTAAAGTTATGTGGGTAGAGAGAGGACAATTCCTATTTAAAATCAAACTCTTATTCTACTCCTCATAAAAGTAGGTAAATAGGAAAAACCACTTCCCCTATTATATCTCACTAATTAATTAACCGTGTGTAACTCTTTCAAAGCCAATAACCACCTAATTTCATTAAATTCAACTAATGTCTATATTACCCTTTCATGTGGGACATATTTTAACACTTAGTTTTATGCAGTATGAGGTTTACTTTTTATTGTAATGATTGGCTCCTCTATACATCTCGTTGTGCTTAGGGAGAGAAAGGAAGTTGTGAATCTTTACGGTGACAAAACAACTTCCATTTTGTTTTAAAGTTAGTTTTTCGAGATTATTATTTTTTATAGGTTTAAGGAGGCAACTCCTATGTATGTAGATTCTTTTGTAGAGTTTTTAGATGATCTTAAGATTCAATTTTTGTTCCCTATCTCATTTTTTGGTATCAATTTTCCCCCTCAGGCACTATCAATATATATAACAATTTTACTGATCGAAAAAAAAATGGTAGCTATACAAACTTTTCAAAAAAAAAAAAAAAAAGGTAGCTATACAGGAATATATGACAATCATGAATATAACTCAAAGTAAGTATACATAGTATAATCAAGTTACATTGTACACTCGACAAAGCCTTAATCCCAACAAATAATTAAGTTACATGCACGTAACTCAACACACAAGTCAAGAAACTTCAAAATATTCAATAAGTTCAAATAAATTTGTAAGCTTTGGGCGTGCGTGCATGTTGTAATCTTACTACAAACTCAAGGCAACCAAAAAGCATCCTATAAAAAAATAGAAACAATTATAAATCCCATAGTAACAATTCAATTTGCAAATAGCTGATTTCATCTCAGTTGAATAGAGTCAATATTTTTCTCGGGGTCCTCAAAAATAGAAATTCTAAAGTTCAAAGTTTAGCTTATTCTCTTGTCCTAAATACTCTGAGCAACCAAAAAGCATCCTATAAGAAAAATAGAAACAATTATAAATCCCATAAATTAATTCTATAATTACAATTCAATTAGCAAATAGTTGATTTAATCTCAATTGAATAGAGCCATTTGTTTTCTTAGGGCCTCAAAAATAAGAATTATAAAATTCAAAGTTTAGTTTCTTCTCTTGTCCTAAATACTTAAAGGAACCAAAAAGTATCCTACAAGAAAAATAGAAACAATTAGAAATCCTATTAATTAATTCTATAATTTCAATTCAATTATCAAATTATTGATTTAATCTCAATTGAATAGAGCCATTTGTTTTCTCAGGTCCTCAAAAATAAGAATTTTAAAATTCAAAGTTTAGCTTCTTCTCTTGTCCTGAATACATAGAGCAACCAAAGAGCATCCAACAAGAAAAATATAAACAATTATAAATCCCATAAATTAATTCCATAGTCACAATTTAATAAAAACATGGCTCTTAGTGAAACAACTAAGCTAACCACATAATAACTATTACAATAGTAAGAGAGAGGCAGAGAGAGTGGGTAAAACCCTTGTATTGAATGTGTATAATACATGTATAAAAGGGCCTATATATAGGTATACAAGAGGGAATAATACTGGCATATTCTAGGGAATAATACTGACATATTCCAAGGATATGCTGAGAATATGCCAAGGTATAGCTGTACAATACGGGTATGGATACTACGTTTGACAGTACACGCACTACAAAAACACACATTTTTTGCGACGCGCAAAAATCGTCGCAAAAAGTCACTTTTAGCGACGCCCAATAGTATGTCACGAATAGTAGGAAAAAAGTAATAAAAAAATGCAGGTTTGGCACGAAAAATTAGGCAAAAAATTATTAGCAATGCACATGTAGCTATTAGCGATGCACTTGTGCGTCGCTAATAGGTCAAGTTATTGGCGACGCTAAATGTTGCGATGTGCGTCGCTAATAGGTCAAGTTATTGGCGACGCTAAATGTTGCATCGCAAATAGCATATTTGGACAAAACAATGGCGTTTTATAGAGTGTTAGCGACGCTCATTGAGCGTTGCTAATAAGTCCCATATCTTTTAATTCGCCGCAAAACCCATTTTCCTCTTCTCTCTGTTTCCCAAAATTTTCTCACTTTCTGTCTCTCTCACTCCCTAATTGCAAGCACGATTCCGATGACGGCACTTGGTCCATTCGGCAACGGCGGCAATCGGTTCATTCGGCGGCAGTAGATTGTATCCATTTTTCTCATTCAAAGATCTGTCAAATCTGAATTTAGGTTTTCTTCAACAGAAGAAAATAGGTATGTTTTCACTTGTTTTCAAATTATTTAAATGTGATTGTTCATACATTTATAAATTCATTATAGATCTTGCTATTCTCTGTTAAATCTATGAGTATCCATGCATATTTTTAAATTTTTTATTGCTTTAAAAACTAACCAAATTAGTTAAATTTCTTTAGATCTATGAAATGATTAAGTAGGAAAAAATTGGAATCAAGTCTTGTAGCTAGATGTTGGTTTTTCTCACAAGATGAGTTCAATTTTTTTATTTAAAATATGTTAAAACGTTAATTTTTTTTTTATAGCTAATACACATGCAATTCCTACGGAATATGTGACTGATTTTTTTTATAGCTAATATGGGCCAGGTTTGTTATTCACATTCTAATTAGTAGTGATTTTCTTTCCTCTAAAATCTGTTGCATAGCTTGTGAGGGGCTTTGGCTAATTTTCTGTGCCCTTGTAATATGTGACTGATTTTGATTTTTGGTTTTTCTCACTGCACAGAAACTGATTCGAATGATCATGCAATTTCTATCTTACCTTTTGGAAAATTATTTTTGTAGCCTAAAGTTTTGGAAAATTAATTTTTTGCCCACCCTTTTTATTGAGTTTAAAAAAAAAAAAATTGAGGGTTTGGCTTTCAAATGTTGTTTCACACATAATAGTTATGCAGTCACCCTTCAAACAACCCAATCCTAACCAAACTCAATCTCAAATTCATTTTTGTATCAAGCTGTTCAAAAATATTAGGCTTGGTTGGACAAAGATTTGATATTGTTCATCCAGTGGACTTTCCAATATGTCTAGAACAGGATGAAAAAGGAATACAAGAGCACGAAAAACTTAGGTCTAAGAATTGAGTGAGTCTAGGTTACACTTATTGTAAAGTAACATCATTTGATTAAACAATTGGGCTAAAAAATAACCACAAAAAAACATATACCTTAGAACCAACCAAAAACTTGAATTGCTTATATCATACTTACAACTTAGTTAAACTAATGAGTTCTAGTGTTCTAGATACTCCAATGGACAATATGTTATATCTAAAATACAAAAGGAGATTTTATTTAAATTAGTCGACTGATTATCAAAAAAGAATCAATGGACTAATAACTGAAATTAGTCAACTGATCAATCTCACTCCAAAAAAAAAAGATTCAGAATTTTAATTTTAGAAGAATGGTCACTCAATGTTTGGAATCAGTTGACTGATTTCACCATATTTAACTGCTAGTTATTGTCACATTAAATGCAACTTCAACCCTAATCCCTTGCTCATGAGTTCCTCTAAACAATAATTTTTAATTTTTTTTTTTGTTTTAGCTGCTAAGTAATAAGAGTTCTTGAGTCCTATAGATTGAGAGATCAACTAGATTCACCTGACCGATTAAGTCAGTTAGTAGTTTTAGGTAGCAATTGATTTGCTTTTGTTGGTTAAGTTGTTGTCAGGTGCCAAATAAATAATTCTTAATGAATGACCTTAATTAATAGATAAAAATTGAAAGTTAGGTGCTTTTACTTGTTAGCAACCAAGATCAATATGTTTTCTATAGGCATTTTCAATACTATTGTTAATGGTTTTTTAAAGCAAAACTCTGTCTGACAATCAGAGTTTGCACTTACACTAATGAATTTTTTAATTGCATTCATGTAAGCCTAGTCCCGTTCGAGAGTCATTTTCATCACATGTGAATCTTGTCGCGAAATTTATTCGTGATTGGGCTCGTGTGTATGAAAATTGATTCTTGAATTGTCTAGAGAGGACAGTTCGGGAATGCATAAATCTGTATTGCAATCAATAGCGCATATGCTTGAATATTTCACTATGATAAAATTTCAGTACGGTCTCCTATTATTCTCTGGGTATATATTTAGGCGTGCTAACGTCTATCTTGTATACTTGGAGAACCGTGGGTAAATGCTGCCGAAATTTTGTCCGAGTGGAATCAAGCATTTGATTTGCTGCTGATTGCAATATAGATTGTGCATTCACGAATGGGATAGGACCACCTTACCCTTTAGAGAGAAGTTGGAGGTGATAGGATTCATGTTTCATATTTATAACGAGTATCATTTTTGACTTGTATTAGGTAGACGAAAATGGATAAGAGTTGGATGGACTTGAGGGGCAGGCATTTGCTAGGGTATGTGAAGGGGATCAAAGATTTTATTGAGTTTGCTCATGCATCTACAGATGGGAGAAATAGGATAAGATGTCCATGTAGGAGGTGCAATAATAGGGATTATATGCACATAGATAAGGCCAAAGAGCACCTACTCGAACACGGGATGGACAAGAGGTATACGTGTTGAGAATTTCACAGGGAACGCCGTGACGTACGAGTGGTATTTGATGATGATGAAGAAGACGACGATGATGACTTTGGTGATAATGTTGGGGTTGGTTACGAAGGCTTTCCACAAATGCTGGCAGACTTATAGGGGGCTACAACTAGGGCGAGTAGTCACAGGAGTGACACGGGACCATCGACAGCATTTAATTCATTGTTGAGGGAAGCAAGGCAGCTGTTATACCCGGGTTGTGATAAGTTTTTGAAACTGGACTTTCTCGTGAAACTCCTTCATCTTAAGACCATCAACCATTGGAGTAACAAATCAGTTAATATGGCCATTGAATTGATTAAAGCAGCGCTTCCTACTGGGGAGACCTTTCCAAAATTATATTACGAGGCAAAAAGAATATTAAGAGATTTAGGCCTCGAGTATATTCCCATACATGCTTGCAAAAACGATTGCATCTTATTTTGGAAGGAGACTGAACAATGTAAGGAGTGTACGGTGTGCCACGAACCCAGGTACAAGCTGAATGAAGGAAAGAGTAAGACAATTTCGCACAAGGTGCTCAGATATTTTCCCTTAAAACCGAGGCTACAAAGGTTGTACATGTCTCAAAAGACGGCAGAAAATATGCGGTGGCATAAGGAGGAGCGTGTTGCTGAGGAAAATGTATGTAGGCATCCGATAGATTCACAAACTTGGGCTGAGTTTGATACAAATCACAAATGGTTTGCAAAAGAGCCGCGTAATGTACGACTTGGGCTGGCTAGCGACGGTTTCAACCCGTTCGGTGACATGAGTAATGCCTACAGCATGTGGCCGGTATTGCTTGTGCCGTATAACTTGCCACCATAGAAATGTATGAAAGAACCATTTATCTACATGTCGTTGCTTATTCCAAGGCCGAAGTCTCCTGGTAATGAAATTGATGTGTACTTGCGTCCTTTAGTAGACGAGTTGAAAGAATTGTGGGAGGTGGGAGTGGAGGCATACGACGTCTCTAAGAATGAGACATTTCAATTGCATGCCGCATTACTGTGGACCATAAATGACTTTTCAGCAAACGGGAACTTGTCTGGGTGGAGCATTAAGGGGTATCTGGCATGTCCAGTTTGCAATAAGGATGCTTGTTCCCTGCATTTGTCAAATGGGAGGAAGATATGCTACATGTGCCATCGTCGTTTTCTATCGCCATCACATGGTTGGCGAAATCGGCAGAAGCATCTGTTTGATGGACAAATTGAGCGCAGATTGTCACCTTCATTATTGTCTGGCAAAGACGTGTTAGCGCAATTGGCAGTCATCCAACCAGTGAGGTTTGGGAAGATATCGGGTAGTAAGAAGAGGAAGCGTACTGATGTGGACTTAAATTGGACGAAGAAGAGCATATTTCTTGATTTGCCGTACTGGGAGACCCTTAAGTTGAGGCACAATTTGGATGTGATGCACATCAAGAAGAACATATGTGATAATGTGCTGGGAACTGTAATGAACATTGAAGGGAAGACAAAGGATACTGTTAAAGCTCGGTTGGACTTGCAGGAGCTGGGAATAAGGAAAGAGCTGCACCTAATACCTAGCAGTGATAAATATATCGTGCCTCCTGTATAGTATACGTTATCATCCGCAGAGAGAATGAGGATTTGCGAGTGGTTTAAATCGGTGAAGTTCCCAGATGGATACGCATCGAATATATCTCAGTGTGTAAATGTTATAGATAGGAAAATATCTGGATTGAAGAGCCATGACCGCCATGTCCTTTTACAACGACTTCTTCCGGTTGCACTACGTGGGTATCTCACCGATGACATGTCGACTACATTAACTGAGTTGGGTTGCTTCTTTAGAAAATTATGTGCGAAGACGTTGAATGTAGAAGTACTTGACAAGCTCAAAAGGGATGTTGTCGTGATCCTCTACAAGTTGGAACAGATTTTTTCTCCAGCTTTCTTTGATATAATGGTCCACTTAGCTGTGCATTTGCCTCATGAGGCAAAAATCGGCGGACCTGTCCAATACCGTTGAATGTATCCAATAGAAAGGTTCATTTAATTTTGTGAATTGTGTTATCTATCCATCCTAACTATTTTAATCTATAACTGATTAATTATCAAAATAGATATTTACACACATTGAAGCAATATGTACGCAACAAAGCATGACCGGAAGGGTCAATTACTGAGGCTTACATTGATGCTGAATGTCTCACCTTTTGCTCTATGCATCTTGAAGATATTGAGACAAGGTTTAATCGTCAAAAGCGAAATTCTGATAGATGTCCAGGGCAACAACGAACTGGCCTTGCGGTGTTTAATCAGGATGTGCGGCCAATAAGTGCCCGTATATATGAATGGTGTCATCCTCAAGACATGGAAAGAGCCCACTACACCATGCTCAACAACTGCGAGGAGACATTGCCATATTTTAAGTAAGTTTATCGAAATGATTGCAATACTACGTTAATATACAAATGTAAGTTACATATAACATATAACATATCTCATCTTATGCAGTGAGCATACGCTCGAGTTTCAAAGCGAACATGTATCAAGTTCTGATCTAGAGTAAAGACAACAAGATTTTTTTCCAAAGTGGTTCGGAGAACGTGTAAGAATAGGTTTCAATTAATTGTAATTGTATTAGTTAATGCATTTGTATTCAATTAATTTTGTACTTGTACTGAATTAATAGATAAAGCTATTACGCCACCAACAATCTCCTAAGGCGTATGATCAAATATATTCCTTGACATGTGGTCCTGATCAAAGGATATCTTGCTACACCGGTTTAATTATTGATGGTGTTCGATTTCACACGAGGGAACGTGAGGTCAGTCGGTGAACACAGAATAGCGGGGTCCTTGTTGAAGGAGATGACGACGGAGGACAAACTGTAGAGTACTATGGTGTTTTACAAGACATCATACAGTTACATTATTGCTACGGTTATTCTGTGTATATTTTTAAATGTGATTGGTGGGATGTAAGTAATAAGAAGACTGGAATGCAGATTGATAAGCACTTCATAAGTGTTAATACGTCACGTACGGCATTTAAAGATGATCCGTATGTTTTGGCATCGGTTGCAAAACAAGTTTTCTATTTGAAGGATGCAAAAATAAAAGGTGATTGGCATGTTGTCCAAAAAATAAAAACTAGAAATATTTATGATGTCCTAAAAGTTAGCGAGGGAGATGAAGAGTTGGAGAGGATTGAGGAGGCACTACAAGAAGAGTCTCAAACTGCCCACGATGGTGTTGTCCGGTATGATCAGAGAGATGTTAGTTCGTATCGGTTGAATAGAACTGATGTAGAACCAGTTCATGTCGTAACTTCCGACGTCACCAATACCACACAATTAGATCCGAGGGATGCAACGTTCATTAATGATAATGATGACGAGGAAAGTGATTTTGATGATGATACATTATTAGAGTATTGTACCGAGAATGAAGAAAATTCAAGTTCAGATGATGATACAAACTCAGATGAATAATTGTAATAGGTGTTACATGTGATCAGATCAAGTGTAATGGATTTTCAATTTTATGATGTAATGGATTGTCGATTTTATGATGTAATGGATATTCAATTTTATGATGTAATGGATATTCAATTTTATGATGTAATGGATTTTAATTTTTATGATGTAATGGAATTTACTTTTAAACTTTCTTTTTAGATATGGTTGGACCAGGATCATGCAGAAGCGCAGCCTCGGTGGACCCATCGACCCCTTCCCCTTCCTCTGCAAGATCGACCGATCTTGCCATTGATGGTATAGATAGTTCCATTTTGTATTAATGCTTATATAAATATGGTACTAATTGTTTCTATTTTATTGTTTCTAAAGCTTCGGCCACCACCTCTAGACGAGGGCGCGGTAGGTCGAAGAATCGGAGTTTGCAGACACAGATGGAGGCAGCAAGGGGCGCGCGACTTCAGATTAAGCTACCTGAGGGCTTGCTGAAGCCCGTTGGTAGGTGGGCACAGCAGTTCACCATAGAAGTCGACATCATTTGCCGACTACGCGCCCCACTCCATATTACTGACTAGAGTCTCGTCACTCAAGAGGAACTACAGGATATTCATGTGCAGATCTTGGTATGTCTTTTATAATTATGTTGAACTAAATTTTAACATTTTTAATGCCGTAATGTTTTGACAATGACATGCTTTACAGGGGAAGTTTGACATCGATCTCCACCTACCTCACGTAGCGAGGGCAGTGGACCGTTACTTGGGAGTCCGTTTCAAGGACTATCGACACCGTCTCCACATGCACTACGAAGCGGAGGTGGCTACCGGTAGAGAGCCCGTGACAAACCCTACAGGGGGTAACGGTGGAGGATTGGATGTTACTGTGCAACCGGTTCGCAAGTGATTCATTCCAGGTAAAAATTGTCAAAATTACTTTTGTTGTCTGGTTTAAATCAGTATTATTTATACTAACCTTCTTTGTTTTGGCCAAGTGTAGGAACTGAGCAAGAAGAATAGCGAGAGTAGAAGCCGTGAGATCACGTTCTTTTGTACAGTATAGGCATAATATGGTAAGTTAATAAATGTATCAAGTTCTTATTGTATAATCTATTCATGAAATCAATCTTCACAAGCTACTATTTATTTTCTCCAACGAGACCAGGACACCGGTGCACCACCCAGCCCCATTGAATTGTGGCACAGGATGCACTACAACCCCAATAAGGGTTGGGCTGGGCCTAAAACACAGCGGCTTTATGTAAGTTTTTATGTAACTTGCCACAGTATTACTAATTTAATATTAATCTAAAGTTATAAAAGTAGCAACATATATTTATGTTTTTATAAGAGGAGATGGTCCGACTGCGTGCTCAGCCTACAACTGAGGGTCAGGATCCGCCGATCGATGACCAGATATGGGAGACTGTTCTGGGCAAGAGGCGTGGCTATGTGCATGGCTTAGGGACTGGGATGGCGCCGAAGACATCGTCCTGAGAGTGATGCTAGGGCATACGCAGCCACTGAGGCAGTTCAACGAGAGAATATAGAGCTGCGGCATAAAGTAAATAGCCTTGAGGAGCGATATTTCCAGCTAGAGGCTCTTGTGCAGACGATGCTCAACTAGCAGCATTACTCTTCACAACCTTGGTAAGTTTTTAAAATTATATACTTTGGTGGATTTATTATTTATAGAAAATGTTACGTAAACCCCATCACACACCTCACATACGATAAAATAGACTTGCACGAACATACGGCACTCGGTTCGGATGTCCGGTTTGAAACTTATGCAAGTTTCAGCTCTGAAAAGGCCCATTTTAGAGTTTTGACAGACCAAAATGCCGGTTATCGGCCTAACTACACTTGAAACCCCATCACACACCTCACAAATGATAAAATAGACTTGCACGAACTTACGACACTCGGTTCAGGATGCCTGATTTGAAACTTATGCAAGTTTCAACTCTAAAAAAGGCCCATTTTGGAGTTTTGATAAGACCAAAATTCCGATTATCGGCCTAACTACCCAAAACCCCATCACACACCTCACAAATGATAAAATAAACTTGCACAAACTTACGGCACTCAGTTCGGATGCCCGGTTTGAAACTTATGCAAGTTTCAACTCTAAAAGGCCCATTTTGGAGTTTTGACAGACCAAAATGCTGATTATAGGCCTAAATACACCAAAACCCCATCACACACCTCAAAAATGACAAAATAGACTTGCACGAACTTACGGCACTCGGTTCGGATGCTCGGTTTGAAACTTATGCAAGTTTCAGCTCTAAAAAGGCCCATTTTGGAGTTTTGACATACCAAAATTCCGGTTATCGGCCTAACTATATAGAAACCCCATCACACACTCAAAAATGATAAAATAGACTTGCATGAACATACGGCACTCGGTTCGGATGTCCGGTTTGAAACTTATGCAAGTTTCAGCTCTAAAAAGGCCCATTTTAGAGTTTTGACAGACCAAAATGTCGATTATCGGCCTAACTACACCGAAACCCCATCACACACCTCAAAAATGATAAAATAGACTTGCACGAACTTACGGCACTCAGTTCGAATGCCCGGTTTGAAACTTATGCAAGTTTCAGCTCTAAAAAGGCCCATTTTGGAGTTTTGACAAACCCAAATGCCGATTATCGGCCTAACTACACCGAAACCCCATCACACACCTCAAAAATGATAAAATAGACTTGCAACGAACTTACGGCACTCAGGTTCGATAATGTCCCGGGTTGAACTTTATGCAAGTTTTGCTCTAAAACGGTTCCCATTTTGGAGTTTGGACAGACCCAAATGACAATTATCGGCCTAACTACACCGAAAACCCCATCAAAAACCTTCACAAATGATAAAATAGCTTAGCACGAAACTTACGGCACTTAGGTTCGGATGGTCCGGTTGAAACTTATGCAAGTTTTTGCTCTAAAAGGTCCATTTTGGAGTTTTGACAGACCAAAATGACGGTTATCGGCCTAACTACACCAAAACCCCATCAAAAACCTCACAAATGATAAAATAGACTTACACGAACTTACGGCACTTAGTTCGGATGCCCGGTTTGAAACTTATGCAAGTTTCAGCTCTAAAAAGGCCCAATTTGGAGTTTTGACATATCAAAATGCCGGTTATCGGCCTAACTACACTGAAACACCATCACACACCTCACAAATGATAAAATAGACTTATGCTATTTTATGTCGTTCTTACTATTTATGCATGCAAAAAAAAACCTATTCACATTCTATGTTCATATATATTTAATAATTGTTCTAATATATATCATTTGATCTTTATTTCAGATTGATCGAGATTATTGTCGCGCCGTATTTATGTTTTGCATCGAAACTTGTTATTTTTATTTGTTTTTTTTTTCCTTTCATGGACATATGTAGATACATTTTGGAGACAATTTTTAATTTTTCTATTTATTGTTAAATTGTATTTTTATAAATTTACATAATTAGTTTAATATATGAATGTATTTTTCTTTTTTCATATATTCATTTCAGAATGCTTGGATTTTATTGTATATCAGGATGGATGATTGATACAGGTTTAAACAGGAATAAAATAACAAATAAAAAAAAGCAAATATGCTTTTAAAAAAAAAAAAATTACTTTTAGCGACGCACACTGGGCGTCGCTAAAAGTGGAATTTAATCTAAATAGATACTATTTGCAACGCACACTGGGCGTCGCTAAAAATGACTATTAGCGACGCACATATGGCGTTGCTAATAAAAAACAACCATTAGCGACGGCCTGTATGCGTTGCTAATAGTGCATTTTAGCGACGTACACTGTGCGTCGTTAATAGTCACTTTTAGCGACGTCCAGTATTCGTCTCAAATGGTACTTTTAGCAACGCCCTTTGTGCGTCGCTAATATTGACTTTTAGCGACGCTCACTTCATCCTTGTGTAGTATTTGCGACACTTGTCCCGAAATATTAGCGACGCATAGTAGGCGTCGCTAATAGTCACTTTCAGCGACGCCCACGGGTTTGTCCGTCATCAATACTATTAGCGATGCCACTATCTGTGATGCCTTAGCGACGCACGGTTGTGCGTCGCAAAATATCTTTAGCGACGCTCAATAGCACTATTAGCAACGCATCATTCGTAGCTAATAGTGCCTTTTGTTATAGTGACGGTAACATCCCTCCCCCCCCCCCAAACTCAAGTAGGAGTAGTAAAGACCAACTTGAGTTTGGACACTAAATCATGATCGATGACGTCCTAATGGATGTGCTTTGGTGAAGATGTTGGTCGGTTGATCGGTAGAGGAGAACAGAGAGGAGTCAAACAGTACCACTGTTAATGTGTTGATGCACAAAGTGACAATCAATTTCGATATGTTTGGTGCGTTCATGAAAAACATCACTGTGGGCAATCTGAATAGCACTATGATTATCACAGTAGAGAACAGTAGCAGTGGGAAGGGGGACTCCCAAGGTAGCAAGAAGCCATTGGACCTAAAGAAGTTCCTGGGTAGTATCGGCGAGAGCGTAAAATGAAGCTCCAGTACTAAAGCAAGCTGTGACAGTTTATTTCTTGCTACGCCAGGAAATAAGAGAGGTGCCAATGAAGAAATAATAGCCAGTGGTAGAATGACAGTCAATCGAGTCCCCTGCCTAATCAACATCGGAGTAGGCACGCAACTTAAGATATGAGTCGATGGAGAAATGAAAACCATAAAATAGGGTACCTTTAAGATACTGAAAGATCCAGAGAACAGCAGCATAATGAGATGACCGAAAGGCAGACATAAACTGACTAACAATATGCACGGCATAGGAAAAATTAGGTCGAGTAACTGTGAGATAGACATGATTGCCAACTAACTATTAGTACAAAGTAGCATCACGGAGGAGCGTACCATCAAGAGGAGTGAGACGAACATTGGGCTCGAGAGAGGTTGAAGCAGTCTTGCTATCGGTAAGACCAGCACGGGTGAGGAGATCGGAAGCATACTTGGCCTGAGAAAGATAGTAGCCATGAGAATCAGAGGAAATCTTAAGACCCAAGAAGTAATTAAGGGAACCAAGATCCTTCATCTCGAAGTGCTGGCTGAGAAACTGTTTTAAAGTAGAGATTCCAGTAGAGTCATCACTAGTGATAATCATGTCATTAACATAGAGGAGGAGAAGGGTGGTGCCATGGTCAGTCTTACGAACAAAGAAATCGGAGTCATATGGACTAGAGGCAAAATCGAAGTCTCCAATAACATAACTGAATTTGGCAAACCAAGCGCAAGGCGCTTGCTTGAGACCATACAAGGCGCGAAGGAGTTTACAGACTTTGTGACAGGGATGATCATACCCTGGAGGTGGTTACATATAGACTTCTTCGCTAAGATCACCGTTAAGAAAGGCATTCTTGACATCTATCTGAAATAACCCCATTTATGAATAGCAGCAACAACCAGTAGACTCCGGAGAGAGGTAAGACGGTGACAAGAGCAAAGGTCTCTTCATAATCAATCCCATACTCCTGAGTGATGCCCTTGGCAACAAGGCGAGCTTTATAGCGCTAAATGGAACCATCAGAATGGGTCTTGATCTCGTAAACCCATTTGCAACCGATAGCAGTTTTGCCTAAAGAAAGATCAACCAAGTCCCAAGTATGAGTTTTGTGCACAACCTCTAATTCATCATTCATTGCTTTCTACCAAAGAGTTAGGACCAGCCTCGCGATAAGATTGAGGCTCATGGTGAGAGAGAATAATGGAAAAGCAATGAAAGTCATGAAGATGGACTAGCAGTTCTCTTACCATAGTAGAATGACGAAGAGAGGGATCGGGATGGGGAACAGGTGGTAGGGAGGGAGTAGGATCTAGAGCAAGATCGACAGATGGTACAGGCACAGTAGGAGGAGCCGTAATTGGTGAGTCTGAACCTGTGTCATCATCAGCAGAAAATAAAGGAATAGAGGGGTTAGTGAATAAAGAAAGGGTAGAAGAAGTGGTGAGATGAAATTTAGACACGGAGGAGAACATCTTATGTTCCCAAAAGACCACATGACGAGAAACACGGAGGCGTTTGGAGATAGGATCCCAACACCTGTAGCCCTTGTGTTCTATCCTATAACCCAAGAAGCAACAGAGACGAACACGAGGTTCTAGTTTGGTACGTTCATGAGGATAAAGTCATGAAGTAACACAAAACAGGCTTAACGAAAGACACGGAGAAGACTGTAGGTAGGGGGTGTACCATAAAGTCGTTCATAGAGAGATTAATGAGAAATGACCGAAGAGGGAATGCGATTGATAGTGTAAACAGTTGTGAGGGTAGCTTCTCCCCAAAAATGCTCAGGACAAGAGAAAAGAGAGAATGAAAGAGCGAACAGTGTCAAGAATGTGACGATATTTGCGTTTAGCATGACCATTCTGCTCGGATGTGCCTGGGCAAGAACGATGGGGAAGGGTGCTCTGTTGTTAAAGAAATTGCAGAAAGTTAGTGTCGCGATACTCCATAGCATTGTCTGCATGAAAGATTTTGATAGGATGGGAAAACTGAGTGGTAATCATGTGAGAAAAGTTATAGTAAAGCTGTTTTAGTTAAGAACGATGCTGCATAAGGTAAATCCAAGTGAAACGGGAATAATCATCAATAAAGATAACAAAATACTTGGATTCACCCATGGTAGGGGTAGGAGAAGGACCCCAAATGTCAAAATGAACCAAATTAAAAGAGCCATCAGAAATAGAATCACTATTAGAAAAAGGTAAAACAGGTTGTTTACCAAGTTGACAAGATAAGTAGTCATCATATTTATTGATTACAAGACCCAAAATACCACTAGAAGCTAGTTGTTGTAAACGACCAAAAGAAACATGACCTAAGCGAGCATGCCAAAGAGTTAAAGATGGAGGAGTGGAGGAAGCAGCAGAGGGAACGGGAGGGGTATGAAGGTTGATCAGTTCAAATAAGCGTCCAACTTTACGGCCGGTCCCAAGTGTCTGTCCCATCTTTGGATCCTGCACAAGACAACCAGTGGAAGAAAAAATAACAGTAAGACCAAGTTCACAAAGTTGACCCACAAAAATGAGATTTAGAGTAAGTTGAGGAATAAAAAAAATTATCGGGAAGAGATACTTTGGAGTTAGAGATTTTTCCAATGTGAGTAACATGCATGTGGGAACCATCAGCAATGTGAATAAAAGGGAGATATGAGTTAAGAACTTTAGTAGGTAAAAAGAGAGTTATCAGATGTCATATGATTACAATAAGCGGAATCAAAATACTAAGAGGAAGTACCTAGTGTGATGGACAGGGTAGTAGGAGGAGGATTACCAGAAGTGGAGAGGATCTATTTGAGGAGAGTAGTGAGGTCGGCATTGGAGAGAGAGGAAGTGGGAGAAGTAAGTGGAGAAGGATCCTCAGTGGCAACAGTAGTAGTGGACCGTTGGCTAGACTTGAACCGGTTAGACCTGGATGAACTGCCTTTGGAACGGTCATTGCGTGGTTGTGGGTTTGGATTGCAGGGGCAATCATTTAAGAAAAGGCCCAGTCCTCTCTTGTGATAGTGCTTGCAGACTCGAGTAGAACAGTGAAGCAGAGTCTGGTCATGTTTATGACAAAAGTTGCAACTTGGTTGAGAAAGACACCCAGAATGAGGAGTAGCGAGGGCAATGTTGGTATCCTGAGGGCGTGTTAAGGAGGGAGCTACAAAAGTAGACTCAGTAGATAAAGGAGGGCGACTGCAACGTCGAGTCCCATAGGAAACTAGTTCAGAAATAGCACTTTCCAAGGTCGGTAGTGGAGTACGATGAAGTACTATCGCACAAGTAGGCTCGAAGACATCATCGAGGGCCATCAAAAATTGGATCAGGCACTGCTGATTTCGGTAGCTAAGAAACTTTGTTGCGTCCTGAGAACAACTCCAAGTGGGTTCAGAAGCAGTCAATTGATCCCAAAAAGCCTGCATACGGGAGTGAAAAGCGTCGATTGGTTCGCCAGGTTCTTGATGCATACGGTGGAGGTGATCCAGGAGTTGGTACTGATGAAAGAGACCAGCACTAGTGTAGTGATTAGCAAGAAAGTCTTAAGCGGCTTTGGTGGTTTTGAAACGGCCAAACTGCATACCGATGGATGGAATAGAGGTAGTGCGAAAAGCAAAGATGATCTTCTGATTCTTGTTGTCCCACTCTTCAAGACGATCCAAAAATTTTGCCTCAAGTTCTTCTGGCTCTTTCTTTGGTTCAGTGATATCTCCAGTAACAATACGTTAAAGTTTGTGGCATGGAAGGCAACCAGACATGGCCTGGGCCCAAAGGACACAATTCTAGCCATTTAAGACCAGGGGAATGTTGATAGCCAACTCTGTGGCACTCATGATGTCGACAACTAGGAATGGCCTGTTGTTGGCTAAAAAATAGCCTAAAAATGGAGAAAAATGCGAAACATTAGCAAACTGGTTCACCGTTGGACCGGACAGGCACAACTGGTTCAAGGTTGAACTGGATCAGCAGAACTAGAACAGAGAGGAACCGGTTCGGGCAAAACTGGTTCAGAAGAGAACCAGTTTGGTGGCAAGATGATGTAGGCACAAGAGCTGACGTGGTACATGTGTGATGACGTGGCACGATGACGTGGTGATGACATGGCACTAGCGTGGCACAAGTGATGTCGTGTCAATGTCGTGGTGATGACGTGGCATTGGTGTGGCACAAGTGATGATGTGGCGCTGACGTGGTAGTGATGACATGGTAGACGGGGCTAACACAGCGTATTGACGTGGCGTAAAGCAATTTTGGCTAGCACGTGCGAGTGTATGGACAAATGAGGAGCAAATGGATGTCACTCGTTGAGGCTAAGGTGGCGCATGAAAACGCGTGTGGTGGTTTCCGGCGGCGGAGAAGGCAACGTTCTGCAGATCTGAGAGAGATTATCCAAACCAAGGTGGTTGGAAGCTGTGGTGATGAGCAAAAGGCCTTGAACTGGTGACGATGGTGATGGGAAGCGCGGGTAACCGTGATGGTGAGCAATGTTCAGCTGTGGATGACCGATACTGGCTCTGATACCATATTACAATAGTAAGAGAGACAGAGAGAGAGAGTGTGTGTAGGTAAAACTCTTGTATTGAATGTGTATAATACATGTACAAAAGGGCTTATATATAGGTATACAAGAGAGAATAATACTAGCATATTTTAGGGAATAATACTGGCATGTTCTAAGGAATAATACTAGCATATTCCAAGGATATATTGAGAATATGCCAAGGTATAGCTGTACAATACGAGTCTGGATACTACGTTTGACAATACACAGTAACAATAATGATACAAATCATCTACATTACCAATCAACTCTTATTCATAAACAAAACGCATTGTAGAGTGAAAACAATTAAGTGAATTAACAAAAGAAAACTCTGCAAAAAATAAACTGAAGTAATCAAATCGTATGTATAAATGCCAAAAATAGGGTGCTCTTATTTTCAAACTTAGTACCTATCACTAGTCCTAATTATCTCTAATGACGCCTTGCTCTATCTTCCCTTCATCTGCACACTCAACACCCTTATTTAACTCGTTTGTTGCCTTCTTCTTCTTTCCCTTTTTCTTCTCTACTGCAACATTCTTCATCTATTCCACCATTCCATTATGTTGATACAGTAGCACAGATTTTGTCGTTCAAGAGTTTCTTATATACCAAAAGTAATCAAGTTTTGCTCCACTAGTCAGAAAGGATTTGGCTTCTGTTTACATTGAAGGTCAAAAAGAACCAAAGAAGGCATCCTGCAATATGAGTTCCTCTACTTATTCCATAATTGAGAAGATTTACTCACATCACCATTGAGATAATAATCATTAGTCAATTATTAACTTATTTAGAATATTTTTTGGCGGCTTAATAGTAACTTGGTTGTGCCCAAACAGGGAGTTTCAAACATTCTCCATTTTTTCTCTAATCAAGGATCTATTGAACAAAAAAAAAGACAACCACCCAGTGGAGAACGTTTTAAACATTGAAAACAGGAATATAGATTGAGTTGAATTATAGGCTCAATAGTCAAATGAGGGCTGCAATGGGTTAAAAAAATGGAGGGCAAGGAACTGATTATTATTGTGACAATCATCGACATTTTAATGTATTATCACTAATAATAATGCTTTGGGAAATTCACTTTCAAGTATTAGTTTGAAATCCCAATTTCCATTACATTTCGTGTTAATGAGACCTCAACAAGAATCAAAGCGCATAATCATCTTAGATATAGCCATGATCCACCAAGAAAATATATTATGCACTCATTTTCTCCTCCTCTATGGTATCAGTTTGAGCCATTATTTCCTAAAGAAGTTGAAACTACTAGCTATATTTCCCATATTTTCAAACTTGTGACCATTAGTTTACAAAAACACAAAAATGCTATCTATTTAGTACCAATTCTCAAGTTGGCTGCATTATTTCTTCTTACAGTGTTTTTTACTCTACTTTAACCCAAGCACTCATGACTAAGAATTTACAGGTAACCTTCAAACCATGCATCTAACAATATGTGCTATATTTAATTAGATGTATCAAAATTTGAGGTCACGAAGTTCAAGGTGACTAATAGCAAGTTTTTGGTGTTCAATGAAGACATGGTGATGTCAATAGAAAATATTGATGTTGATAAAAATTACTAACAAGTACATTGATGTGCCTTTACACACAACATACGCCTATAGTTAAGGCATATAAAAGCAAAATGCAGTTGAGCACATCTCAAATACTAAAAATAAGTAATTGTGAATTTATATGCTTGAATTATCTCTAGATTTATGTTAATTGCCACAACAGAAAAAAAAAAAAAAAAAAAAATGCCCAACAAACACAAGTACATGTACGCAGTTCCAAAATCTAACTCAATCAGGCCTAAAACTAACCTAAAATTCTTCCAAGTTGGGAAAAAACCCCTCATCTAATTTTCTTTCTCACAGTTCCAAAATCCATTGGATGATCTATAAATTAGGGTATCACTTGTAGACAATTTCTGAATTCATGTTTAAATTGTATAAATATCATGATCTACTATGGAGATCATGATAACTTCTCCATCACTGATAACTTCTCTATCACACTTCCAACTTTTACATTTAAATGACATAAACATTACAATAGGTTAATTCAATCAAAATAGGACACCAAAATGCACCATCATGTAGTCATAAGGCATCTGAATAAACAGGATTAATGACCGACCTTTGGTGTACCAACAATATCAACATAATCCATTTAAAATGATATCATCTCCATCAATGACAACATTAATGAGTGGCTGACTCTGGAGCTCGTTGACAGCAGCCTGAAACAAAATAAAAGTCATGATTGTAAATTGAATAATATGTGCACAAACATGAAACCACAAATGAGCACGTGTAACTTTATATGTAAGGTTCTGATTCACCAAAAATGACAATACATACTTTGACAAAACCTGACATAATTCCCAACTTCGGCCCATGTTCCTAGCAAGAAGACAAGTGACGGAAAGTGGAAACTTCTTCTTCCCTAAGTTTATGGTGACACTATGGGATTGTCATAGGTATTTCTTGTCTAATTGAACCAAACTGGACTACCATCTATTCTTTTCTTTCCTTTTTTTTTTGGAGGGGGGAAAGAATGAAACTTATAAGAGAAACTACATCCTACTATGCTCTTAGTGTGGGACAAAAGTTAGAAACAATGCCAATATTAACATTTCACAGCATATACTGCATGCAGAAGCTTGAAACTCCACTGACTATTCATGTCAAAGTGAAAGAGTATATTCACTTTTACAATAGTCCAGCATTATGCCTTTTAATTAAGAATTCATCATCAATTTCTTTTCCTAATTATGAAATTCCTAGATATTTGATATTGTTAAACAAAATTGATTCAAGTGCATGACAATCTAACTTAGGCCAACATTCAAGCCCATGTAATGTAATGGTTTCTAACATCTCTTTCTAGTTATACTATAATAAGAGGCAAGAAATGAAATATATGACCTAGGGCTAAGATTCATCCAATAGCTAGCCCATCCTTCCATCTCATCTCATCTAATAGTCTCCTTTAAAAGTATTAAACTAATATCCAAGGAAATGGGGAAATGTGAAGAACTTTTCAAAATCACACTTCTCTATTATCATATCATCGTATGACTACATTCATTTTTGTTTAGGTCATTCAAAATCGAAAAACTCATGAACTCTCATAGTCAGATCATGTATTTTGTAGAAATTTATACTTCATTACTCTTGTTCTTGAAAACTCCAGTACTTTTATCGGATGATAATGAGTATCTCATCTATTGCTTAAAGGTAATCAGTAACTCATTTAAATTATTTAATTACTTAGCTTATTATTTCAATGGTCCACTGGTTCTAAAGGACCTAATTGATGAATTTTAAGTGTAGGAATTCAAAAAAATGGACAATCATACTCTTCTATTGAAAATATCTCAATTCAGAAACTAGCTCCATAGTATAAGATTGGGATGAAGTATTTGGAAAAAACAAAGAGACCTCCAATGAAGGCTTCAGAATTATGGAGTGATAAACCAGACGTGATCCTCTACATCCGATTTTTTCACTCTCTACATTTGATATGGTCTTATAATCTTAATACACTTATATGAAAAATTCACTAAAAAAAATTTTCGCCAACTCCCCTTTATTGATAAGTAAAGAATGCATGCCCATGACAAAGTACAAGTGGATGTAAATATTTTGAACTGAGCTTTAGTAAAATGAAAAATTGTTTAGTTGAATTAGATTAATTGATGCAGCTTTTTAAGTTAATTATATATATATGTGTGTGTGTGTGTGTGTGTGTGTGTGTGTGTGGTTTAGGTAGCTTTGTGAAACTCAAACACCGCATGTTGGTACTTTTTAACATAAAAGAACCCAACCAAAAACCCATGGAATTAAGTATTTCATATAAAATAGGACTACTTCTGAAAGTAAATATATTCTTTAGCTTTAATAATGAAACTAGAGGTACTTTCAATTTTCAAAACAAACTCGCAAGGGGTTTTTAAACAAAAATCCCAAAGAGCGGAGAAAAACCAAAAGCGCGCACGTGCACACACACGTACAATTAGATAATAAAAAAAATTCCAACAGTGAAGTCTATTTAGGCCAATTTAGCCTCTAGCTTGTTCTAATTAGGAAAATTATGACTATAGCCTATAGGAACTTCAATAAGCTGAGTAGTTTGTTCTTTTTGTTTTAGTAGATGGAGAAATTGAGGAATCATTATAGTTGTGCATTTGTGTAACATGGAACCAGAAGGAAAAGACAAAAAAACATTGCTTCTAAATTTTGATCTATCTAATGCTAAAAGTATAAAATATATGGACTGAAAATATTCAGATGCGAGAAAATTTTACTAGAAATTCTGTTAAGCTGTGGCAACTTTAACCTAATTGATAGTGGGAACCTTTAACCTCATTAATAGTAGCCATTTATCCTTCTTCAAGCACTGAACCTCTAAGTCTTCCAGTTGTGTAATTTTCCTCTACATAGGCACAGAAAGAAGCATTAAGCCTCTGTCACGCCCCGAATTTTCGCGAACCCGAGGAATGAGGGAACGATAACTAAAATGAAATAAAATAATAAAGAAATAAAGGACAATCACATGCATTCCAACACCAACTCCATTCAGATTCTGATACAATTTCATAAACCATGTCTATTGTCTCATGACATATAAATTAAACATGCATAGTTCAGGACTTATGCCCTTATACAATATCAATACATGCTCCAAGGGCCAAAATACTCTAAGTTCTTTCTTTCCACTAAAACATCACCGAATCTCATGTAGCCGAGAGATCATCTGAAATAGTATCCCACGAATAGGTCAGCTCAACTGCTGGTATAATATAATGCTAATACAATAAACAAAATTAAGGTGTGGAATGTGCAAGTGTACATTTATATCTAAATGTCGTCCAATATCATCAATGCAATGTAGTACATGAATAGTGTGCGTGGCACACCCATGCAACTCTATGCCACACCCATGTCTCGCTTTACAGACCTTCCCTGTAGGCCTGCAAGTACCTCAATATGCCTCGCTTCACAGGTCCGGACCCCGTCTGGCATGCGAGTACCAATGGCCAATTTTGGATTTTTCACTATAGGATCTACACCCTCATAATGCATAGCACCACATGCTCAACCCACACTATGTTCCAAGGAATCACACTATGCCAATATGCTCTGATTCCACCATGCCATAATGTAATCTCAATAAAGCATCTTATCCACACATGAAGCATGCTTTAGACAATGTATCACAAAATAACATTCCAATCACAAAATCTCTTCATCAAGGGTACATGCCATACACAATCCATTTAGACACATGCTTTAAGTCACATATTCCATAATCTCAACAATTCTCGAAAATATAATCCACACATTATGCTAACACATGGAGTACACATATAGTCATGATCCACATCTATCACATAACCAAACTTTCAAAAAGATAACAAAAAATACATAAGCATACAAGCAGTTAAACAAACATGTGAATCATCAAGTCAACATGGCAATTACTCCTAACTTAATCCTATTTCTTACTTAGCACAATATATCATACTTGACGGGTCGGTCTCAATCCAAGAAGTCGTACTCGTAGCATAGCGGAACTAATAGTAAGGATGCAGAAGGTCAGACCACCTTCTCTTTGCCTTTCGATGTTCCTAAAATCATGAAATATAACTCAGTTCATTTGATACTTGAATCATGCTATTCATCAAATTTTATATCTTTATTTTATGAGTTTATATTTTGCCAAAATAAACTCTAGCCATTCAGTTCGGAACATCGAACAAAGTCAGTTTAGGCTTTCGCGAATTCGATTTGGACTTCTGTACTAAAAAGGGCAAAACGGTCATTTTGCACTTTTTTGGGTTCTCACATCCTGAGACCTCTTTTCACAAATTGGACTCCACGGTTGAGTCCAGAATGGTTGAGATAATAAAATTCCTACTATTTTTTTACTTGATTCGAAGTTCGTTTGACTACATTTTGACTTAGGGGTATTTTGGTAATTTTTTAATGTTATCAAGGGTCTTTTATTTTTTGGGACTCCGTCTCATAAAACAGACCTGACCATTGGTCTTAGAATGGTCGAGATAGTCAAAATACACTAATGACTTGTCCTATTTGGACTCCGAACCATTTTGTCATATTTAAAATAATTAAATTTATTTATTTAATTAATTAATTAATTAAATTAATATTTTATTCAGGGGGGTCAAACCATAATTATTTAGAAGTTCTGGGGGTCAAAGCTAAATTTTTGAAAGTTCTGGAGGCCAAATTTAAATTTTCAAAAAGTTCTAGGGGTTAAATTGTAATTTCTAAAATTTTCTATTCCAAATCTGGATAGCCAAACAGTGGCTAAGTCCCAAAACATGGATAGGATATCCCTATTCTTGATTTAATTCCTAATTCTAATTTCTTAACCCTATAGCCAAACACCCCAATTCCCCCTTTTAATTTGTAACCCTACGGCTGACTACGTGAAGGGGTGGGTTGGCCTTGACCGAACCCGAACTCGAACCCGAACCCGACCCGAACTTGAACCCGAACCCAACCCACACAGTGACTCCTTCTTCCCTATTTTTTCAGCGAGTCTCCGGTAGGTTTCCGTCGCCATATCCGGCGACGGCGACATTGTTCCGGTGGGTTTTTCATATTTTAAAAACGTAGTTTTCTTCCATTTTTCCCCTAGATTCCATTTCTACCCTTGGATTTCACTTTGATCCACCAAATCACCACGAAATAGAGCAAACAGTGGCTCTGGCCAACTGATACGTTTTTCCGGTGAGTCGATTTTTGTAATGATTCTCCTACTGTTTTGTTGCAAATCTTTTTCCTAAATATTTCTGCACCTTACTCCATAAGTTTCCCATCATTTAAATCAAGTTTGATACATAAAATAACAAGAATCGGATTCTCACCCTAAACCTGCAACTCGATATTTCTACTTTGTTTTACAACTGTTTTACCTGATTTCTTTTTCATTCATTTTCTTTTTGAATAAGCTACATGGCCCTAAGATCAAATCTAAGTGTCATGCTTAAAAACTTTAAAACAGAATCAGAACCCAACTTACCTATTTTCTGGATTTTCTTTTGTTGTAGTCTCTTTCTTCTCCTTCCTCTTCCTTGGTTCAACTTTTGAGCTTTCTCCCCATTTTCACAACTCCCTCTCAGCCTCCCCTCCTTTCTACTTTTCTCTCTAAAAATTAAGACCCAACACACACATACATATTATACTCTCTCTCTCTCTCTATTATTCTCTTTCCCTACTCCACGTTCAGCTCTGCACACACCCACCCATTTGACCTACACAAACACAGAACACACCCACTCTCTTACACACAACAGTCCCCCCCTCCATGCTCTCTTCAGTGTTGCACATTCAACCCCCACACACACACAACCGCACACAGTACACACACATACACACGGTTGGGGCACACACATCTGATGTATTTATATATATATATAAATATATATATATATATATATATATATATATATATACACACAACATACAATTACACACACATGCATACATGCACCATTCACTATTCACACACATCACATACACAACCAAAAAAAAATCCGATTCTTTACAGCCTCACACCTACCACTTTCCTTGCTTATGGCTATGTCCAGGCAAATCAATGAGAATAAGAGCTGGAAGCCTAGAACCTTACCTACATATTGCATGGAAAACATCTCTTAAAGCTTCTTTAGTCTTTTTGCTGTCTTAAGGGTCTTGATGAAAGTAAGGCAATGCCCCTTAATATTGCAGAGCATATTTGATAGACATTTTTCCCTCCCTACAGAAAATTTTCGCATGCACACAATCCCAAAAAGTAACTTGGTTATGTCACGACCCGAAACCCGGCCCACGCGGATTAGCGGCTCGTGATCGGCCACCGAGGCCTTTTTCAATGATCACAATGCTTTTCTGATTTCCATACTATCAAATGCAGCGGAATAAAATTCCTTTTCTATTGCGGAAGCGTCATTACACAAGACAACATCAGTCATCCATTTATACATTCCATAGTAATTACAAAAAGTACATGATGTAATTTTTCAAAGCCTGCTGATGTCATATTCGATATACAGTCCAAAAGTTCCCAAAAGCAACTACATCATGACTAGCAAAATCCTATCACAAAAAGGGTTCATAGCTTTACAAGCTTCCATCTAGTCTGACTGAACCTGCTATTTCTTTTCCCATATCATCACCTGAAATAGGATAAAAATCCTATGAGCTCAACAGCTCGTGAGTATCACAGCTCGTAAGCATTCCATAACATACCAGGGGTTTCAAAACTACTACGTAATTCAATACTGAAATGTCGATGATCATATATCATATGTTATCTTAATTATAGTATAAGATAACGGTATCAAATTCAATTCTAATATATCTCAATTCAAAGATAATGGTAAATCGATAATCAATAATATAATTCAATAAATCAAAATCACAGTTCAATATCATGGTTCAATTCCCAAATTTATAGTTCAATAAATAATAGTTTAATATCTCAAATTCATAGTTTCAATAATTCAGATTCATGGTTCAATAGCCCAAATTCATAATTCAATAAATCATAGTTCAATAATTCGATAATTCAGATTCATGGTTCAATAGCCCAAATTCATAATTCAATAAATTATAGTTCAATAATTCGATAATTCAGATTCATGGTTCGATTTCCAATATTCATATTCAAATCATATATTCCACTTCTATGGTCAGCAAATTAACCCTCGCTGACTGAGATCATAGGCTAGCTAGTTCGATATGCCGTATCAACACCGGCTCACCACAATATACCCTGTGGGAGGGTCCAGAGAATCACAACCTATTCGATAGTGATTAATCATAGAAGAGTGTTCTATTCAAAGCATCAAAATCATATCCAAATCGTATCCAAAATTAATAATCATCAATAGTCGTTCAATTACTCAAATCAAGGTTCTTTATTTGATATTTAGTTCAAACAGTTCAAACATTTGTAAGAAGATCATATAACATTTGAGAACCTTACAAACACATTTTCTTAAGTCAAAGAAGACAATATAGTTGTTAATATGTCATTCAAAACGGATACAGTATAGTAGTTAAACAAAGGTTATAAGGGAAAACGATATCATATGTCGATATATCATAAAAGAGTTCAATATTTATATTTATAATGAAAATCTTCTACCTCGATATGGCATGAAATACTCACCTGAATTCCAAAAGCTTAACTCCAAAAATCCTTCCTTTGAAGTTCCCTAAAATCACATTTCAAATTCCGGTTACATTCCATAATACCACTCGATTAGATTGTCATTTAATCTCTTTTCTATTTAACTATACTCTTCTGGTAGCTCCATTAATTTAAATTTGATTATTTCACATGTTTTCGTCTCGTGTCTTTTTGTCGTATTTCGTACGGGTCTTATTTAGTACTTTAACAGCGTTTTCGTTCATAGCCACCCTGACTGATGCTATTTATCAAATTTTATGTCTTTTAATTTTACGTATCTCTTTTGGTCAAATAGACTCTACCATGGAGTTCGGAATGTTTAAGAAAGTCGGTTTAGGCTTTTACCGATCTTAAATTGGACTTCTGGATTGAAAGGGTAAAATCGTCTTTTGATATATTATGGTCACTTTATTCTCGGGACCTCTTTCCATAATTTTGACCTCACCGTTGGATTCAGTGGGTCCGAGATAGTTGAAATACATATATGACTTGCCTTGTTTGGATACAGGGGTATTTCAGTCATTTTAGTATTTGTGTCTTATTTTTTGGGACCCCGTCTCGTAAAACGGACCTTACCATTGGATCCGAAATGCCCAAAATAGTCAAAATGAACTATTGGTTTACTTTATTTGGACTTCGTTTGACTAATTTGGCCTAAGGGTATTTTAAATAATTTCCTAAATTTAAAAAGGGTTTTAAATTAATTTTTATTTAATTTTCTAGGTAATTTCGTAATTAACCGAAAGTTTGGGGGGTCAAAATAGGATTTCCAAAAACTGTTGAGTGAACCGACCGGTTCAGTCCCAATTCAATTGGGCCGGTCCGGTTCGGTCAAAAACCGATGGGTTCAATCCGGTTTCCTTATGTCATGCTGACGTCTTGATGACGTCAGCCCTAATTTACATTTTAAATCCACTTAAACCCAAAACGACGTAGTTTTGCACAACCCATACGCCCGATCGGTCGGATCCCGACCTGACCCGAACCAGACCCGGTTCTATCTTGACCCGATAACCCTTCGCTTTTCCGGTCACCATCTCCGACCCAATTCCGGCGCCGGTCACCGGAACCGCCACCTTTCCCCCTCGTTTTCCATAGTTTTTGACGTCCGTTTTTCCTAATTTTTACACCAAAACACTTCTAACATTTCAACAATTAATCCAAACCAACTTTTGGCCCCGATCTCACCGGTTTCCAACACCCATCACCGATTTTCCGGTGATGCACCGGTGAGGAATAACAGGCTATTCCGTAGCCATTTTTGGACCATTTTCTATCATTCAAGTTGCGTTGGGTTCCTGCTAAAGTTTCCTACTTATTTTCAATTCCAAAATCAAGGTTTGTTTAACATATTAAAGCCTACCATTTTTGACCGTGTAACAAATTTCAGTTTCTGGATTTTTCTTTAAGCTTCGATATCTACTCATGCAAAATTGAATCTAATATAATGTAGAGGAAATTTAATGAAACCAAAGCATAGATGGTTACCTGTTTTTGAGCCGGTTCTCGTTTTTTTTTTTCCAAATTTCTCCACAACCCAAATTTTTTTTCTTTCTTCAGTTCTCTCTCTCTCTCTCTCTCTCTCTCTCTCTCTCTCTCTCTCTCTCCATATACATATCTCTCTTTCCATCTCAATCAGCAGCCATGCCCTGAATTTCACTGCCACACACAATCCACTCACACACTCCATCTCCCCCCATGCCACCTTGAGTGTGGCACACTCCATCACACACACCCACACGCACCTAACACACACACACACCCACTTTCTGATATATATATATAGTTATATATTTAAAATTTATTATGATTATTATTATTATATATATTTTGTTTTCATTTTATTATTTTTATTTTCATTATTATTTTTATTTTCATTATTATTATTATTATTATTATTATTATTATTATTATTATTATATATTTTCGGGCGTATGGTTCGGGTTTACATGTCATGGCCCGGGTTCACCGAGTCGGGTACCGACCAACTCGGTTCAGTCCCGCCTAACTCGGGTCGGGGTATTACAGGTTATATCATAAAATTGAGGGTTGTTTATAGTCTTAGAAGGAAATAATTTAAGAATTACTAATCACCCAACTTGTACATTAAGAAATAGGAAGTATTTTTTTAGTTTTCTTTTTCTTTATTCAAGTCATGATTTGAGTTGACACTTTTCTAATGTCTTTTCTGTAGATCACCTTGTGAAAGACTCCTTTTATGACCCACAGAACTATTCGGGTTGAAAACTTGAAAGGAAAATCGTCTTTATTTTCATGACAAAGTGGTCGATCAATTCTTTATATTATTATTTTATTCTTGATTGTTTGTATTTAATCGACCCTTGTAAATGAAAATTCTTTTTTCTCTTTTTTTTTCTATTTTAGTTTAAAAGTTCATAGTAATTTATTTTTCTTCCTTTTATTTCTTTTTATATACAAACCCAAAATTGGTAGAACATGTATATAGCAAAATAAAAGAAAATTATTGTAATTTTATCATCTCAAATCGATTGACAATACAAAACATATGACAAACATGTTGTTTAACATATCAACTTCAACTTTACATGCGAAGTTGATAGTACATTTTCAATATCGTGACATATTTATGACTGATTCAAGCCTTAATGAACTCAATCGCATGGCAATAAAGGACAACTATAATAACATTATAAACCATTGTATCAAATTTTCATGAAATTTCTTTTACCAAATACCAGCCCTTAATCAAGTTTTCATTGTCTTGATGTCTCAAAGTGTATATGTTGTAGACATTATTTATACAACCCATTATTTAATTTTTAGCCTGTTGCTCAAATTTTCACAAACAAGTTAATCAGCCTTAAATTTTAAAGATTCCTTGTAGTAAATTTGATAAGCCTCATAATGATTAAGTCATCGTAGTAATTTTTTATTGCTTAATCTATGATTTATACAAACTACCAAATCTTCTCATTGTGAATTAACTTGCCCTCTTATTCTTAAATGAATGAAAGGGGTATAACGTGCACAAGTGTAATCATTTTCCTCACTTTTAAGAATACCTCGTTTATTTTTTGAAATAAAACAAATTTCTTCTTTCAAAATTGTCAACTCGATTATTTTCATAAATTAATGTGAAATATTTTATTTTAATATTTTCAGAACTCTATAGATAATAATTTATATTTTATTCACAAATATTCTACAATTAATAATTGGTGTTTTCAAATATGAGTTTTTTTTCTTTAAAGTTCTTTTTAAATAATATTATTAAAATATTTAACTTATTAGTAAGCCTTTTCACATGCAACGCACGTGCATCCCTACTAGTTTATATAAAAATACCAACAAAAAAAAAAATTAGTCGTGGTCATTAATTGATTAAACCTCGTGAGTATCTTAATTCAGTAAAATATTATACACCGGTTTAATATACTAGTTTGGTTTACCAAACGATATGTCAAAGATTTTTTTTATAATTAATAAATATATTTGATTTTTTTATTTAAATTTAAAAAAAAAAAGTTTTAATGGATAATGTCATTAGGTGTACTTAATATTACTCCTTACTTAAAAAAATAATATTATATATAACAAATTTTTTCAATTCCAAATGGAAGAGAATAGAATTCACTATAATAAATGAATGTGGGTCCATAGGATATTTCTTAATTAATTTCATAAAATAAAAGGTTGGCGCATAAATTGACAAACTCCGTTAGAAACCAGTGACCCATACTTATCCACTAATAACTCCAGAATTAAGAAATTCAAATGTCCAAATATAGAACGCAATCCCACATGAAAGGATAGTTTCATTGCACGATATTCTTATTTTTGCATAATCTAGAGAGAGTTAAATTTAGGTTTGGTGCCAACTTGAAGCTTGGTTGTCATGATACCCATTGCACTCAATCCTTTTCTACTGATGTATTTAGCTTGTATTGTTTTTCTATACTCTTTTACATCAATAAAATTATCTTTATTGATAAAAATAAGTATAGGCAATTTTTTTCGGTAAACAGAGAAAAATTGTTTATACACAATTGTTGCTTCAAGACTCACCCCATTAAAATGTCTAAACACGATTATCTAAATAAAATAACAGACTTATTTACTATTTTTAATTTAGTTAATAAGTTCTTTATAAATTAAGTTGATTAAGGTGGGTCAAACTGACATTAAGATACTACTAATTACTCACAATTAACCATGTCAGATTAGTGAGTTCATTGTAATAATCCTTGCATCCTTCTGAATGTGTTGTGTTTGTGTGTTCGCAGCTGTCATTGTATGCGTTACCGTTAGTGTAAGAGAGAGAGAGAGAGAGAGAGAGAGAGGGGCGGAGAGTTTGGCCACTTTTCATGTCTGGTTGGAAAAAGACCTGTAAAGCTTTTTCCTCTCTCCGGTACTTTCTCGTTTCCTCTTTCTGATCTTCACTGTAATCTTTTTCTTCTCTCATTGGTATTTTCTTTAATGGACATATATACAAGCACCATGCTTGGGGCCGGAAATCGCATCACATTTCTCTTCGGTTTCCTTTCCTCTCTTTTTTCTGGTTTCTAGCTCTAGGGCTTTGGATGTAGGTTTTGGAAGGTACAGACACACACACACACTTACATATATGTTACATTTTTGGAAGGGATATAGACATGCATGCTACAATATTTGAGTTGATCTATGCTTTCATTTCCAAAAAGGATCGGAGGTAATTCTGGACAATCACTGATGATAATTATCTGGTAGAAAGGATTAGCTATAACAAAGAGGAAAATGATTGTAAGACACAATCTCATTAGCCTGATGATTCATGCGACTTCAACAAATGTTTGTTTCTTTAATTTAAGTTGCATATATCATATTATCAAGTTTTTTTTTTCTACTTTTTTTATTTTTACAACCCTTTCTAGTCGGTTCTCCCTATTGTTTGTTGCCTTTGCAAGTTTTCAAAGCCCAGTTAATGTTCCAAGGGCATATATATCTGTACGTGTGTGTGAGAGAGTGTGTATTTGTATATATATTTGAGAGAGAGATCTAGAGAGACTACAAAACTGTCTAGTCAGATTGTCTAAAAATTGTTATCAAATAGCACTTCAACGATCAACAAACGAATTATCAGATGATTTAGTTTTGTTAATGCTTGATTTAATTGTTCTTAATTTTTTGGATTTTGCCCAGTGTCTCCTGGTTAAGATATTTAAATTCTGTGATGATTGACGATTGTTGCCTCTAAATCTAAAAAATTTATCTGATTTGCTGCAGTAGACTTGACAGACTAATGAATATTTTATTTTTTTAATAATTCGGTATCCGACTAATTCAGAACACCAATCTCATTATCCACTAGCGAGGAGCTGATTAAAATCAAGATAACGCTCTGTATGAACTGGTCTAGAAAAAATGACATTCGCTAAATTTCAACTTAGAGAACTTGGAAAGCAAACCACTTAATTGCAGTTAACCACTCACTTGGCCATCCTTGGTGTTGACTAATGAGTATTTTAAGCAGCAATATTTCCTTAATATTGTTCTGTGAAACAGCACCTGTATGCATTTGCATGGTTGATCCAAGTCTGTTTTAAGTAGTTTTTATGTGGCTTCTAGACCATATATGATTTCACTATAACTCTTTCTTATGATCACTTCATTTCTATTTTCTTTGATTTAGAATATTCTTGTGGCACGGTTGATCTCAGTCTGTTTTAAGTAGTTTTTCATGTGACTTACAGACCATAGATGATTTCACTATAGCTCTTTGTTACAATCCCTTCATAATTACTTTCTATGATTTAGATTCATGTGAATAAAGTTTGAATTAATTGTCCTTTATAACACTTACCCCAAAAAAAGTTTGGATTAATTGTCGTATAATTAGGTTGCGCTCTAATTAGTTTGCTCTCATTTTACTGTTTTGTGGGAATTTAGATGTAGTAAATTACTATAACGTTGCATCAAAGAGATGGTAGATCTTTCTCTCACTTGCAGAACCTAAGTTCATTACAGTTTTTTGCAATCTAAATATGGATGACTATTTTTTTCACAAGAGGATTAGGATAATTGCAAGATTGAATTTTCTCCGTTTCTCCTGGTTAAGATATTTAAATTTGTGATGATTGAAAAAGATTGTTGCCTTTGAATCTTAAAAAATAAAAATAGCTGATTTGCTACAATGGACTTGATATATAGCTAGACTAATTGTGAGTATTTTAAGCAGCAATATTTCCTTAACATTGTATGCTGTGAAACACAATACCTTTATTCATTAATTTGCATATGGTTGATCTCAGTCTGTTTTAAGTGGTTTATATGTGATTTCCAGACCATAGATGATTTCACTATTGCTGTTTGTTACAATCCCTTCATAATTACTTTCTATGATTTAGATTCTTGTGAATAAATTTTGAATTTATTGTCCTTTATAACACTTACTCACCCGAAAAAAGTTTGGATTAATTGTTGTATAATTAGGTTGCGCTCTAATTAGTTTGCTCTCATTTGACTGTTTTGTGGAAATTTAGATGTAGTAAATTACTATAATATTGTTGCATCAAAGAGATGGTGGATCTTTCTCTCACTTGCAGAACCTAAGTTCATTGCAGTTTTTTGCAATCTAAATGCGGATGACAATATTTTTTTCAACTTAAAATTAACTAACACGAACACATGAATTCGAAGGGTGAAATTATAACATAAAAGTAAGTAGCGGGTAAAATTCTATATTTGTCTAAGAGACAACCTTTCAAGTTTAATGCGTGTGATCATGAAATAGTTCATCACAAATTGGAGGGGTTTTTTTTTTTTTTTTTGGGAGGGGGGGTTATAATTAGTTTTATCATTTTCCTATCTCAAATTTTGTCTCATTGTTGAATTTCAATTTTGCAGGATCACCTGTAATCATCTTGCACAAATGGATATGGGATTTAACAATACAAATGACTGGTCCCTTGATCTCCCGCCAATATTTTCTCCATTACGAGCTTATGTCAATACTTATGATTTAGACCCTCTAATAAACTTGGTTGAAATTGATGAAATTTCAGTGAAATCAACTGAGAATCCTTCACAGTGTGAGGCTCAACATCAGAATCCCATTTTAGTTCTTTGTAACAATTCCCAAGAGGACAATACCTATTCTCTGTCACCAAGAATGTCAATGGCAAACAATTCTCCAAGCAACTTCTTTGAAGTACTTGATGAAATTTCAGTGGAATCAACTGAGAGTCCTTCACAATGTGGGACTCCACATCAAAATCCCATAAAAGTTCCTTTTAATCGTTTCCAAGAGGACAATAACTATTCGCTGTCATCGATGGTTTCAATGGCAAATGACTATTGTTCTATTAGTAATAGAAGTGCCAGTTGGGGTTACGAGAGTTCAGGCCAAATTCTAAGCAACATCTCTGAATTTTATAATCATTCCAAAGAGAATGATAACAGTTCAATGTCAGGGATAACTTTTGTAGAAATAATTTCTGGTTCTGATGGCTATAACAATGGAGGAGATAATAATATTAGCACTATAGAAGGCAACCCTATAAATCAGAAGTCAGGAAATTCAAGAAAAACTAGGTTGGTGTGTGTGTCTGATCATCTCTAACCCATGATGTAAATTTCTTCATATTTCAATTGTTGAACATATCTTTGTGAATATTTATGATGACAGATGTTTTAAGAAGAGTATTGGTGAAACTGGTGGTGGAAGTACTGTTGGAAAAGCACCCGACCGTGTAAAAAAGCAGTCACGTCCAGCTGGTATAAAAAAATCAAGCAGGTTCCGAGGAGTTACTAAGCATGTTTCTATCTCTTTTGCTGTAAAATATGTTAACAACTTTTTTTTTCTTTCTTCGGATCATGCATTAATATTTATATGACTTTCTTTGCCTCTGGAAATATGAAAACAATAGAGACAACGAATCAGGAATTTTTAAAGCAATGTTGTGGAATAAGCCAGGTGAAACTGGAAGAGGAAAAGCAGGTGACCAATATTGCTTCTTGTTTTCACTTCTTCAAATCAGATCAATGTTGTGTTTATTTATTAAAGAATGATCATATTCACTTACTAACTTCTTTTCCAATCATGATTTATTGTTTTCTGAAGCAGTTTATATTGGTGAGTGATTCTACACTCCGAATTTTACATCATTGAGCAAAAGAAAGGGAAGAAAAATTCTTAAATTGTACATTCGAACATTACATTCAAACCTTACGAAGCTCTTATATTTCTTTATTTCTTTCTTTTTTTGGGTATATATTAACAAGAACTATTTTCAAATGAAGAGCACAATGCATGTGAGACTTGAAAAATGAGGGGGTGAATGAAATTAATACGTATGCTTATAGTATTAATCCACAAAAGCATGAAAATGGCAATGCATGCCTTCCAAAGCGCCAGGTTTTCCACCTGAAGCTGAAGAGAGGGTGCAATGTCATATATATTAATGTTTCTTAGTGGAAAAGAGATTATTTCAAAAAAGATGTTCACCTTCTTGTTGTTATTATTTGTTTCGCCAGGTGGATTTAAGTGCGAAGAGGAAGCTGCCCGGGCTCGTGATCTAGCAGCTCTTAAATGTTGGGGCCTGTCTACTCCAGTAAATTTCCCTGTATGTTTTCATTTGTTTTCCTTTTTGTATATCTTTGTTTCTTACTTACATCTTCAATTTCCTATAATAACAAAAAAAAAGTATCTTAGTGTGGTTTTTTTGGGTAAGTAATTGATTTTATTAGAAACCCAAAGGGAAAGAACAAAATACAAGAACAATCACCTAAGAACAAAAAGAAAAAGCAAAACACTGCAACTAGGCAAAACCCAGCCTAGAGCCAAATTATAACTAGACAAGCAAGAGCAAAGAAGAGAATTTAGTGTGGTGGTTCATTTATAACATGGCTAGATGCTGAATTTCACTGTGTATTTATCTATTGTTGCAGCTAAAAGAGTACAAGAATGGGATAATGATCATGGAGAATATGACAAATGAAGAATTTCTGAAATTACTTAGAAGGTAAGGTCTTAATTAATAAAGACCGCTTTGGAGAAAATTGAATGATTCCATATTGCTTTCCATTGCATTTGAACTTGCAAATGCATCATTCAACGCGATTTTGATAACCCTAGACATGAAATGATAGTAAGTTTTATTTAGAAAAATATTTTATGGATTCATAAGGGTAACTCTATGCATGTGATGAGGTGAAATTAGTTCAAATGCAATGGGATTCATAAAACATAATGGAATTAATGATCTCATTTCTATCGAACCTCCAGAGGTGGTTTTGCTTGTGATATCCAATGTTCACCAAGGTCAAATAAGGATATCAAAAGAAGATAAAAGGAATCAACTTCAGTCCAGTAATTTTGGACTAAACAGTTCTGTGGCTTCATAGATTGCGAGGACATCACTTGCTGATGTGCTGTCCCCGTACGTGATGCAATGAAGCCACAGGACCAGGACCAACGTTAGTGGACTGAAGTTGTGACACAAGATAAATGCATTCACTAATTAATGCAAAGTACATTTGTTGACATTCAAAACTGAAAACTTATATAGTCTCAATGGTTGTATTTTCATTATTAGTAGTTGTCAGAAAACCTGGAAGATATTCTTCATGGCTATATTGATCATATATATATATAGTTCTAACTTGTTGAATAATCTCAGGAAGAGTAGAGGCTTCTCCAAGGGTGCCTCCATTTATCGTGGAGTTTCTAAGTACTTTCTCAATCTTTCAATTACTAATTTCCCCAATAAATTATTTAGTAAGACTACCATTCTACAAATTTTCCAAGATTGTTGATAAATTATTTTCCCATAAATTTAGAAAAGTTAAAGAGTTTGTGAGACACAATGTAAAGTGACGATTTCACTGAATAACTACTCATTTTCTCACCATCTCACTCATTTATGTATCTAGGATCATGAAACTTGAATCCGAATACAAAAAATATAAAGCCAGGTTAGGGAGAGGTCGAGGCTTGAAAGGCATTTATCTGGGACTTTTTGGTAAGTAATCCTTTTGGCATATATATGTGATCAAAAGCTCAGATTCCATGCTGTTCTTTTTATCCCATTCTTCATTCTATATATGTATGTAAACATACAGATATTGAAGAAGTGGCAGCACTAGCTTATGACATTGCTGCCATCAAAACAAAAGGCAAGAATGCCATTACCAATTTTCGTCTGAGTAGCTACAACATTGAAGATATTAATGAGAGAGTAGAGCTTCCACTTGCCGAAGGGGTTTGGAAGTATTTAGGGACTGTCTATGGCATCTCAGTCGACTCTGAGGCCACCCCACAGATTCAACTCTCTAGTCCATTGCAAACCATACTGGCCTTGCACCACCAAAATCTTAATTTTTCCCTCCATGATAATCATAACCCCAATACTGCCCTTCATGGGCTTACTGGCACAGAAAGTGGACTGGATGTCAATGGAAACTCTAATGGAGGATTTCCAAGTGTTGAGAATTCCACATATGGATTTACTGGAACAGGAGGTGGACTGGATTTTAATGGAAACTCTAATGGACGATTTCCAAGTGATGGGAATTTGACAGTAAATCAAACTGATGAGAATTCCAAAGATGGATTTACTGGCACAGGAAGTGGACTGGATTTCAATGGAAACTCTAATGGAGGATTTCCAAGTGATGAGAATTTGACAGTGACTCAAACTGATGAGAATTCTACAGGTGGATTTTGGGAGGGATTTGAACAACCGCTACCATTGGAAAATCCTGATCAGATCCTACCTCCCACACACAACCAATATATTCAGTTTGGTTTGAATGAGAATGCTTTTAACCAGGCCCTGGATGAAAACACTAGCCCTTCTCCTCTCCAGGAATTTTCTGGCACTGCTAGTGAGCTGGAAACCATTGGAAATTCTAGTGATAGCTCAGGGGAAGTATTTCCGAGCAATGGGATGCAGGAGGAGAATTCAACATTCATGGAGGTCACCACGAATGTTATGGAGGGAAACCAAGTCCAGCCGATATCTGCAGAAACTGAAGGTTGGTTTGAAATTTTCCAGCTAGATGAAGATGAGTTTAGCTTTAACTCCAATTCGGAGGAGGATCTGTTGATGACCAGAGAAGATGAGTTCAACTTGATCAATTCCAACTGGGTGGAGGATCAGTTGATGAACAGAGAAGGTGAGTTTAGCTTCAACTCCAACTGGAGCCCGGTGGAGGACCTGTGGATGACCACAGATCCTTTTACTTCTCAGCTGTGAAGTACTTAATTGTGCTGTTCATAAGCAGATCTGTCTGCTTTCATAAGAGAGAACTTCGAATGTGTGATATATCTGAATCTATATATAGTATCGTAATTTCATAAGAAAGAACTTCGAATGTGTGATATATCTGAATCTATCTATAGTATCGTAATGAGTGTGTCTGTAAGTTATGTCTGGTTTGTAAGAGAGAACTTTGAATATGCGCAATATATATTGATGCAGCTAATTTGGGCTCGTCATGGAATAATCCGTCGTTGTGAACCTGAAAAGAGATGATTAATAAAAAATCACCGGGAAAGGTTCCGGTGGTAACCTCTCCGATAGTTAACTTAGTATTCTTTTCTTGTGATCAAACGTCTTCCTCTTTTTTTTTTATTCAATATTTCAGATGATCCTTTTTTCATACCTGCTTTTTTCTATGTATAGTGTTGAAGAGGCGGTTTAACTTGTCTGACAAGCGGTGGACATCGTTTTCATATAATTTATGGCTCCCTTTACACGTGTACGTGCAAGAATGGTTCTCCAAGCCTGTAGCTCCTTTTGACAGGACTAGGTCTCACCGCCTGTCAGGCTATAGCAGTATAATCATGAGACTTTCGTCACTCTTTTTGTCGATATACTCAATTGTTCCGAGCTCGGCATACCGAGGTAAACCTCGGTATACCTTCCTCGTAGTATGTAAGAAAAACTAGCTTTTCGGAACACGTTCAAGTTGTCTGAATTAAGTAGAGTGTTTCTATGACGTATCAGTCACTCCCCCCCCAAGCCTTAGTGCTAAAAACACATGTATTCAAGCTAAGGCTGTGGTTTTGGTAAGGTTACGTGTATATTGAAAACACGCGTGTATTAATTGATTTTTATATTTTGAAAAGACATAGCCGTCATGGTACAATTAATGCGCAGTTTTAGTGTTTTGAAAATCGATACCATTTATTATGTCAGCCGTTTTGATGTCGAGTTTCTCGAGAATTTTAAATATTCACTTTCCCGGTTCTCGAAAGGGGTAAACTGATACGTCTTTGAAGTGAAATGAGGGTTTATTTTTACTAAACCCGTTTATATCTTTGAAGAATATCTTCACAGTATTTGGGAATTTCTGCAAGCATAATCTCCAAATTTCTGCAAGCGTTATTTCCAGTAAGTTTCAGGGCGACTTCCGGTGACTTCAAATCGATTTTGGAAATTTGTGACCGGTAATATTCTAATTTCTTCTTCTTCTTATTCTTTCTTCGTAATCACTCTGTGTTGCGAATCGATTATGTCTAATCCCAACCTGAGTGAAGTAAGGGTTGAGTCAGAAATGAGGGGGGAAGAAGATCCATTGTCTTCATCTTCTACTTCATCTTTTTCTTCTTATGATTCCACCCATGAATCTATCGAGGGGGAAGTTAAAAAACCTCAGAGGGAAGAGGGTGAGAGCCATGTAACTAAGGGGATGCTTTTTAACCTTAGGAGGCAATTTCAGTTTCCCAAGAACGTATCATGCAGAGTTCCCAAACCATCAGATCGTCCCTCCGATGTTAAAAGGGGGGAAATTTGTGTTTATTTAGAATGGTTTGAATTAGGCGTACGCCTTCCTTTACACCCTTTGCTTAGAGAGTTTTTTATTTATTTTAACATCTGTCCTGCCGATTTAAACGTCAATAGTTGGAGGCAGCTTTTAGGTTTTATCGTTTTAGGTCATTTGAATAAAGTTCCAGTAGATCTGGAGCTTGTTCGTAGTAAAATGGATATGAAGTTCCTCTCTACAGAGGGACTTTATTATACCTGTTTTGATCAGAGGTACCGACCTCTGACAGCGGTACCCTCTTCCAATAAAACATGGAAGAAATGGTATTTTTTCGTAGGGGGAGGTTGGGAGCGAGAAGACTATGAAGGCGACCTGAGTCTTTTTCCTCGGCAAACCGGCCCCATTGGTGAGTCTTGTTAGATCTCAGTTAAATCATAATATGTTAATTTCTTGCTCTTCAAATTTACAATTTTACGTTGTTTTATGATCTTTCTACAGATAAACAGAGGTGGAGAAGGGCACCTTTCTCGCCCGAACTAGAAAGAAAGTTCACACAACTTCTTCAACCCCCCTACCGACATCATTTACAGATTCTTTCACCGGCAAATCTGATGGCGGCTGGACTGACCAAGGATGATGCTGCTAAAGTAAAAAAGTCCATTTTGGCCGGTTACGTCCCATCCTCCAAGTCGAAGGTGGGAGGTTCAACCTCCTCAATGCCGGAGCCAGCTGAGATCCCGACGTCATCGGAAGTACCGAGGCCTGTTCAAAAGAAAAGGCGGGTAGTGTCGAGGGCTGCTCGGGAGGCTGCTGAGACATCGGCTCAAGAGGCCAGCAAGACAACTCAAGCCGAACCTTCGCAGCCCGCTGAGATTCAACCCCCACAGGCCGAAGCCGCCCCCGCTATTCCTGTAACCACTTCGTCCCGCCCGCCCAATGCTCAAGGGGGGTCAAGCTCAGGACCACCTAATCCTGCCGCGGCACCCAATGGTTCAGAGGCTATAAAAGCGGCTCTAAAGATGGGACTGCCCTCTGGTTTTCACAAGAAAGATACAAGGCAGATTATGGGCGAACTGATGACGGGTTATGTGAGGGTAAAGCTTCCTTTCTTTTCCTCTCTCTCTTTTTTTTTTTTTTTTTTTTTTAAATATTTTGTTTGGTTGGTAGGGTGTTGGAGCGATGGGATTGTTAATGGATCGTTTCGATGAAGCCCAGAAGGCAACGAAACTTCAGGAGGAACTGAAGAAAGTAAAGGCCGAATTGAGTACGGCCAAAACTGAAGTGAAGGATACTAAGACGGAACTCACTTTGGCTAAATCGAATCTGACTCATGCAGAAACCAAATTGATGGTTTCTGATGCTGAACTTGGGGCGGCTCAAGCCAGGGTCAAGTCTCTGGAGACTAAGTGCAAAGCTATTGAGTCGGAAAACATAGTCTTAACCCAGAAGCTAGGAGCCATGCTTGATCAACGGGATGCGTTTCGTCAGAAGATGGAGGAGCAAAAGAAAAAGGTTAAAGATACCGAGATGGCGGCGGCTACAAAACTTGAAGAAGTTAAGGTTGCTACCCAGGAAGCTACCAAGACTGGAATGATGGATTTAGTGAACTCAATGGGAAGAGAGCTGGTAGATTCTGGTTACCTCCTTTGTAGGAAAAAAATTCAAAAATTGTACCCAAACTTGGACATTTCTCGTCTGGACGATGTCGAAATTGAGTCGCTACCGAGCTCTCCCAATCCTCCCGATGTGGAAGGTTTTGTTGAAACGGTCCCTCCTATCTCCTCTATCCCTCCGAAGTCGAAGCCGAAGTAGATAACATTTTGTAAAAAATATTTCTGTATTTCTTTGATTTATATATATGAAATTTTGCTGTTTAGCCGGATTATTATATTATTTTTTTTTTGAGGGTTTGTACATATATTTTTATTCGTAGTTTTGCTATAACTTAAAAAACAAATCATGAATCAAGATATAACAAACATGTCCTTATAAAAAACAACAATTTAAACCTAACCTGATATCATCTGAAGTAGATCAGGTAAGAGTTTTGTGACTTTGAGATCAAGTCTGTAGACCAGCATCTTTTCTTGGAGCCATACCTACAGCATTTATGCTTGTAGGGGCCTTGAAGATTTTGAGATCAGGTCTGTAGACCAGTCTCTTTTCTTGGAGCCATACCTACAGCGCTTAGACTTGTAGGGGCCTTGGTGAATTTCAAGACCAGGTCGGTAGACCTGTATCTTTTCTTGGAGCCATACCTACAGCGCTTAGGCTAGTAGGGGCCTTTGTTGCAGAACAAGTTGGTAGATTTTCTGTGTTGAGAAGAGATATCACCTGAAAGGTAGAAATAATTTTATTGATAATACTGTCTTAGGTGCTCGATGTTCCACGGTCTGGGAATCAGTTTTCCCTTCATATCTTCCAACCAGTAGGTTGTTGGCCTGTTAATCTTTACAATTCGGTAAGGTCCTTCCCAATTTGGGGACAACTTTCCCATCGTAGGTTCCTTGGTATTTGGGAAGATTCTTCGTAGAACCAGATCACCTAAGTCAAAGTTTTTACCTTTGACCTTTTTATTAAAGCTTTTGGCCATCCTTCGTTGACATTCTTCCATTCGAATTGAAGCCTGTTCTCTTTTTCCTTCAAGTAAGTCGAGGTTCTCGATTAACTGAAGCGGATTTGCTTCCGGATCGAAGGCTTCTGTTCTCCATGTGGGCATACCGATTTCTACGGGAATGACCGCCTCAGAACCATATGTGAGTGAGAATGGTGTTTCCTGGGTAGCACTGCTCCTCGTTGTTCGGTAAGCCCAGAGTACTCCAGGAAGTTCTTCTGTCCATTTTCCTTTTGCTCGTTCCAGCCTCTTTTTGATACCACTTAATATAGTCCGGTTAGTCACCTCGGCCTGTCCGTTTGCCTGTGGATGTCCTGGCGAGGAAAAATGATGGCTGATATGGAGATCGTCACAGAATTTTCTAAATACTTTTCCTGAAAACTGGGTGCCATTGTCTGATATGATAGTTCGTGGCACTCCAAACCTGCAAACGATATTTCTCCATGTGAAATTTTTTACATCCACCTCGGTAATGTGAGTCAGTGGTTCTGCTTCCGCCCATTTGGAGAAGTAATCAATAGCGATCAACAAATACTTCCTATTTTGAGGAGCTTTGGGCAAAGGTCCAACAATATCCATCCCCCATTGGGCAAAAGGCCAGGGACTGACAATGGGTACAAGCTCTTGTTGTGGTTGATGTTGATAAGAAGCAAAACGCTGACATTTGTCACATCTCTTTACATACTCCCTGGCTTGAATCAGCATACCGGGCCAGTAATAACCATGGGTCAACGCCCGATGGGAGATGGTCCTGCCACCATTATGATTGCCGCATATCCCTTCATGAATTTCGGCTAGTACATACCCCGATTCTTCTGGAGATAGGCACCTTAGTAAAGGTTGGGTGTAGGACCTACGGTAGAGTTGCTCATTTAAAATCAGATACCGAGCTGCTCTGATCCGTAGTTTACGTGCTTGATTCCTATCTTCCGGGAGTTTTCCTTCTTTTAGGTATCTGAAAATAGGAGCTCTCCAGTCGTGACATTGTTCTAAGAGGTGAATTTTTTGAATTTTGTCAATACTGGGGTGATCTTGGGAGGAGATAATTAATTCTGAATCCCCTTTGGTACCGAGGTGAGAAGCCATATTTGCTAATGCATCTGCCCTTGTGTTCTGTCTTCTCTCTATTTTATGAATACGGAAAGTGGCAAATGATTTTTGTAGAAAACTTACCATTTCGGCATATTTGATCATTCTGTCATCTTTCACAGCAAATTCACCCAGAACTTGGCCTACCACTAATTGAGAATCAGAGAAGGCTTCGAGGTTGTGAGCTTCATGTTCTCGGGCTAGTTGCATGCCAAGGATTAATGCCTCATATTCAGCCTCATTGTTTGAAGCCTTAAACCCCAAAGTAACTGCTTTCTCTGTAGAAATACCATCGGGAGATCGGAGGATAAGACCAACTCCGGACCCTTTATCAGTGGAAGAGCCATCCACATATAAATGCCACGTGGCTATGGTTGGGTTAGCGTCTAACTTCTGTTTTAGTGCCGGGGTGAATTCGGCAATAAAATCTGCCAAAGCCTGTGCTTTAATGGCAGTCCGAGGTGTATAGGTGATATCGAATTCTCCCAGCTCTATTGACCATTTCACGAGACGACCTGAAATTTCAGGTTTATGTAGTATGGCTTTTAAGGGGTATGAAGTTGGGACTATAATTGAATGAGACTGAAAATAAGGCCTGAGTTTTCTGGCCGATATGACGAGTGCGAAGGCTAGCTTTTCTATCTCAGGATACCTTTTTTCTGATCCAAGAAGTGCTTTACTCACATAGAATATGGGTTTTTGAATCCCTTGGTCTTCTCGGAGTAATGCAGAGCTTACGGCATTTTCAGATACCGCGAGGTATAAAAGCAGCTTCTCTCCTTTTATTGGTGTAGATAACAGTTCTGGAGATGCCATATATTTTTTAAGCTCCACAAAAGCTTTCTCGCATTCAGAGGTCCATTCCAAGGTCTTATTTCCCCGTAGAGCTTTGAAGAAGGGAAGACAGCGGTCTGTAGACCTTGATATGAAGCGATTCAGGGCCGCAATCCGGCCATTCAAAGTCTGTATCTCCTTCCTAGACCTCGGAGGCTCGAGTTCTGCCAAAGCTTTAATTTGGGATGGATCGGCTTCAATGCCTCGTTGTGAGACAAGAAAACCCAGAAACTTCCCACGGCTCACCCCAAAGATACATTTAGATGGATTCAGCTTCATCTTATGTTTGTTCAGGATGTCGAAGGTCTTTTTTAAATGTTCAACGTGATCCTTCTTCTGCTGACTCTTGACCAGCATGTCATCGATATACACCTCCATCGTATCACCGATCAGAGAGGCAAACATTTTGTTGACCAAACGTTGATAGGTAGCTCCAGCGTTTTTAAGACCGAAAGGCATCACTTTGTAGCAATACAAGCCTCGTTCAGAGATGAAAGAGGTCTTTTCTTGATCGGGAGGATACATCTGAATCTGGTTGTATCCTGAGTATGCATCCATGAAGCTCATCAACTCGTAACCAGCAGTTGCGTCAACGAGTTGATCAATTCTTGGAATGGGGAAACTATCCTTCGGGCAAGCTTTGTTAAGGTCGGTATAATCAACGCATACTCGCCATTTCCCATTTTTCTTTTTAACCAGGACTGTATTAGCAAGCCATTCTGGGTAAAATACCTCCCTGATTAGCTGTGCATCTAGTAACCGCTGGACTTCATCATTAATGATCTTATGTCTCTCGGGAGCAAATGTTCGCCTCTTTTGCCGTACAGGGTGGTACTCAGGATTTGTTGTTAGTTTATGGCAGATACATGAGGGGTCGATACCCTCCATGTCCTTAGTTTCCCATGCAAAGGTTGATAACTGAGTTTTGAGAAACTCAATTATCACTTCTTGTTCTGGTGGAGATAAGTCAGCGCCCACCTGTAAATAACGTCCTTCTTCTTCATGCCCTACCGAGATCTCCAGTGGATCTTGGACCGGAGCAGCCATGCTATCTGTGCCACGCGGACTTAAAGGCGCATCAATCTCGGTGGGACAATTAGTATCTTCACCTCGGTCAGACAGGTCGAGAATCATTTGCCTCCGAGATGTCTGTAATTGCTATTGCCGTTTGTCACCTTTGAGTGCAACAACATGGCATTCCCGAGATGATGTTTGGGAACCTCGAATAGTGCAGATTTGATCGTTCTGTACATATTTGAGACATTGATGAAGGGTGGACGTGACAGCTCCTATTTGATGTAACCATGGTCTTCCCATGATCACGTTGTAGGGAGATCGGCAGTCCACAATCACAAATTCAGATAAGACTGTTTTTTGTTCGTCGCCGACCCCAATAGTTGTTGGGAAGTCAATACCGCCCATAGGAGAACTTAAATGTCCATCGAAACCAGCCATTACTGCCGAGGTATTTTTGAGGTCAGACACGTTCAACTTCATCTTTTGGAAAGGCTCAAAAAATAAGATATTAGTGGAACTGCCAGTGTCCACCAATACTCTAGAGATATCAAAGTTGGCGACACGAAGAGTAATGACCAACGCATCGGTATGTGGGTGATGTATGCCAACTAGATCCAGTTCGGAGAATTGGATTTGTGGTAAGGGTTTCAGCTTTTTCTCCAGAGTCATGATTTGAACCGGAATGGGTGCCATTTTTGCTTCTCGCGCATAACGCTTCCTCGCCCGGTTTGAAGTGCCAGAGAGAGAATTAGTGGCATGGAGAACGAGGATAACATGAGCATTGGCTTGTGATGGCTGATTCGTCCCAAGAGTGGTCCCCTGATCTTGTTTTGGTGGCTGAGATCTAGGCTCCTGTCGAGGTTGTTGGGATTTCTGAGTCTGATTATTTGGTCCAGATTCCCGTTGAACGAATTCTTTCAATCGTCCCCTTCGAATTAGCTGCTCAATCTCCTGTTGAAGATGTCGGCATGTTTCCGTAGTATGTCCGTGATCTCGGTGAAATTCACAATATTTACTACGATCTCGGTGGTCCGGATCAGCATATAATGGATCTGGACGCTTGAAATTTTCCTGTGTCTTGACCTGATTATAAATCTCAGATATAGAAGCAGTCAAGGGTGGCAATGGCACACTCAGGGGTGCGTACGATCTGAAACGTCCCGAGGTTGTCTGATTTTGACCTCGGGATGTTTTCGTCTCAGGACTTCTCTGCCGCTTGCTGGTATTGCCAGCATTCTGCGTTTGTGATTTTCCCTCATGTTGTACTTGTTCTTTGGCAAGACGAAGGGATGTTCTGGTGTCTTCTAAGTTTATGTGTTTTCTTGCCCTCTCCATTAATGACGCCATATCGGCAGGAGGATTTTTCGTCAGGGAATCATGAAAACGTCCTGGCCAGAGTCCAGCATGTAAGGCGGCCACCAAGAAGGCCGCGCCACAATCAGTGATCTCGGTCAGTTCGGCATTAAAGCGAGCGATATAATCCCTGAGGGATTCTCCCTTTCGTTGTTTTATGGACAAGAGAAATTCTGGTCCCTTTCTGAGCCGCCTGCTGGTTAGAAAGCGATCAAGGAAACGCCTGTTGAGCTCGTAGAAGCTGGGGACTGAATTTGGAGGGAGATTATGGAACCATCGAAGGGCTGCCCCTTTGAGACTCGTCACAAAGGTGCGACATAGAAATGCGTCCGTGGCGCCATGAAGGGCCATGGTATGCTGGTAATTTGAAAGATGATCGCCAGGATCATCCAATCCTTCATACGGGGTGAATTTTGGGACAATGAACTTACGAGGACGCTCCTCGGCCAATATAGCTGGGGTAAACGGAGTCGTAAATCTTCCGAGAAGCTTTGCTATTTCGTCTTGTTGAGGAGGTGGAAGTCCTTCTCGAGCAGGAACTGCTTGTCCAATGGAATCTGCCACTTCTTCTGATCGTAGCGGTACTCTGGATGGGGCAGAGTGCTGAAATCCTGGTATACCCCCCTCAAGCCCAGTAGGTTGAGGATTGTTCGGGCTGGGGATTGCATGCTCGGGCTGTCTTTGATTGGACGCCGGTGCCGGTTGAAATGGTAGTCCGGATTGCACCAAGTTAGCGCCAGAATTCGCAGGGCTAACAACATGGCCCCTGCTATAATTAACGTTATTAGGTTGCATGTTGGGTACACCCTCTGGAACGTCATATCGAACTGGAGTTACGCCCTGGAGAGAGAAGGGACGAGCACTAGGGCCACCCTCCTCATATTGCCTCCGTTGCGGAGGATACACGAATGGATATCCGCTTTCAGGCACTCCAGAGTGAGGGAGAACCGATGGATTTTGTGTCAAAGAAGCCAAGACTTGAGATATGGCAAAGAGTTGAGCCTGCGTTTGATCAGCTTGTTTCTGCATCTGAGCTCGAATTTGATCCAGCTGTTGCTGCACAGGATCAGAAGTTGCAACTTCTTCATCCTGAGCGAGCGGTTGAGCGGATAGTGGTGCAGAACGACGGTTGGAAGCCATGACTACCAAACACTTTAAATGAAGAGAAGAAGATAGAGAAGAACGCTAAACGTTTCCCACAGACGGCGCCAAGCTGATGCAGCTAATTTGGGCTCGTCATGGAATAATCCGTCGTTGTGAACCTGAAAAGAGATGATTAATAAAAAACCACCGGGAAAGGTTCCGGTGGTAACCTCTCCGATGGTTAAATTAGTATTCTTTTCTTGTGATCAAACGTCTTCCTCTTTTTTTTTTATTCAATATTTCAGATGATCCTTTTTTCATACCTGCTTTTTTCTATGTATAGTGTTGAAGAGGCGGTTTAACTTGTCTGACAAGCGGTGGACATCGTTTTCATATAATTTATGGCTCCCTTTACACGTGTACGTGCAAGAATGGTTCTCCAAGCCTGTAGCTCCTTTTGACAGGACTAGGTCTCACCGCCTGTCAAGCTATAGCAGTATAATCATGAGACTTTCGTCACTCTTTTTGTCGATATACTCAATTGTTCCGAGCTCGGCATACCGAGGTAAACCTCGGTATACCTTCCCCGTAGTATGTAAGAAAAACTAGCTTTTCGGAACACGTTCAAGTTGTCTGAATTAAGTAGAGTGTTTCTATGACGTATCATATATATATATGTGTGTGTGTGTGTGTGTGTGTGTGTCCGTGTGTGTGAATGTATATAGTATCGTAGTGAATGTGTATGTAAGATATGTCTGGTTTGGTAAGACAGAAGTTCGAATATGTAATATAGTTGAATGTATATAGCATGGTAATGAAGTTGTTTGTAATAATATTGTGTGTAATCATATTATCTGAATGTTGTTGGAGATGTTTACATTATAATTTGGTTATGTTAGGATGTCTCTAATCCATCTTGAGTGGAGTCTAATTTCTACACATTTACATAATCATACAAATTAACACTACTTACCTAAAAAAAAGAAAGTTTGGTGAGAATCAGAGAGAATTAAAAAGTTTCTCTAATTGTATTTGCAATACGATGTGTCACTGTGTAGTATTATTTGTATTATTTTCAAATCGTATTAAGTTGTGTAACATTTTCTTAACTATATTTTAATGAGTTGTTGCAACACGTGAGTCCACAGTATGACCCAGAACAAGTATTTCACTTATATGTAATGCAGTTTATGTTAGTGAAAGGCAAATATTGAGTATTGTTTGAACATCTAAATGACGTTATTTACTTTTAAGAGTGTCATTTGAGATCACATGTTACATGTTTTTCATTGCATTTTGACACAAAATTAATCATCATTTCGAATAAGGTATATTTAAAAAAATAGAAGAGTTCTCATAATTTTTTTTACAAAGTAGTTATTTTTAAACAATCAAATATATGAATTTAATTAACATCATTTTCATGTTATTACAAATTTTCTAAACGAATCCGTTTAAGAAAATAATATTAAAATTATAAATGGAATTATTTCAATTCAAGAGATGCAATCAGACCTTAAATGGGTTGAAATTAGGCAGGATAAACTAGACGGGTTAGACGAGTTTGAACAGGTTGTAAATGAGTCGAGTCATAAATGGGTTGAACCCATGTTTGACTCGAATTCGGGTTAGGTCATAAATGGGCCCGGTTAACTTGAATTTGACCGCTACCTAACATTTTTTTTTAAACAAAACACTACCTAAGATTGCCACATCTCAATTAAGTAATATGACTAACAAAATTTATCGAGTTTCTCTATTAAAGTTTTTGTGAATACACAGTAAAAAAAATTTATTTCTCTATTAGTAGACCTAATCAGGCGAAATTTATGGTAATTGCTTTCACAGGTTCATTTTCTTTTTTAGCATAAACTAAATTGTCAAACTAATAACAACTTAATTAAATAGTTGTTTTGATAAATAACATTATCTAGAAACCTAAACAAAACTTGCAAGAGAATATAAATTTATGTAATTGTCTCTAAACATTCATAACTTGATTAGAACTACAAGATTTCATAACTTCACTCATTAGAAATTATCTGATGAAGGTTTGTCACTTCAAGCATTAAAAGAATAATGCAAGTAGCAATATTAAGATATTAACACCCAAAAAAAACTAAATGAAAGTCATTCAATGATATCTCATAATAAAAAAAAATCTTCCAATCACTATCAATACATAAATTTTCTTTGTTTCCACCATAATATTCTTTAAGACGAATAACTTTGACTTTTATTGGAAACAAAATAAAAAAAAATTGTGTCTACTAGTAGAGCACTACCATTACTTCTAAAAGACTTCAACAACTTGTTCTACATCGAAATTGAGTAATCTAATCAAAAAAAATTAAAAATAAAAAAAATCAACCTTCTCAAGGTAATATAATTTATTTCGGCATTAAATATATATTAGGCTTAACAAAATGAGCAGGTTGGGCTGGTTGAAAATGAGTTGAGTCAAAACGGTTTGAACTTATATTTGACCCATAATTAAACGAGTCAAATACGAGTCGGGCTAACCCAAATCCAACCCGTTATTTTTTTTCCACCTTAAGGCTTCGTTTGGTTTGATGAAAAGTAGTGAAAAGTGAAAGAAAGAAAGAAAATATAAAATTTATTAAGAGTTTGGTTAGTGAGAAAGAGAAAATTCTCCTTAAAAATTAGATCTACATAACTGTTTTTCTTCTTGAAAATGTCACTTCTATTTCTTCGCAAAAAACACAAGAAAAGTTATGTTTCTCTTGAAAAATAATTGTATATAATCTGTATTTCCGTCTTATCTATTTTTTTTCCTCACTCCTCTCTTCCACCACTAGTAATAGAAATTCTTTTATACTATAACTCTTTTTTTTAATTTTTGATTTCTTATGTTATACAATAAATAATTATATATATATATATATTTGTAGATAATTAATATATGTTATAATTATATAGATAGCTTGTATAATATATATATATATATATATATTATACAAGCTATCTATAATATATATATATATATATATTACATATATAGTTAGTGTATATATGTAATACTGCTATATATATAATGTAATCTACATATATATATATATAGTTAGTGTATATATGTAATACTGCTAATCTACATATATATATATATATATATATATACCATTATATATATATATGTAATTAATTTTTTTATGTATTTAAGTACTGATAGAAAATTTTATTTTTTTCATGATAACTAATAAAGACTAATAAGTTGAATTTATATTTTTGTACATGTATCTCTGTGATGTGATTTATATATGTTAATTATTATTTATGGAGAAAAATGGTTTTCAAAGTTTCAAGCAAAGACTAATTCAATTTATTTTGGATCACAAGGTTCTGATTTGTATTTTGTTTAGATATATAGTGATGCTAAATTATATTCTCTAAATATTAATTTTGTTTTATAATCTATTGTATATGTTTTACTATTTTATTATTTTCCAAATGAATATATACATATATATATATATATTATTATACTGTTTTGTTATTTTCTATTATCAACTCGTCAAATACCTATATTCAATCTGTATTGACCCGCTAAATTGACTGATTGATGGGTTAAGACGGGTTTAGATAATATATAGAGGGGGGGCTAAGGAAGAAAATACCTTCGGTAATTTGTTCCACTTGAGATGTATTTAGAAAAATAGGAGAGTTCACCGTAATTCTTTTTTACGAAGTAGTTATTTTTCAATTTCATTAAAAAAATCAATTTTGCGAAAATATTGAATATCATTTTTATGTTACTAGGTACTTATAATTTTCTAAATGAATCTATGTAATTATTTAAATTCAAGAGGCATTCAAACAGATCCTAAATGGGTTAAGATATATATATATATATATAAAAGGTCGGGAAGAAAATAACTTGGTAATTTATTCCACAAGAATAAATATATTCTTGCTAGACTGAGTGGGGTGCAAAAGACCCTCTCAGACCATTGAATCAAACATAACTTTAGAAAACCAAAGTTAAGCAACATTTCAACTTACGTGCTGTGGCTTGATTCCATGGCATCGTGTTAACTCTACACTACGACTTATGAGTAAAGACAAATATTTAACTTATATATGATGCACATTTCTGTTAGTGAAGGACGTACAAACATTGATGACTATTAAGACGTCCAAAATGCATTATTTATTTTTTAAAGATCATTTGAAATCACATGAAGCATGTTTTTCTTATATTTTGAGGTAAAATTTATATTTTGAATAAGGTATATTTAGAAAAATGAGAGTTCTCCATAATTCTTTTTTACGAAGTATTCATTTTAAATTTTCTTTAAATAATCAAATTTATGAATTCAATTAATATAATTTTTATGATACTATGAATCCGTTTAAGAAAATAATATTAAAATTATAAATGTAATTATTTAAATTTAAGAGATATTCAAAAAATCCTAAATGAGTATATATACATACATACATATATATATATATAGAAAGGTAGGAACAAAAACACCTTTGTTAATTTGTTCTACATGAAGAAACATTCTTGTTCGACTAGATAAGGTCCAAAAGGCCCTCTCACACCATTGGACAAAGCATAGTCTTAGATAACCAGAGTCAAGTCATATTTTAACTCATATGTTGCAGCCTAATCACGTGACGTCGTGTGAGAGTCTACACTATGACTCATGAGTAAGGACAAATATTTGGCTTATATATGATGTATGTTTTTGTTAGTGAAAGGCAAACATTAAGTATTGTTCGGACGTCCAAATAGCATTATTCATTTTAAAACGGTCATTTGGGATCACAAACTGCATGCTTTTCTTTGCATTTTGATGCAAAATTAATCATCATTTTGAATAAGATATATTTAGAAAAAATAGAAGAGTTCACCATAATTCTTTTTTACGAAGTAGTAATTTTTCAATTTTATTAAAATAATCAAATTTATCAATTTAATTAATATCATTTTTATGTTACTACTAATTTTCCAAACGAATCTTTTTAAGAAGATAATATTAAAATGATATCAAAATTGATGTAATTATTTAAATTCAATAGGCATTCAAACAAACCTTAAATAGGTTGAAATATATATATATAGAAAGGCTAGGAAGAAAATAACTTAGTAATTTGCTACACAGGAATAAACATATTCTTGCTAAGGTGAATGGGGTGCAAAAGCTCTCTCAAACCATTGAACAAAACATAGCCTTAGTCAGGTCATATTTCAACTCATGTGTTGCTGCATTATACTCATGAGTAATACAAGTGTTTTGCTTATATACATGTTTCTGTTAGTAAAAGACAAATATTGAGGACGATTTAGAAGTTCAAATAGCATTATTCATTTTTGAAAAGGACATTTGAAATCACATGACATGACTTGCATGTTTTTCTTTGCATTTTAATGCAAAATTCATGATTTTAAATAAGATATATTTATAATAATAAGAGAGTTCACCATAATTATTTTTGACAAAGTAGTCATTTTTAAATTTTCTTAAAATATTCAAATTTATGAATTTAATTAATATCATTTTTATGTTACTACTAATTTATCTTTGGTAATTTTCCAAACGAAACTGTTTAAGAAGATAATATTAAAATGATTTAAAAATTGTAAGTAAAATTATTTAAATTCAAGAGACATTCAAATAAATCATAAATGGATTGAAATATATATATATGTGTGTGTGTGTGTGTGTGTAAAGGTTAGGAAGAAAATATCTTTGGTAATTTGTTCCACAGGAAGAAACATATTATTGCTAGACTGTCCGAGGTTCAAAAAGCTTTTTCAAACCATTGAGCCAAACATAGCATTAGATAATTAGAGTCAAGTCACATTTCAGTTTATGTGTTGCAGCATGATCACGTGACATCATGTGACTCTACACTATATATAATTGATGAGGAAGGATAAGTATCTAGCTTATATATGATGCATATTTCTGTTAGTGAAAGTCACACATTGAGTGCTATATATATATATATATATATAGAGAGACAGAGAGAGAGAGAGAGAGAGAGAGAGAGAGAGAGAGAAGGTATAGGAAAAAAAAACATTCAGTAATTTGTTTCACAAGAAGAAACATAACATTCTTGCTAGACCGAGCGAGGTTTAAAAAGTCTTCTCAAACCATTGAATCAAATATAACCTTAGATAATCGAAGTCAAGTCACATTTCACCTCATGTGTGTCTGTTAGATGACGTGGGGTCATGTGAGTCTACACTATGACTCATGAGGAAGGACAAGTATTTGACTTGTATATGATGCATCCTTCTGTTAGTGAAAGACAAACATTGAGTGTTGTTTGGACGTCCAAATGGTATTATTCATTTTGAAACGGTCATTAGAGATCATAAGCTGTATGTTTCCCTTTGCATCACCATATTTCTTTATATCTAAGGTCCAGGAAAAAAATAACTTCATAATTCGTTCCAAGGAAATAAACATAATCTTGTTGGACTAAGTGGGGTTCGAAACGCCCTTTCAGACCATTAAACCAAACATAGCCTTAGATAACTAGAGTCGAGCCACAATTCAGTTCATGTGTTGTGACTTGATCACGTAGCGTGTATGAGTTTACACTATCACTCAAGAATAAGGACAACTATTTGACTTATATATGATGCATGTTTTTACTTGTAAAGACTCGAGATTTTTTCATATTAATAAAATATAGAATAATAACAAATTTTCTATTAAGGAGGGAAAATGATATAAGAATAAAACAAACACATATGATTTTATGATAAATTAGGATATGATTAAGTAATTCAAGTGAAAAGACAAAAAGGGACATAAAATGAAAAGGAGAGAAAAGAAATAAGCTTCATGTCTTATTTTTAGTCTTACAAGACCAAATTTCCTACACACCATAAGCACACACACACACACCTTTTCATGTAAAAGGGAGAGAAAGAGAGGAACAAAAAAGGGGAAAAAACTTGGAGAGTGGGGATTCCACTCAATTCTACAAAGGATTTGGGACATTTTGGAAGAATCAAGGAAATTCAAACTCTCTACATCAAGAAACACAACCTTGAAGTAAGGAATTTAGGAAGATCTAACCAAGACAAGTTAGGGTTTCCATCACAATTTGAAGAGGTTGAGGTAGGGATTTCTAAACCTAGGTATAAAACTTGTGTAAATAAATTTATCATGCATTATTTCATCTCATGCCATAAAGTTACTCGTATTGTTTATTTTAGGGCATATGTTGCATGTATTATAAACATTCATGTAGTAGATGCATTATTGCCATGAATCATCTTCTTTTTATGCCATCTCATTATGTGTGTAACTCCCGGTTAAATACGAAAAGGTTTGCATGGTGAAATTGTGATGTGGATTTGTATGGTATACGCATGAAAATACCTCTTGCATGCCAAGTGTTTGTGAAAATTCCTAAATAGTTATTTATGTTGAAAAATGAGGCTTGTTCATAGTTGTGTGAATGAATTGACTATGTTAGTAAAACAAAAGTAAATTGTGGATATGAATGTAAATGAAATGCCCTTTGATTAATTATTATTGAAGAAGGGGAAGAAATGAATATTGGGTGGATGCCTGAAAAGGGATTATGTATTTTGTGTGCTCTTGAGTGTGGTGAGATTTTGCTTACCCAATGTTTCAATTGTGTTCAGGATGGTGTCTTCCATTGGATTGCTAGCCATAAACCAGTGCGAGTGGTCATACGTCTCCTATCATGGTTAGTAAGCTCATAAAACACATAAGACTTATCAAGGGTCGACTAGAAAAATAGTCTTGAGATTGATACTTGAGAGTTGATGAGAAAAAACTTGATAATTGGAAAAACTTAAATGAATCATGAAAATTTTTATTAATTAGCTTTTGCTCTATAGATTTACTTGGTGCTTTCTTCTTTGGTGATTATAAGTGTGATATGTGAAAGAATACTCTTTATTGAAGTCATTTTCTTATTGTGAACACATGCTCGGTGAACATTTGTCTGACACTACACGAGCACATGCATATACCGAGCACCACATATTCTTACCTTTGTTTAGATTTGTCCTTACTGAACTTGTTGTACTAACTCTTACTAGATGCTAGGCACATGGCAAGGAACCTAATCCTTGAAGAACAATATGATTGAAGACTATGTTTTGTTGTTTGGAACATTGGAGGCTATTTATCCTCGTTTTGAACTTTTAAACTCCCATTTTTTATTTTAATTAAGCCTATTGTTATGGTTTTGTAATGATCATATATTGGTCTTGATGATGATTGTAAAACTCAAAAATTCGTGGCATGTGATTAACTAGATACATTCTAAATCCTTATGAATGGCTAAGATAAATGATGAAATAAATGGAAATGTGGATTGGCATATGTGTATTTTGTTAGTTATGTGTTAAAAGAATTCCAATTATGAGATATGACAGTTTAATGTGTTTGAATACATTACAGGGAAGTTTATGAAAACAAGACAAAGTCAGCTTTTGGAGAAGGACCGGACGTCCGCCCCAAAGCCACCTCCCAGAACCAGTCACCTCTAGTTGCTAGAGATGGCATCGATCAGAAAATTGAAGCCCTAAAATATACAAACCGAACATCCACCCTAAGAACCGCTTCTTAGAGCCAGTTGGTATAAGCCACTGGAATAGAAATTGAAAACCCTATTTACACCAAACGAACGTGTGCCCTGAAAACCGGTTCTCATAATTGCTAGATCCCAGCTACTAGAATTATAAACTTTTGAAAAACACGAACCAAAGCAGATGACTGCTAGATACAAGCAGACGATCGCTATATGGGTCCAAACGATCGCCAATTCCCACTGACTGGGACTGAATAAGGCAATTCACTACTGGCCTTCTGCCATTTACTATAATCATTGGCCTACCTTATTTACATTAAAGGTCATTTATGTAATTACTTAAGACATGAAATGTCATTTAAGTAATTACTTAAGACATTAAATGTAAATAAAAAAAAAACCTCCCATTTGGATTCAACAAAAATAATCTCAAAGCCAAATTCCTTGAGGATAAAAAAAAATCAACCCCCCATCCAAGAACAAAATTTTGGACTTTCTAAAAATCTCATCTTTACCACTATCTAGTTAGGTAGGTTATTATCAAACTAAAATTTATTAAAAATCATTTTTAGATTATTAAATACTGAAAAAATAAAAAGTAAAACTTTTACGAGCCTAATTCAAAGTATTTTAAATACCTATTTTTGGAAGCCTTAGCATGCATGACAATGACTTAGTTAAACTTAACTGTTTTGAAGTCCAATTGATTTTCTTTGACCTTGTAGCATATAGGAGTTGAATTGTGAAATAATTCTCGAAATCTTATGTCATTACTTGGATCTTTTGAGCCCGTGTCATGAATTTCACAGTCACAGTCAGTTAAATTACGTCATATAAGATAAGTTAACTTATTTAAAACAAAAAACGTTACTAAAAATAATTAGTTAAAAGATTAAGTTACAGCTGTAACAATGTCTCTACCAACAATGCCCAAAAGATTTAGGAGAATCTGGGCAGCCTGGGGCCTTATTTACCTCCATTTCGAAAATTCCCTCCTTATTTTCTGGAGGATGAAAATCATGCCATTAAAATTGAATTAACTCATATTATTTAGTATCCAGTATTCACATGCCCCCTACCCCACTATGGCAATGATAAAGACTCAAACGACCAAGGTGAGGTTCACAACCACTCAATGGTAAGAATGACAATTTATTCTGTCCATCAGAGTATGTCTTTAATGAAAAAATTTTGAAGAAAAAATAAATAAAGTAAAACAAAAATAGTGAAAGATAACAAAATCCAACACAGGTTTGTGACAATGATGGAAAAAGGTATCCCGCCCCACCTCAATTTTATATTTAAATTATATAAATAGTTTTCAATATTTTTATATTTTATTAAATATTCAAATATATAAATCTAAATGTTATTGATTTTTAAAAATTTTAAAAAATTAATTTTTAGACAAAGATAGTGATGGGCCAAGAGGGACGTAGTGGGGATGGAGATGGGGCAAAATAAACAGGGCAGAGCAAGACGGGGATGTTATTTTTTAACAAGGTGAAGATGGAGAAGAGACTCCGTCCCGAACCTATTATCATTCCTACCCAATCAAAATGTTGAAATGAAGAGAACTCCCATTTGAACAAGAAGAACGCAAGGACCTTCCTAAGCTGTACAAGCAAAATATAGAGCCGCAGATTTTGCATTAGTATTCAACTGACCAAATATTGACTGGGAATCTGCATTTGCAATTCCTTCCGAGACCTTTTCCTTGGCAAGAGTCATGGACGTCTGGGATAGAGTGATGGAGAGTAGATATTGTCATATGGATTTATAAAGGATAATAGCAACATATTGAATTTAGCAGTTCTGTTCGGAACCTTGTGATGTAAGTTTTGGTTCTATCTGCATGAGGTGTCAAAGAAAAAATACACCTAATTGAGCTTGTATACAAGCGTTGTACAAGCAGTCAATAGCATTCCTGTATTTAGCCGAGATTTTTTAAACTCCCTAGCTTTTGTTCTTTATATCCAGAATTTTACAGAAAAAAAAAAAAAAGAACAGAAGAAATACACATTAATTTCACAATACCAAAAGGTTGGTTCTGATTTTAGATGGAACCCATCTCCCCAATTCACACCCAAGCTCAGTCAGTTTTAAGATTCAGAATACAACTTAAATTTGATTTTGCCGGAGTGTAATCCAAGTTCACTCAATCTTTTATACGTTAAATCCTCATGTGAGGGCTCAGACTCGAGACCAAATTAATGTCTGGATCCATCCTTTATTGTAAATTTCCTTGGCTTTCAGACAAACAGACCTTTATTACATGCAATGGAGTCTTTGGAATGTAAAATCATCAGACTCCTAATATACAAGGCGGCTTATAACCTTGGACATTTTCAGAATTTCCTGACAACTATGGTCTTACTTTTCCTTGCAATTTTCACTGCATTTTTCCTATTCACTTCACCTCGTAAACATTTTTTTTTTGGGGTACTACCCCTCTCAGAATCTAATGCAACTGGGACCAACACTAGGTAAATTACCTTTTACAAAAACCATTGATGTAAATACAGAACTCGCGATTGCATTCACGCTAACCAAACTTCACGAAGGAGTTCATACCTTGCATTTGCACCAGCATAAATTGTTTGGTCCTTGTGTTTTCCATTTCCATTTGCCATACTTGTTGGAGTTGACGGCAATTTGTCAATGATGGATGTAAGAGGAGAATCCAATTCCTCCAGTTCTTCATCACTGGTGTATCCCTTCCTCTGTATAACAGATGCATTCCTAGCCAACTGAGATTTCCCTCCTGCCTCTGCAACTTTCTGTGCTACTTCAGCAGGGGAAGGTGGGCTGTAGACAACAGGGGCAGCACTGTAGGGGAAGCTACTGGCAGATTCACCTGATAACCTAGTCTCTGTGATGCACTGAACAAATCCAAAACCATATATCAAATGTTTTTTTTTTGGCACATAACCGTTTCTAATGGCAAAGACAGAACTTCTCCAACCCTTTTAAGTGTTAAAATTTGACAGGCCTTGCATGATCCTTCCATCTATAAGCGTGTTTTCCATTCTCAAAGTGATCAAGCTGTTCCCAGTCATAGTTTCTACATTATTTCACTTTTTACACACACAATATAAGTTTTAGGCATTACTATTAGCAACCTGTTAGACCATTATGGCAAAACCTCAAACTATTAATTTTATACGGTGCCATATTTATCAAGTTTGTTATTTAGGAAGATTTTAAATCTGAGCTCGAAGTGAATTCAAGTCTTTCCGTCTATAGGGGCTCCCTGACGATCTCGAACCTTCCAAAAGTGATAGGTATGTGTTGTTTCTTAGCACTCTCTTTTTTTATTATGCCAACCTAAAAAGAGATAGGGATACAGAGCTTGACTTGAAAACAAACAACTGGCACTGCCCCCCTATCACAACAAGGCAGATAGGGTACCTTTTGCCTTCTATAAGCGTCTCTTCCTCTACACAAATTGTGAACAGCACACTGGAAGTGCCATAAACTAGGCCATACCTCAACAGAAGTGCAATGAGAAAATGCTAATATGATCAGAAAATTTTAGCCCAGAATACGATCGCCAATGATTAACATAGATTGTGGATATAGATAGAGCTGAATGGCTAAAAATGTTGTTAACTTAGACCAGGTAGTTGGCATTTGAAGATCATTTAAGTTGAGTGAAGGTGTTTTTAACTGATGCCCTAGACAGACTGAACTGTCCATATAGAAGGATTTATCTACCCAAGAATGAGTAATTACAATTTAAGGCTTTATTGAGTTATTTTATGTTTTCACTTGAATGAAAATTTATTTCCTAGATATCACAGCCAAAAACCTTTCATCATAATGCTCCAAGCTGTAGAACTCAAGAAACTATTATGATAAGAAGAGAGAAACCGTAAGGGTGTTTCACATGCTTTATCAAAGGATACTGTTGGAATAGAGTTGAAAGGTATCACAAATCATACCTCTGCATTTAGTGCCTCTAACACAGCACCTGGTACAGAATCTGGGCAGAACTCATCCGGAGTGAAGTTGCAGAGTATTCGCTTCATTAACGGAAGACAAATTGATGGACACACCTGGAAAACACGATAAAAGAAATTCAACTATGAAAGGTGGATGCTATACATCTTCCACATGTATGTACTAAAATTATAAGTTCAACCTCTGTTCTGATTGATTGGTCCAAAAGCATGTCTTTTGGAAGCATCAAAAGATCACTCAGAGCATTAAGAAGGTGGAAGCATTTTGATTCAGCATCTCCACCCCCCTTGTCGTCATCCTCGCTGCTATGTTGATCTTTCAGAGAATCATCAGCATCCATGCCGAACAGATAAGTAAGCCATCTAGACCAATTGCCAACCTGTATTTGCAGTACCTTCCTAATGTTATAACAATGGTAAGCATGATCGTATGTGAAAAGTACCAGTGTTCCAGTATCATGCAAATATATAATAGATCATATCAGGTTAGGTATAGTCTTGAACACTTAGGCATTTTTAGACATGTTTTGCCAACTTGAATGCGATTGACAAGGCGTTCAGAAATCCCTCGGGTGTGAAATTAGAAAGGAAAGGAGTATGATTTGGCATGCATGTATAGAATCATTTTTAGCATTTCCTACATAAGAAAGATAGGGAACATCACACTTAAAATCACTGTCATGACTCTTATTTCTCCTTTTGTTTTTTAGATTTTTTTTTCTTTTTTGGTTTCTTTTGGGGACTGGGCGATGAAATCCATTTCTTTTGGTACAACTTCTAAAACATGAACATGAATTTGCAATTGCTATGGTAATAACAATTGAACAAATGTCTCCACACATCCAGATGCCCCCTTAAAGTTTGCAAAAATTACTTCATTATCATTTAAAAAACTTTAAAAAGGCACATAGTTCTAACTAGAGTGTTAGACAACCAATTCCCCTAAAAGCTAAAGGCACTAAGAAATAGGCCCAACAATGTATATCAATATCTATCTTGCACCTCAAGAGGGAAACAAACAGCCAAACAAATCAGAGTCCAAACTGGCACAAACAGCAGAACGAAGGAATTAATGCAGAAAGAGAGATTTGAACACCAAAAAAGAATATCTATGAACTCTTAATATCTTTCCTCATGTGCAAACCCATCTTGCACGAGGGGGCAAACAGACAAACAGACAAAATGGAGTGCAAACTTGCACACAACAAGAGAATAAATGTGCGTGGAGAAACTCAAACCCAAGACCTCCCAAAACCAAAGCTCTAACACATGTTAGACAACCAATTCACTAAAAGCTTAAGCTATCAAGGAATGGACCTAACACTGATATCAAGTTCTAACATAGAGCAAGTTAAGCATGAATCGGAATTGATGTACACTACGTACTAAAAGAATAATTTGAGAACAGTGATGGCATTATTTAAAAGGGAGCCAACTTGCACCACTGTAAAACTGAATGGACAGCTCTAGCACTAGTCAACTAAATGCTCACATCTGGAGACTAATGCCATGGCACATGTATGATCAACTTCCTTCTAATAATGTGATTATAAGAGACTTTGCAAGTGGGCTAACTAGATGCTATGTGGACGAACTAGATTCCTTGTGGCTGATGCAATAAACTATATTTTCCTCGTTGGGTTGTGTGTATTGGAATGGACACAATATTTTCCTCTAGCTACTCCAGATGATAGAGATGATGTCTGTTAACAACAGCAGCTAAAGTGCTGGGCATGCTTCTCTTCAAGTTAGCTTAATTTAACCTTGTATCTCTTTTATCCTGGGATAAGTGACATGAGTATTGTAAGAAATAACTAACAGATTGGTTCCATAATTGCCCTAAAATTTAGGAGGTGTCACCTCGCTAGCTATATAGTAATAGATGGTTTTTATGACACAAAGAAAATCACTTAAATTAGCTGAAAATGGCTTCCTTAGAAACAAATGAAGCCCATTTAGAAATCATTACCCATGTGACATTGGCTTTGAACAAAAATAGCAGTAGAAATGTTTGTGCTTCCCTTAACATTGGACAAAGATAGTAAAAGGAACAACACCCATGTTTTCCTTAATATAACTTGTTTTGGAATAATACCAATGAAAAATATTTAGTTTCCAACTGAAACACATATCTTCCTTCATCAAGTGAATTTTCATAGAAGGCTCCATTTGTTAAATTGGTGTTGAGAGCTTGATATACATTGTTGATCTATTCTCTAACAGCTTAAACTTTTGGAGCAATTGATTGTTTAACTTGGTAGCAGAGCCTTGATTATGGGAGGTCTTGGGTTCAAGCCTCTCCGTTTGCATTTCTAGTCAACCCTTTTATAATTAATAGACATAGAAGATAAAAATTTATTAATTATTAAGTTTTCATATACTTTTATTAATCAAAAATTGTTTCTTACATGTATATGAATTTTGACATAAAAAGAGGCCTTATAAGTAACTTTTCAATGGTATTTCAATATTTCATAAAAAATACATATAACGTTCAACTTAAGACATACAAAAGTTCTTAATATACTTTTGAATTATAGAAGTTATGTTTCATACGCTTACTCATGTCATAATTTTCCTTAATTATAATACCTTTGACTCCAATTGAAGTTAAATTTATAAATATAATTACCAAAACATATCATAAATGAGATATATATATATATATGTATATGTATAACTATTTTATTTCTCTAATAATTAATATTATAAAAAATATTTTTGAAAAGTATTAATTATCTACTATGGAACCAAGTCGATTCCTTAAAACTTTATTAATTATTAGAGATTATTAACTTATTGAATATTAATTATAAGAGGGTCAACTATATTCCCTGTTTAGTTTGTTTCAAAATTTCACTTTGTTCTATTTCATGTTTGTGTGGTTTGTGTCTCTCCATGTGCGAGTGTGGGGCTCGCACGTGAGAGGGAAGTGTTGAGAGCTTGATATACATTGTTGGTCCTATTCACTAACAGCTTAATTTTTTAGAGCAATTAGTTGTTTGACAGTAGTCAATTTTTAACCTGAAATTTTGTGGTTCAATTGGCTGCCTCATTAAAAAATCCTCTATTCCAATAGAAGTGATCAGTAAACTAGACTCTCTCAACTAGTTATAGGTGCAAGATATTTTCCCCTAAATGTCCTGTTCTTCATAATCATCTGTGTTAGGGGAAATATTTTCTTAAGAAATTAGGAGTTCCATCCACCATTTTTGTCCAACAGTGAAGAACAGTACATGCATAACAATAAAACTGCAACTTTTGCCAATCTCCCATAATGGCTTTTTCAGGAAATAGTAAATAAACTGAGCCAAGATTTTTTTGCCTTCTCTTTCCAACTGCCAGAACCTCATTGGTAGGTGAAAGGGTTATATTATCCATAGATAAAACAATCAATTTCTGTTAGATTTTTGTTCGGCAATCTATAAGAAAATTCACAAACTAAGTGACATTTAAGTGAACAAGTGTTGTTTTTGCCCAGAAGTGAATATGATACGTACAGAATTTTTAAGTTGTGCACCAGATCCAAAGCTCAAATCCCCAGCTGGTATAGGCAAAACCTTGGAATCAACTATAGGATCTGATACAGGATCAGTTGGGATCTCATGGGCTGATTCACGCAGAATAGCATTGAACATGGCCACATCTAGTCTGGAAACACATTGTTCCATGACCTAATCACAGACATAAGAACTAATCAAACCACCAAAGCAACAAATGCTGAAAATAGGCCAAGGCCTGCTAATGAGAGAGAGAGTGAAATGGAATAATTGTGGTAGCTTGAGCTAATCTACCATCTGCAAAAGAAATTGAAGTGACAAACAATGGGTGAGCAAATTGAAGATTAAGTACCATTCTTGCCAACACAGGCAAACAACCACATTCATGCCCCCCTGCTCGAACAGGACAGAGTCTTCTAAAAGCATCTTGGAAAGCATTTTTCCATAGGTTAATGGAGAAACTGCCTTGCTGCTGGTCACCCAAGGCAGGTCCCAATAATCTTCCAAGGGCCTTATTGGAATTCAGATCCTCAACCGGAGATTGCATATTAGGAGTTAATGTCTGGAGCCACAAGAAGGAAGTCAGCAAAAAAGGGGATAGCACAGCAAAACCACTTACAAGAATGAAGTTATATATGAAATGATAACTGCACATAAACCTGTGGCATATTTAACATTTGAAATTTTGTTGTGCTTTGGATTAAATGGTAAATATGGACTTGTGAATATGGTTTAACCATTGAAAAGTTGCATTTTAACCACGAGGTCATGGGCTTGAAGCCATTTTACTAGGCAACAAATGAGAAGTAAAAAAAGGTTACTAAATTGCTTCAGTTAAAAATTATTATATCTAATTGTATGCATCAGATCTGATATCTAAAGCTTCAATATAGGTTGTGAAGATTTTTTACCTGCCACCATATTGACTCAACTATCCGAGAGAAAATCCAGGATTCAACTTTTTCCAGTGCAGCAGTGAAGGTTCTTGTCTCCTGCCAATCATCAACAAACTGCATAACAGCTTGTTTAACTGTCTGTCTACTGCCAGAACCACCTTTCCATTTCAGTGATGAAGACTTCCCTTCACTTTTCTTTCCCACCCCATTTGATTCAAAAATTCTTGCAACAGAACTTGAGAGACATGAATTGCCAAAAGCTTGAGAGATAATTTCCCTCAGTACAACAGTGTTTGACAACCAGAAAGTTAACCTTAATCAACAGGTGGGAAAACAGTATTAGTCTACAACAAAAGAAAACATATTTTAAAACCCTCCACCCCAAAGACATGAGTTGTGTACCTTGGAACATCACTGCCACATGACTTGGCAATCAAAACAAGCCCTGATACAGTGTTTTTAGCAACTGTGGCCCGCTTGTCCTGAGACCACTGTTTGCAAGCATGGATATAAAGTCTAGAAAGGCGTCGAGCAGGTGTGTGCACCTTATGTGCTGAGCTACCATGCTCTGGTACCACAGAATAGAGCGAAATTTCCAGAGTAGCAACTTCTCTCAACTCCTCTTCAAGTTTCTCAATTCTCATTTCCATTTCTTCAATCTTTTGATCTAAAGCTGCCTTGTCTTCATGCTCACCATATTCTTCAGCATTGACTGTTTCATTGCCACTTCCAACACTCTGAACACCATTTGAGGCCTCATCCAAAATGTCAAGTTCCTTTGCCTCTTCAAGAGGCTTGTCATCCACCCCTTCAGAGGATTCTGATGAAGGTTTCGGAGGAACTTCCATATGTCTTGAGTTGTTATCAGATATATTCCTAGTAGTTGCTTTAGAAGGCCCTTTTTGGGATTTTGAGGCGTTCTTTGGAGTGTTATGTGATGCCTTAATCTGTGAATTAATTGTTCCACGATCAAGTTTCACTCTTGATGCAGGGGGACAGCTGTCAGAGGAATCTTTTTTTGCAAGCTTTTTGGGAACTCTTGAGTTCTTTCTACTTTAAGATCCTCAGCTGTTAGCAAATCCCCTTGAGATGATACTGAATCTTTTATTGTCTCAGAATCTGATTCTTCTTGCCTCCCCTGTTTAGATTCTTTCTCCAAATCACTGGAATGATCATTTATGTCATCCTTGCTCTCTTCATCAACCATATCATGGGTTTCTGAATCTTGAGATGCTCCCTCAGACCTGTAGACATCATCCACATAATGTATAACCATGTTTTCATGAACTTCAGAGGGCTCTGTGCCCGTGATTGAATCAGTTAATAAGATACTGGAATCTGGTTTAGCATTTGAAGCTTTAGAATCAATTTCTAGAGCATTCAAAGTTTTGCAGCCATTTTCTATTTGCAGTTTATGATCTCTTCTTTGGGATCTTCCAGTACGTTTTGTTTGATTATTGTTCGAGTTTTTCTTCTTGTCAATTTCCTTCATACTCAATATATTTCACCTTTTTCAAATGCAATCAGAAGAAGATGCTTCGATGAGGGAGAAAGTAAAAAATCAATAACGCTTAAAAAGCCCTTGAATGAGAGAGCAACAATAAGTGCATACAACAACCTACTAATCATGAAGTGGCTGCAACCACATTCAACATGCAGAGCAAATTTCCGGTGCTCCTCTACTTGGATGCCTATATATCTTCAATCTGCAAAACAACATTTACAGTCAACAACAGAGTGCAACAGATAAAACAAAATTACAATAGCAGTTCAAACAATGGTTAATCATGACAGATCGGCTTCAATTTCATAGTAGTATAAGCAAATAAAGGGAAAGGACAAACAATTGAAACAAATATATGAATCTACAGTTGCTTAAGGTTCAGATGGCAACAGTATGAGTTTGACATTAAAAATAGACTCTTAACTAAAGTTCAAAAAGGTGCACGAAGCTCCCGCCAATATGGGGCCTAGGGAGGGCAAGATATACGCAGCCATACACCATTTCTAGAGAGGCTGTTTTTGCGAACTTCAAGTATCAATGGCAACCTAAAATACATAGATAAAAATCAGAAGTAAAAGAACCACAAACGGGACATAAATTAGTATTCATCCAGTTCAGACGGCAAAACGACAACATAAATGTCCAAAATGTTCAGATGGCTATCACTAATAAATTACAAATTGTAAACTAAGGGCCCCATAAGCTTGTGGCATGGAATGCAAATGGATATTAAATGTGACGCAAGTATGACAAGAAAACTCCAGTATACTAGTCAAACCCAAAATACTCTCAAGGACAAGATTGCCAGCTCAATAGATGATTTTGACAAGAAAAACCCCCTTCAACACCACACTAATTATTGAACAATTAATATCTGATAGATTAGGGTACAAATTTAACAATATCCCAATCTTCAAACCTTCTCAAATAATTGGAACCATCGTCTGAGTTTCCCACCTCTAATAAAGGAGGAAGGTACACTTGCTAAAATGAATTAAGTCTTAACCAAATGAGAGATTATAAATACATATGACAAAAAACTCAATGGATAGAAGGATAGAGTAAAATGGTCAATAAAAGATCCTCATTTGTACTCATGTAAACAATTTCTATATCATAACATATTTTTTAGATTATAAAACCTGGTGACAAAATTTTCATGCCTGAAACCTGACCCTCTTTACTTTTTATCCACTCATTCACTACTTCAACATGCATCAAGCAACTTGAGCTTGGCTCAAGATTGACTTGATTTGAGGTTTGTTCAAGATATTATGAATTAAACAAGTCCTGCTCACACCCATTCTTTAAGCCCAAACTCAATCAACAAGCTCATGAGCACCCAAAGTTGAAAGATCAACCAAGCCAGTAGCTCAAAATAAGATTAGCTCAATCAACTCATAACCATTAACTAGAAGTATAATGCCAAGATCGTCTTAGTTCCAAGCTGTTTCGAGCTGTGCAAGCTGAACTCAAGCAGCCAACTACTTGATTCAGCCCAGTTCATTTACAGTCTATCAATTGATAGCCTATCTTGTAAACTAAATCCAAAAGCTTATTTAGTATTAACAGGACAGCTCTTTGAGTCCTTATGTATCCCATTGAATTTCGCGGTAAGCCAATGGAGGCACGCTGCGAATAACTACATGAATGCCAAATACAGAAATCCCATTGCATAAAGGATGTTTGGTTAGAGTTCTGAAATGAATAGAGTACATTGCTGAATACTAAATTCCACTACTAACTACTTTTAATCAAGAAGTGATCCGGGTATCAGGTATGTAGAGAGAAAACGTGGCTACTGAAGAACTACTAGAAAACTCTTGAATATGACAATTATGAACTATATAAACAGTCTAGATCGAAGAAACAAGACAAAGAATGGAGATGAGAGAACTAGCCACGGAAGTGAAATCAATCAATCAGGACATCTCACCACAGACAGAGGTGAAGAAAAAAGAATAGACCGATGATAGATCGTGGTCATTTAAAGCAAATTAAATAATTTCTTTCATTCTAACCTGTACAAGAGATACTCTCCAATGAAAAAAGATGGATAAGTAGTTGTTTCATGTTTGTATATATGGCAATCTAATTGAGAAATCAGAATCAAAACCACCATTCAGATCCAACTACCGACAATTTAAGAACGCAAACTGCACAAACGGCCAATATACAGGAACGCAAAAACTTCTTATTCATGAGTACAGAAATGGAACATAAATGGAATGTGATTTTGATGCTAAGAAGTGAGGACTACAAACAGTAAAAATTTCTTCTTCCCCTCCAATCCAAGCAATAAACGTCATTCAAGTATAAACGTATTACGGACATACATATGAGCCAGAAGAAGTGAATCCAACTAAGAAGCATCTGATCCAATTTGAGAAGATTTGAACTCAAAACTCCAAAATTGTGACACACAAAGATCGGTATCTTAACTAAAAGAGCCAGTCATTGAAACAGAACACTCCAAACTCACTTTTTTGTAACGCTTAAAGGAAAAATTGCATACTCCCCTCCAATCTTAGCAATAAACGTCATTAAGTATAAATGCATTATACTCAATGAAGCGCATATGAGCCAAAAACTGAATCCAACTAGAAGCATCTAATCCAATTTGAGGAGAATTCGAACTCAAAACTCTGAAAATACCAAATACAGAGATCGGAATATCAACTAGAAGAGCCTAACACCGAAACAGAATGCTCAACACTCACTTTTTAACGCTTAATGTCATATAAACATTGACGAAAGAACCCGATCTCTCCAAAAAAATCAGCTTGCAACGAAGTATTCAGAATTAGAACAGCTAGTAAGCTAAATTCAAATAATCAAGCCAACAGACCTGAAATTAATCAGAAACCGAAACACGTACAGCCGCAGAGGGAGAGAGACGGCGAGAGCCAAAATTCAGAGTAAAACGAAGCAGAGAAAGCGAGAACTTAAAGATACCGACAAGATCTGGGCATAAAAAATGCTCCGGATCAGAGAACTCCCAAAACCAAAAACAATGCGTTCCGTGTTGTCGATTTCTCGATCTCAAAACAACCAAAGACGACGACAAAAAAGATACATAAACCAACAACAAAGAGTGCATTGGGAAAGCTGCAATGCAGTAAAAAAAAATTAGAAAGAAGTGAACTTACCGCAACTTTTCCTCAGATTCGAAGTTCGAAGTTCGAAAGATCAAAGAAGCTTCAAATGCTAGCTTCGTGTTCCGCCAGTTTTAGCATCCAAAAGACAGAGTATCTTCGGGATTATCAGCTTTCGATCTAATTTACAGCCCTTGAAATCCGCTCTCTCTACATATGCATACATGTACACGAGTATCTATATATATATATATATATAAGCAGTGTCCCTCTTCTCTATAATTAATCAGAATTCTCTCTCTAAGCGGTCTTTCTCACTCACTCTTATCTATAACCAATGAATTGGTGAGCAGTCCCCTCTTTAGAGTTTCACTGTCTCTTTCTCTCTCTATATGACACAAGCAGGCAGTTTCTCTCTCTATATCGCTCTGTGTGGTGGATTAGGTTAGAGATGTTTCAGTTGATTTGAGTGCGGGAATATCACATTTAAAAGGCTCTTAGGTTCTTCATTATTAGCTGTACTTAGTGGTCGTGCTGAGTGGCTGTCGGTGGCAATAATAACCGGGAATTCCCGGTTACGTTACGCGTCATGAGCAAGTAGTAATTATTATTTTTTCATTTTCCAGTTTTTTTTCTTTACCTCAAAAAAAAAAAAAAAAAAAACCTTCATTGATTGAAAACCCTTGCAGAGAATTCTACTCCAACCAATGATTTAGTGAAAAAAAAATATAACTTGCACCAACAATTATATTAATTTTTTTTATAATATTGAATAATAATAAAAAATTTAATTTTTATCAAAATTATGATAGACTGATATTAATAAAAATTATATAAATTTATTATTTTATTTTTAAAATAATTATACTAATTTCCCAACTAATATTTGATAATTACAAGATTCGGTACCGGCTCTACTATAAAATAAGAAAAATAATCATTTTAAGTCTCACTTATAGAAAATTTACAATTCTTACATTATAAACTAATTAGGAATCTAAACTTCTTAAAAAGTCTAAGATTAAAGAAGAAAAAAATTATAAAATTGACCAATTATATTTTATAAAAAAAAATTTATAACGTAATTCATTTATATTACTTAATTTATAAATTTTGTAATTAAATAATATTATTAGAAATAGAATATAATTAAAATATCTCGTATATATAAAAAAATTTCTAACTTCCTAATTTATCAAAAATTCTATCTTCCTAAATTTTAATAAGAATTCTAACTTCCTAACTTCAACAAAATTCTATCTCCTCTCTCTCTATATATACATACATACATACATATATATATAT